>JAYESA010000010.1:146197607-146797607 GCA_036927795.1 Iris macrosiphon
CACCTATGATATGCCCTTAATTAATAAAAATAGTCACCAAGTAATGTGATTGGCCTATGGGGTATATCTAGTACTCTTTGTGTATCAAACTTATACCAAGCACGAGGTTTCGTCTTTCCGAAATAAAAGAAGACAAAAAACAATAATAAAGAGTTCAAGGGGGAGGTAATAGAATAGAAGTATGGGGATCAAGGCGTTTAAGGAATTCAAAAGGAATTGTCAAGGCAGTTGTGGGTTAAAATCCTATTTTGGTAAATTTCTATTCACATGCTCATATTAGTATAATTATGTAACTGATATGATATGCTCGGAGATGTCTAAGGGCAAATATATTCGTCTACTAGTCAACTATATATTTTAATACACGTAAAGTAGTCATGCGAAGAGCGAACCAATGCACTAAGGTTGATCAGACTGTAATACACTAATTCTGATTAGACAACGTATTAGTATGGTTGATCAGACCCCAATAACACATATGTCATGAACAAGCTTCATAAAACAATAAGCTTGCAAAACAAGGCTATAATAGCAGCATAAGTCGAGGCAGTTCAAAAAATATAAGTACGCTGGATTATGATGAGAGAAGTTACAAAATAATTTGTTTACGAAGAAGATAAGACTCATCCGGTGTTGTGCCTTTACAGTTATCATACGAACTCTTTGTCTCGGTCTCTAGTCAACCAAATGGAGGTATAGGCCTCTAAGTTCTACAGTCTGTATAAACATTATCTTCTTATGGAAGCCTATAGTTGGTGTCATTCCATTACACTTCATCAATGGGTCAAAAGGACTGTGATACTAGGTTATGAGGCATACTACCCAACTTAAAAGAATTAATAATATTATAACTGCCTTGAGGGGATAAAGTAGAAACTCTTGTTAGGGTATACGAGAAAAAGATCTTGGTACTTATTAGGGTATCCTATTGCATTATATAGGTAATGGTCATCTTAAGTCTTAATCATAGTGCTTATAGAATAAAGTGTTAACATTAAGAAGGGAAAAGTTACTGGCTCTCAAGTGAAAGAGGATATAACTTGTATTGCGGTGTGGGTATAAATTACATAATTTAAAACTAAAGAATAATCATCAAATCATAATGTAAAAGAGCAACTCAAACCATTAAGCTCTAACTACTAAGTACATAATTTCAAAATTCAAGATTTACAACTATAACCCTAGCAACCTATATATACTAACATAAAATAAAATCACTCGGTCTACAATCATAAGAGTTAGGTGGTACAAATTGAAAGATGAAGAAAAGAAAAAATATAATTGGTCCTCGCACAAATAGCGAGCGTTAAGGTTTCAGAGGAACAAGATATAAAATTAAAATAGAGGCTCTTGATAATATCTTAGTTCTCTTGGCTTCCTAAGGTACTATTTTGCTAATATGAAGATAATGATCTAAATTTATAGTTCTCTAATACTATCTCACTATGAAAGTTAGGCTTAGTCCTGAGGTTCAACCTTGAATTTCTATTGGTTCCTCAATACTAGGGTCAAATAATATGGCCAAATTTCTAACTCACTGTAGTTGTGTCTATACTACTCTCAAGTCATTCATAAACATATCAAAGAATAATGGTCAATTAGTCTACAGGGAAGGGATGCTAGGGTTCATTAGGTACTCTAAACTTAGTGATGTGTCAAAATTCTAGTTGTATTCTTAGTAGGAAAGTTATCCTAATTATCATCCTAACAATAAGGATTCTTATATTCTAGCAGAAGGCTACACTCAAGGAAATATTAGGGAAGTACATGAATCAAGCATGATGTAATTATTTAAATAGAACGGACTGGAAGGAATGTGAGTCATAGTCAATTAGGGATGAGATCCTATACTCTAATCCTAGGTGCAGGCTTGCTCGGTACAGTAACGTAACCGAGACAATATACTCTCGACCTGCATGGGCCGCCACTAAAAAATATGTCACGCCCCAGTCCCAAAATACGTAGGACTAGGAATACGTAACCATGCCAGCCGTATGTATATGGAGACTCCAATATATAAAAATCAACACATATGTACGCTATATTATGAATATCAAATCCATAAGTGGTAAATATGTCTCAAGTCACAGGGTATAGCTAAATCTCATCCACAAAACCAGATAAATGAATAAATAATCAATCAACTATATAACTTAATCACAAGTATGAAGTATCAAAGGATGATAGTCGGGTGGAAACAAATCTACTACCAAACTAGAATATAAAAGAAATAATATAAGTACATCAACTAACAATCAATGCGACTCGAAGAGAAGACCTCCTCGAAATATAAGAAGCAAGTCCTGATCTGCGCATCCTGCTAATAGTCATAAACATCTACACCTGGAAAGGGACCAGGTCATCAGAGGGACATAACAAGATACATAAATGCATGCCAATAAAGTATTGAAATAAACATCCAATGGGTCGCATAACCATCGATGTGAATGCACGTTGAGAACAACTTTCTTACAAGTGGGCTATCTGGCCATAAATGGGATTGGCATGATTCTCTCGGATAATCAGGGGCCTATAAAGCATGACGTCTTTTGAACGCCAGAGGCCTCCAGGTAATATAGGGGTCATCACGAACGCGCATATCTGGCGGAGCGTATGGGTTACAAAAAGGAAAGTGCAAAGGAGCCCAAATGCCTTATTTATTGTTCTTCCTACCCTATGCTCTAAGCATGTCACATCCATGACACGATAATACATTTAATAACTGCCAAGTCTTCCAGCATGCAAATCCCTAACAACAGTTATCCCTAACGTACGTCTTATACGTATAGGAGGCCAGCCTGTCACATAGGTCTGTGTCCTACATGAGACTCACACTCGTGTAACAGCTATGTCACAGCCAATGAAACCTAAGAATGCCTCATGATAATGGGGTGGTCTCATAAACTAGGTCAACATGCATATACATAATAAAAATAGAATATGACGACACCGTCGTTGTACCCAAGTTTTCTTGGACGCGCAGTTTATATAGCAGTTAAAATATATGAACTAAATGACAGAAATAAAATGAATGCAACATATGAAATATAAATTACAGTATAATGACAAGGTATACTTGCTGGGAAAGAAAGCTGTATAGTACCAATAACCTGCTCTTGAAGTCTCGAAGAACAATCTGATATCCTATATATATATAATACAATACAATATAATACAACATCAGCCATTACACTAGCACATACACAACCATAATTACACTGAACTCAAAGGGTACGCTAGGGGTGACACTGGTCAACTAACAGGGTCAACTGTGCGTCTAATTATGCGGGTGTCACATCTTCAAATATTGTGCACAATCAGACAGTCAACTAACACCTGTCTAGCTTGTACGTCGGTGTATACAAGGCAGACAATTCCCTAATATTCAGGTCACAAAGTCAAGGTAAATATGCAGGAAAATCCATAGTATCCTAGGGTCATACAGTCCAAATACATATATAGACCTAATTCTTATTTAGCATCTAATTATTCAAATAATACATATATATACCAATCTGAATATTATATACATACGCGTACGTATACATGTACGGGTCATACGGTCAAATAATAAAGGGTATCTACTACTAACACTTATGGTCACTCAACATCTATAATACAGTCATACCTAGTACTAACATTAATTACCACACAATGTATATGCACCAATTAATTATCCTACACACACGCACACTAGTCATTAGGTGAACCGACACGGTTTGAACTAAACTGAACCATGAAGCAATACTAATCACAAGCACACATAAAGTAAAAGAAGAGGGACAGGTTCGAACCTTGGGGTTAGCGTGCACGGGCACCAAAATCGGGGTTGACTGCTGCAGGTTGTCTTGGGCGAGGGTGACGGGTCCACGATGACGACGATAATGTCGATGTTGATGATGATGATGAGGTTTATGATGATGATGACGATTGTGATAATGATTAAGGTGATGATGATGGAGATTAAGGTGGATGATGATGACAAGGGTGTTGATGATGGGGATGATGATTGTGATGATGGTAATTAGGGTGATGATGGTGATGATGATGAGATGATGAGATAATGATTAAGTGATGGTGATTATGATTAGGGGATGATGATGATAATGATTAAGGGATAATGATGAAGAGGGTTAAGGTGATGATGATGATGATTATAATGGTGATGATGATTATTATGTAGGTTTTGATGATGATGAAGGGCGATGATGATTATGATGATGATGATGATTATGATGATGATGATTAATGGTGATGATGATGTAGGCTATGATGGTGATGAAGGGGGTGAGGCTTCTCCAGCCAGGAGGACTCAAGCAGGCCGAGGAGGAGGACAGGGAGCAGCGACGAGAGGTGTTAAAGGTGGTGGTGATGGGTGGAGTCCGACGAGGATGGCGAGGGACAGTGGGAGAGGAGGACAGGGTGGAGAGGTGGTGGTGCAGGTCGTGATAGCGGGTGATGTGGAGGATAGGGAGGACGGAAGAGGATAGGGAGTGGTGGTGAGCGGTGGTTGCAGAAGGTCAGGACGTGCTGCTCCGTCGAGGAGGAGGGAAGATGGTGATGCGGGGTGCAGTGGTTCAGACGGGTTGCCATCGTCGAGAAGTTCAGGCGGGTGAGAGAACAGTTGGGTTGAGGCTTTGGCGCTCGGGGAGGAGAACAGGGAGGTCGTGGTGGTGGATGGTGGTGTCGAGGAGAGTTGGGTGAAGGTAGTAGTCGACTGGGGTGTCGACGGGAGGTGCTGCTCGGGGTCGAGGACGACGGAAGCAGGGAAGACCACCGGAGAAGAAGGAGGGAGACAATTGGTTCAGGTGGAGGAAGTCGAGGAGCGGAGGAGGAGGTTGTGATGGGGAGTTCAGCGGGGTGCCACGGCGGTTGGGAGCTGCTCCGGCGGCTCAGAAGGAGGAGAAAGAAGGTGAATAATAGATGGGGAAGGGGTCGGCTAGGTGATGGGGTTTGATGTGGTGAAAAAAAAGGAAAAATTATTTTTATATGTATGTATAATTCGGGTGGGGTGTTGACCTAGGGGATTGGGCATGGTCAACATCCTTGGGATGGGCTTGGCTTCACATGTAGGTATTTAAAAGGCTAGGATTTGCATTGTTTGAAATGCATGGCTAGGATTAGATGAGGGGGCGATGTTGTGTGTTGCATATTCCAAAAATCATGGAGAAAATTCATATGACCAAATAATAAAGGAAAAATGGGTTTCTTCATATGTTGTGTCCAATGGTATGGACACTTTAATGCACTTTTGCATAAAAGCGCCCAACAATTAGAAAATTGTACAAAGATAAAAATTGGATTAAATTAATTAAAATTAATGTAAATGGTGTTCTAAAATTAATTAGAAGTACATAGGGCTAAAATTATGTAGAACACAAGCGTCATGAACGTAGAGGACTCAGGATAGAATATAATCATAACTTGGTTTGCACAAAATGGGTCAAGCTTGTGTCTCCAATTTTGATTGGAAAGCACAAAGGTACAAAGTTAAATTTATTTGGAATTAAGAAATAACGTTCGCGACAAATATCGTGCGACTAAAATGTAGCACAAGAGGGCATAATTATAAGTTACACAAAGATCAGAATGGAAGACGGACACGTCTAGGACAAGGATGTGAAATTTGTAGGAAGGCAATGGCTAGCGTAGTGCTCCAATTATCGAAGCAACGGTAAAGGGCAATAAGTGATATAAATATTATAAAATCATCTAAAACATCGTGTTCTATTCCTAATTTGATTCAGACTAGCCCCAGTCTCACTATCTAAGCCAGTTGGCCAAATTTTGGTTGAGGAGGTTTACACTAGTTATGAACCTTTTTAGTTTAATTTGACTTAACCTAGAGCCAACCGTGAAACCTAACCTTAACAACCTAACTTAGTGGTCAAGTAGACACCAAACACTCTCTCTAAACTCATAAAACATCAAACACCATACACCAAAATCTATTCTAGAAGAAAAAATTCAACATACAACCCAACCCTTTCACCTCCCCTCTTGGCCGAAACCCCCATCTCCTTTCACCTCCCCATTCACACCAAAATGTGTAAACTCCAAAACAAAGCCCTTCCACTTCTCATTAACCTCCCAAAAAATTATTCCTTATCTTTATTTTCCACTTAATTCGCTCACAATCACCCTTGGCTGAAACTTACACCCCTCCTCATAAAATCTATCCAAAACTTTATTCCCTACAACTTTACCCTATCAACCAACTCTATAGCCCTCAAACCTCATCCAAGACCACCCTAATAATCTCCCCTACCATACTACCATCTTTCATAGTCACTACAACCCCTAGAACAAACTACACAAACACCACAAGGAGCTACAAGGAGGAAAAGTCAAATTTGGAATTGTTTCGAAGAAGCTGTGATTTGAGGCATTTTTAACCCATTTTTCAAAGAGGTTAGTGATCAAAACTCTTAAAATTGAACCCCCTAGATGTCCTAAACAATACTCTTTAGGTTTTATAAATATTTTATCAACTTGTTATATATATACTTTGCATGCTACACTAATAAATCCAATACCAACCTAGTCTTTATCCGTAGTTAGCACCAACTTGTAATTCTTAATATATTTGTAAAATAAATTCAAAATAGATTATTTTATTCTGATTTAGACTTAATATTTCATATTTTTCTGGATTATAAATTATTTGTTTTAGAATTAAAATTTTAGAAATTCATAAAGGGAATAATGTTGAGCATGTGTAAACCCTTGATTAGTGTAACTAGTTTGTAATTTTATCATTAGAAGGACTAAATCCCATGTTAAGAAAGTAGTTATATATTATATTTTGGTTAATTTTAGAAATTTATTATAAGTTTTTGAGAATGAAATGCATAAGAATTTATGTAGAGTTTGCATTGGAATTTTGTGCTAAAAACTAGTCTATACCAACTAGGTTATTTTTATTGTTTTGAAATACATAAAATAGTATGTTAAATAAAGAAAAATATTAATTTTTTTACTTATATTTCCAGAAATTATAATCATGTATTTGGATAGGGTACTTTTGTTTATTTTGAAAAAAAATTGGTTTATAAATGTATAGCTACTAGTACTAAACAACTAGTATATTTTGCATGTGCGTAAATATTTATTTTTATATGTTAAATAAGTGAAAAATAGCATTTAAAAATATATTTTCAGAATATATAAATTTTATTTTTATTTATGTATGCTAATCAAGGATAGAAACGATTCATAATTAGGCCTAGACCTTAACTAGTTTTTGTTGGTGATTACTTGTGATGTAGAATGCATGATTTCAAGGAAGACTATACTATTTTGTTTGTAACATAGTAATAATTCTAGAATATTTTTTTTTAATTAAGTATTTTTTTTTAAGGTGACACTGGTTTTAATCTTGAAAACTTGTTAAATAATTAGTTGGGTGCATAGCGTAGTTTTGGGTTATATGAATTTTTTGATTAGAACACCTTGATTAGTATCATTAAACCAATCTAGATAATGTCCTTAGAATTGAGTAATAATGTAAGTAATAGAAGCTAATTCTAACTAGTTAGACGAAGTTAGAAAGTATGCAACTTAGCAACCTAAGAACACTAGTTAGAACTTTGTGATAGATGTGATCTTGTACATGCTAGATTTCATAAACTAATTTAAATATCATACTTTAGGCTTGCTTGATCGTTCTGACAAGGAGACAAGGGCGTGCTCTCTACAGTTGCAGCACGGTGTTCCAGGCAAGATACCTTGCCACTTTATTGTGCTTTCTAACTTTAGTTATTATCATTATATGATTCTGCTTTGAATAATTATATTATAGTTGTGTGCGTCTGAGTATGACTTAGGTGCAGTCGATGAGTAGTTTAATGCCTTGAACTAGGTTTTAGTGACTTACCCAATATGGTGGAGGTATTCTAATATCTTCTGAGACCTTGACACGTACTTTCCACGGCACCATATATTATTCATAATGCAAGTTGGCGTACTCGACTGGCTATCAATGCATATGACGTGCATGACTGTATAGTACGTAGTCATAATAGTATTAGTTTATTTATGACCAGACATAAAAGTTACGTGATGTTCATGTTGTGTATTCAACTTGGACATATGCATTGGGTGGGGAGGACAACTAGAGGCGTATGGGATACACAACATCGATAACTGTAGTGTCTATGGATCTACAAAGGTTGATGATAACCCTTTATCAGATACCACTTTCGACAGGATGTTAGGGTGGTTTATATATATATATATATATATATATATATATATATATATATATATATATATATATATATATATATCCTACCAACGTTCTTTGGAGCTTTGGTATTTATTTAGCAGAAGTCGCGTTCGAAGGGACGTTATGGTAGTTATCTATGCCTACGCCTACCCATACGTACCAAGGTTGTCCTCAAATTGTATTTATATAGGTGGTTAGGTTATCCTATTTATTTACATTATTTCTTTTTTGGCATGTACCATTTGTATCTTGTTACGTCCCACTGAGGACCTGGTTGCTTTGCCAGATCATGATGAGCAGTACTACCCCACTGTCTATGGACCAGGAGTTGAGACAAAATTTGTCACATTAGAGGACTTGGAGATACTTCCATCAGAGTTCCCTTGATCGTGGTAGACTTCAACTTCAGACTAGATATCACTATCTAGTTCGCAGATGTCAAGTCTAGTATCTTTCTATTTTCTGCATATTATTTCTTGTTGTATTGAGGTGGATCGTTCTTCACCGGATATTTTTTATTTTTATTTGAACTTAGGTGGATTATTCTCCACCAGACTCTCTTATTGTTGTTGATGTTGGATATTCAAACTTTTATATTATTCCAGCATTTTACTTTCTTTCTTATTGAAGTTGTGGATGAGATAGTTGTACCCTGATTATATGTTATTTAGTTGGTGGATTTAATTTTTTTTTAAAACAACGTAATACAACTAGTTAGATCCATTAAATTGGGAAGCTTAACTAGATGTATCAGCTGGACATAATTACGTATTCAGTACCAAAGTATTTTAGGACTGGGGCATGACAAGAGCAGATTGAGCGTGGAGCCTCATTTGAGTCATCACGAGCGGAGCTATTTCTTTCTATTTTTGTACTACGTATTAGAGCTTCTTTCAATTTTTCATATATTTTGTGATGTCGACAACCATTTTTGGTGATCTTCTATTTATTTAATACATTTCATTTTGATGAATTTAATCTTGATCGGTAGAGATCACAACAGATTTGGGAGGTTCAATCGGTTCATCGACCTTAGATCATAGCGATACTTGTCGTAACAGATCAAACTTGCGATCACTTTGTGTTCGTTCCTCCTTTGTTTACTCTTTTCTTCTTTGATCTTCTTCTTCAATTCTCAGTCGATCATCCCTGAACCTGTGTAATTTTGACAGTATCGATCATTCGATCAACGACGAGTTGATCTTGAGTTCGATTATTGATCGTCGGAGATCATCGATGAGGTCTGGATTGATCGACGACGGATCAGTGAGTAATCAAACCTCTCTTCTTCTCTTTGCTCGATTCTTTAATGAAGATCTGTTATATCCGATCATGTAGAGATTGACATACGAGTCCATCCGATCATCTTCAAAGTAGTGGAGTCGAATTAAAGATTAGTAAGATTTGAACTCTCCTCGAATAGATTGATGTTCTGTTCACTAAGGAACGGTTCTGACATGATGAACTAATTGAATTTGTCCAGTGCTCCACTGAAATACAGGAAACTCGAAGTTCGTTCGATCGTTGACGACAAATTCGAGTTTGATCTGTAAATTGTCTAAAACCTTTTCTTTCAATTCCGCCTTTATTTCCTTTTTATGTTTGGACATAAATTGTTCGATGAAATATCGACTACAGAGACTTTAGCTCGAATCGGTCAGCAAGCAACTCGGATACAGCGATTACGGGTTCGAACCACTGCAGATACGTTCGAACATCTTTCCTCTTCTCGATCTCCATTAAAATCAAGCGTTTGCGTCAGTTTAGATTCGGTCAGTATGTGTCGACAAATGTTGGTGTTTGTGAACTCAAGATACAGGCGTAAGTTTTAGTTCTGTTCTGAAATATCTATGGGATATGTAAGTTGGTTTGGATTAGTTTAACATTCAAAATAATTTTGAATTCTAGTTACTGTAGTTGAAGGATTACATTCGAATTTAACAAATGGTCACATTTTGACCAAAGTTCTTAAAGGGAATTTAGGGTTTGACTGAGACCGGGCTAGGAGGTTTGAATCATCAGATTGATCCCAAGATGGGCTACCAGTCCGAGATAGAGGTCTGGACCGGAGTCTAGTAGTAGTATAATAAATAGTTAGTAATTATAATAATTAGTTAACTAATTTGAAAATATTATAAATAAAAGATAAAAAGTAATTAATAAGCAACTCAAGGCCTAGTAATTAGAGTTAGTAGGGGTAAGCGGTTAACCAAAATAAGAATTTGTTAAGCTAGAACGATATGTTATAAATCAAGAATTTATTTGAGTCTTTTAGAATATTCTAGCAGGCTATTTGAGTTGAGACTAATAAATGGAAACTATCTTTCTTAGAGGACCACACCATATCCATGATCCGTCCAAGGCTAAGGCAAGTATTCTACTATATGTTTATACTTCAATTATATTACATATTTCATGAACGATAGGACATATGATATTGATCTTTCATGTATCATTGTTTTATTGATTCATTACTCCATTGTTTATCGTATCGTATTTTGTGTCGGAAGGAAAAATATGTGTGTTGTGCGGGCTACCCCCATCTATACCCATTTTCTTTATTGCAAAATAGAGATTGAACACCACATATGCGAGGTGTCGAATTTAGCCCCTAGCCACCCACACGTATATTCAGATATTTCATTCACTTAGTAGGAATGTACCATTTTTCATGCATATTGATTATCGTATTACTTGTTCATTGCTACTTTCCATGTTGTGTCGTTTTATGTATTATTATTCTAGCATTGTGTAGTCTACTTTGCTCTTTCCTAACAGGATAATGTGGTAGGTGAGGACGATGATGATTATCCTACCAATTATGGTCCATAAAGAGACATGTTAGAGGAGACTAGCGTGGTGTAAAATCACTATTTCTAAAAACCGTATTTATTATTTTTTATTAATTAATAATTTAATTATAGTAATTATGTGCTAATTAGGAGAAATAGATTTTTATTAATTTTTATTTTGGGTGTTGGTGCACTTAGAAGATTTATGGGACCATCAGGAATTTTTCGGAATTTATTTCATGTCGGAGACCCCTTGAGCAGTTGCTAGCTTAACGGTGTGCATTACTATAATCTAGATTTATATATATATATATATATATATATATATATATATATATATATATATATATATATATATATAATTGGAAATAGAATAATAAAAAGAAAAGAAAAGAAAAGAAAAGAAAAGAAAAGAAAGTATACTAATACTATAAATCCATAACCAACTATTACTATCCACTACAAAGCAAATTCCATGCAACCCAACGTAGCACAGCCCCCCCCCCCCCCCCTTTACCAATTCAGCAAACCAACCATTCCCACAACTCCTATTGCAACCAACACATCAAGCAAAATCACCCCCCCCCCCCAGCGGGTATTAAACCGAATTCTCTCTCTCTCTCTTTCATATATATATATATATATATATATATATATATATATATTATCCTACTTATAAAACCCTAAACCTAATCATCCAGACCCTCCTCTTCTCATCTAGACCTAGAGAGAGCCGCCACCGCAGCCAGAGAACCCCGCCAGGCAGTCCAAACCAATCCCGACGACAGCGACCCCGCGCACTGCAGATTCCCACACGAGGTACCTTTGTTCCGGAGTTGCTTTTCGTCGACTCGCTCAACCAAACGTCGTTCCGTCTTCACCGGTATGCTCACCCCTTAACCCTCTTCCATATCTGTATGATAGCAGACCTCGAACAACAAGAAACTCTAGGCGAAAACAGTGCCAAAGTTGGCACAAACAGACCGAATTCTGGGATCGCAGAAAACTGCGGTGACCACCCATGTTGCCGAGTTCGTATCTCCCACCACAGAGATCCAAATTCGATGATTCTTTTTGGTATGCGTAGACCACTTGACCTAGTTTAATTTCTGTTAAATAACCATAGATTATTAACTGTTGTAGACAGAATTAAATTCATCACAAAATCCCGCAAATCCACTTTTTTTAGATTTTCAAAAGTTATGAAACGGAGCGCGCCCCGCAAACGGGACCATCCCGTTGTGTACCAAGTGTACCGAACGGTGTGCGCAGTGTAAGCGGATATGTAAAAATTCATGGAAATTGATTCGAACGCGTGTGCGCGCCCGAATCAGCCCGTATCCGCGGACACACCCCGTGTCGCAACTTATGTGGAAGTCACGCGCATTTTGTGCACGCTCGTCAGATTGCGACGAAACTTGTGCCACTGGACTCATGGTAACGCGCTGGTCCTGTGACCCAATTTTCATACAATTCTGAGACGGTTGACCAAGTTGCCAATTAGCGGGCCTATAGTTGACTTTTTGGACGAAGTTGTGTTCGGCTCATCGGAATCCACATTTGGACATACCGTTGGGTTCGTATTAAAATCTAGAGTTGTTTGACCTATAATTTATCCCATTTAGAGACTGTTACCCATTTCACGCTTTTCGGTGCAAAGTGGGCCACACGTGGACCCCACTTTTATTCGAAATTACTGTTTTGCCCCTGTGTCTAAATTGGACGAAAGGGAAGTACTTTTTAGCTATTTTGCTTATTCTGAAAATGTTGGTGATGTTTATTTCAGCATCCGGAGACGTTCATTCAGAGGCCGTAGCTTCTGACTCTTGGTGTTAACATCGGTATACTATATGTTGCAGCTTTCTTGCCAGGCAAGATACCTTGCCAAATTGTTTACAGTATTTTGCATGCTTAGTATATTTTTGTATATTTATTGTATTCCTATTTATTTATTGCATGTGTAGTTCCTTTCAGTCATTACTATATATTAGATATGTTGACACACACTTGACACTTAGTATCATGAGAGGACAATCATTAGGCGTATGGGCTTTTAACCACTCTGGTAAACCGTAGTCACTAGCACGTACTATGGTGGTCATGTCCGATGGTCGCTACCCCCGAGGTATGTCGATTGATGGAGTCCGAGGGTCGCTACTCCAGAGGTATGTCGGCTGATGATGTCCACTGACGAGAGTATGAGTTGTGAGGATTAGATCGAGTAGCCTACCCTTGCCCATACGTCGAAAAGTTGTCCTCATTGCATTCATATAGATTGTCTTGTATAGCGTACTTATTTATTTTCAAACATTATGCATGTTCACTGTATTCAAATTGGCTCGCTTTTCTGTATCTTGTTATGTCCCTCTGAGGACCTGGTCCCTTGCCAGGTATAGACGACCAGGAGTATCCGCAGGAGTACGGGCCTGACCTGACGCATTACTTTCTGCCGAGGAGGTCTTACCTTCTGAACATCTTTGATTACATCTAGCGATGGATTCTTTTAGCTGATACACTTCTGTCTTCACATTATTTTATATTGGAGATTTTATACTCCTCTCTCATTTTAGTTTTGGATATGGTCTTTGGTAGTGGATTTGTCTCCACCCGACTATTATTTTGGATATTTTAGACTCCTTATTCTAGTTTAGTATTTCTTTTCTATGACTTGTTGTGTGGATGAGATTAGCATATCTGTGACTTGTGATATTATATATACCACATGTGAGTTTATATTCATATTACAGCGTACGTATGGGTTATGGTTTCCATATATTGGAGTTGCCATATCCATGCGGCTAGCATGCTTACGTGTCATGGTCCTACATATTTTTGGGACTGGGGCGTGACATATTTTTGTGGTGGCCCATGCAGGTCGAGTTAGCCGTTTCGGTTACGTAACTGTACCGAGAGGGCCTGCACCTAGGATTAGAATTTTAGATCTCATTCACACTTGACTATAACTTACCTTTCTTCCAACATGTCCTACTTAAGTGCTTGTATCCTGCTTGATTCATGTACTCTTCTTAATCCTTCGTCCATCTATTGTAGAGAGATGAATTTGCATAACGGGCATGCCGCCACCGGGGACAACATGTCTCCAGGGGACGATGACCAATCACCAGGAGTGACCTCAACGACTCCTCTTCTTCCCGGACCGGATGGACCGACTAGCAATCTAATCCCATCAACCCCTTCCACGATACCTAATGGAACTTTTCCAGCTCCACCAGCACCGCAGGATGGCCAGACACAGATGTTCCAATTCTTTCAGATGATAATACAGGAACAGAGGCAGCAGGCAGCAGAGTAGAGGCTAGAATTTTTAGCAACACTTGAGAGAATGGCTATACTAGCCCTATACTAACCCAGGCCCTAGCTTCAGTACCACAAGCTTGAGTTAGTTCCGTCAAGGACTTTGTGCAGATGGGCCTTAAGCCATATAAGGGCAATGAGAGTCCAGAGGAGACCACGAACTGGATTGCCAATACCAAGAAGTTGTTAGAGGCATCATAATTACCTTCTGACCTATGGCTAATAGGAGTAAGGACTCAGTTAGAAGGCAACGCGCATCACTGGTGGGAATCAATGGAGCGCCAGTTGGGTACGCGTCAGACTTGGGAACAATTATTGAAATGCTTTGAGAGGAAGTACTTCTCGGATACTGTAAGGGACACATTGTACGATCAGTTCCTCCATCTAGAGCAAGGGGACAAGACGGTTGATGAGTATGACGCAGAGTTTAGCCGTCTTAGTAAGTATGGCACAGTCCTAATACCTAATAACTTGGAGAAGGCTAAGAGGTTTCACCGTGGGCTGACTCGGGAGCTCCAGCACTACACTAGCTCACAGTCCCGGATTTCTTATGCCGAGCTATTGACAGAGGCCAAGATTCAGTAGGCCATCAGCAAAGGAAACATAATTCAACAAAAAATTTATCAAGGACCAGCAAGGATACAGCAAGGAGTACCCATTAGATACCCTTTGACACGCCAGCAACCAGATAGTACTGCACCATATCCAACCAAGGAGCTCCGTACTTATCACTATTATGGTAGGACAGGTCATATTCTAAGAGACTGTCATCGTCGATTGGGACTGTGCATGGTATGTGGATCAAGTCACCATCAAGCTCGAGAATATCCTCAGCAGAACCCAGGGCCTATGGCATTAAAATCAGGAACACCTCATACACCCTCAAGTATAGGAGACCAAAGGAACCCACCACTGCTTCTACAGTCCGCACAAATGGAGGGGACTAGACCCCAGTTGAACAACCAAGGACAAGGCCAAGCACTCATTATGACAAGTATGGGAGAGCAGACACAGGAAGCCGTAGATACATGTACGACCTTTTAGTTATAATTGTCTTTGCATACTCATAACCCCATTGTGACATAAGATCTTAGATGCACAAATAGATATAAAATTATATATATGATAGTTTAGCAGTTATGAGGAGGTATGTATATTCTACCCAGATGGCATACACGCGATGCTAATGGATGACGTGAGTAGCAGTAGTAGTATTCTTCCCCTATTCTTATCTCGCCCTCTTGGGTGACTCATCTTCTCCTTTTATATTCATTCCTTATCTCGTGCTTAACTCTTCTTATCATAGTCGTATCTTTCGTGCCATTATGAATTATCGATTTATATCAACCTTATCCTTATTTTGTTAGTTAAAACATAAATGTGTAGTAATGCTTGATAACTAAGGATGAGTTCTTAATATGTATATGCACTATAACAATGTCTGTATTCTTTATTAGTTTAACCCTTAAGTAGCACCATGTAGCCTAATAGAAATTGTTAGATCATTTGAGATAGATCATACCCTTAATAGTTAGTCAAGACCTTAAGTGTTTTCCTAAAAACTTAGACTATGCCTAGGAAAGAATTGAAGGCACTTGTTACGAACTGATGACTATGACAAATTGCTGGCGAGGTAACGACAGTTGCAGCCTTTTGGTAGAGTAGTCGAATTACTTGCAACCATACTGGCCAGGTGGCGTGGCAGTATTAGACTATGATACTTGACGGTTATGGGAAAAAAGTCATAGTTATGAGATTCCAGACATGTATCCCAAGATTCTCGATCCAATAAATATAATTGCCTTACAATCTAGACAATAGCTTCAAAGAAAGTGACCACTAGTAGAATTTTTAAAAGTTGGGTAGTGTAGACGAGTTAGAGGATGATAAACTAATGGATGGACAATAAATGAGGAAGTGTTAGAATGGCAGACCATGAGTTTTAGGAGTCCTGCTAGATACCAATGTAGTGTAATAGCTATAGCTATCATTATGAATATGGGTTAGTGTCAATTTCGAGGACAGAATTTTTGTAAGCTGGGTAGAATGTAAAACCCCTATTTCTAAAAATCGTATTTATTATTTTTTTATTAATTAATAATTTAATTATAGTAATTATATGCTAATTAGGAGAAATAGATTTTTTATTAATTTTTATTTTGGGTGTTGGTGCACTTAGAAGATTTATGGGACCATCAGGAATTTTTCAGAATTTATTTCATGTGGGAGACCCCTTGAGCAGTTGCTAGCTTAACGGTGTGCATTACTATAATCTAGATTTTTTCTATGAGTATATATATATATATATATATATATATTTAATTGGAAATAGAATAATAAAAAGAAAAAGAAAAGAAAAGAAAAGAAAGTATACTAATACTATTAAATCCATAACCAACTATTACTATCCACTACAAAGCAAATTCCATGCAACCCAACGTAGCACAGCCGCCCCCCACCCCCTTTACTAATTCAGCAAACCAACCATTCCCACAACTCCTATTGCAACCAACACAGCAAGCAAAATCACCCCCAACGGGTATTAAACCGAATTCTCTCTCTCTCTCCCTTTCATATATATATTATCCTATTTATAAAATCCTAAACCTAATCATCCAGACCCTCATCTTCTCATCTAGACCTAGAGAGAGCCGCCACCGCAGCCAGAGAACCCCGCCAGGCCGTCCAAATAATCCCGACGACCGCGACCCTGCGCACTGCAGATTCCCACACGAGGTACCTTTGTTCCGGAGTTGCTTTCCGTCGACTCGCTCAAACAAACGCCGTTCCGTCTTCACCGGTATGCTCACCCCTTAACCCTCTTCCATATCTGTATGATAGCAGACCTCAAACAACACGAAACCCTAGGCAAAAATAGCACCAAAGTTGGCGCAAACAGACCAAATTCTGGGATCGCGAAAAACTACGGTGACCACCCATGTTGCCGAGTTCGTATCTCCCACCGCAGAGATCCAAATTCGATGATTCTTTTTGGTATATGTAGAACACTTGACCTAGTTTAATTTTTGTTAAATAACCATAGATTATTAACTGTTGTAGACAGAATTAAATTCATCACAAAACCCCATGAACTCACTTTTTCCAGATTTCTAAAAGTTGTGAAACGGAGCGCGCTCCGCCAAACGGGACCACCCCGTCGTGTACCAAGTGTACCGAACGGTGCGTGCAGTGTAAGAAGACATGTAAAATTCTTAGAAATTGATTCGGACGCGTGTGCGCGTTGAAATCAGCACGTATCCGCGGATACACCCCGTATCGCAACTTTTTTGGAAGTCACGCATATTTTGTGCACGCTTGTCAGATTACGACGAAACTTGCGCCACTGGACTCGTGGTAACGCGCTGGTCATGTGACCCATTTTTATGTAATTCTGAGACGGCTGACCAAGTCGCCAATTGGCGGGCCCCACAGTTGACTTTTTGGACGAAGTTGTATTCGGCTCATCGGAATCCATATTTGGACATACCATTGGGTTCGTATTAAAATCTAGAGTTGTTTGAGCTATAATTTGTCCTGTTTAGAGACTGTTACCCTTGGCACACTTTTCGGTGCAAAGTGGGCCACACGTGGACCCTACTGTGTCCAAATTGGACGAAAGGAAAGTACTTTTTAGCTATTTTGCTTATTCTGGGAACGTTGGTGATATTTATTTCAGCATCCGGAGACGTTCATTCTGAGGCCGTAGCTTCTGACTCTTGGTGTTGACATCGGGACACTATATTTTGCAGCTTTCTTGCCAGGCAAGATACCTTGCCAAATTATTTACAGTATTTTGCATGCTTAGTATATTTATTGCATTCCTATTTATTTATTGCATGTGTAGTTTTTTTCAGTCATTACTATATATTAGATATGTTGACACACACTTGACACTTAGTATCATGAGAGGAGAATCATTAGGCGTATGGGCTTTTTACCACTCTGGTAAACCGTAGTCACTAGCACGTACTATGGTGGTCATATCCGATGGTCGCTACCCCCGAGGTATGTCGATTGATGGAGTCCGAGGGTCGCTATCCCAGAGGTATGTCGGGTGATGATGTCCACTGACGAGCGTATGAGCTATGAGGATTAGATCGAGTAGCCTACCCTTGCCCATACGTCAAAAAGTTGTCCTCATTGCATTCATATAGATTGTCTTGTACAGCTGTTTGTGGTATTAAACGAAAGAATAAAAATGTATTCAGGATAGGGTTTATACGAGACCCGTCTTCTTTGGTTTACAAACAAACTTGTACAATTTGATCCTATACGAGGATATGGGAGTACAATTTATTTAATCTGGGTAGATGATTGCTATAGGTGTCTGATCTGCAGTCGATCACTTTAGCCCTTGGACTACACGATACCAAAGTCGTCGATCCCTGCTCTTTGCTTGAGTTCCGGATTCTTCTCTCTCTCTCTCTCTCTCTCTCTCTCTCTCTCTCTTGACCTTGGATCTGATATTGGTTTCTTGACCAATTTTTTGACCTTCCAATTTATCGACCTTGTTCCTCATTGATAGAGGTCTCTATTTATAGAGTTTTAGTGACAGTGACCACTCCGTCGGTGTAGAAACCGAGGAGTAGAAAGTACAGCACCCTTTTACACAACGGTTAAAATAATCAATGCCTGCGTATAGATGATCCTTTGAATGAGCGTGTGATGCGGGTCCAACTAAGGGACAAAACGCGTATAATCGCTACGAAGATCATGACGTAGAAGCCACGTAGGTAGGTATCCATTGTGTAGAAGAGGTTGGCATAGAAGCCAAATGTCTGTCACCACGGCATAGAAGCCAAATAGTTATCAAATCGGCATAGAAGCCGAATCGGCGTAGAAGCCGAATAGGCATAGAAGTCGAGTGCTCATAGAGGCCGAGCAGGCGTAGAAGCCGAGTGGTCATAGAGACCGAACAGGCGTAGAAGCCGAGTGGTCATAGAAGCCGAGCAGGCGTAGAAGCCGAATAGGCGTTGAAGCCGAGCGGTCATAGAGGTCGAGTAAGCACAGAAACTGGATGGGCGTAGAAGCCGCTGCGTACCGTGTCAGAGTGCTGATATGGACGTTTTAGCCAGAATTACGGCTTTTGAAGATATAATCAAATCTCTTGCATTAAATGCCGAGATTTGCCACCATCCTGCGCATTAAATATGGAGGCATATTTTTGAAGGTCTGCAACCCCTTCTGCGCGTCAGTCGCAGAGACGTGCCTTGAGAAACTGTCACCGCTCTGTGCATTAGACGTAGAGACGTGCCTCGAGCAACTGTTATCGCTCTGTGTATTGGACGCAGAGACGTGCCTCGAACCCCGTACGGAGTACAGTTTTTGATATGGCGGGCGGTTTGTCTACTGCAGAACGTAAACAGCTCGTGTCTGCCTGTGTAAAACAGGGCAGCGTATCCCTTCGTGCTTTGTAAAAGCAGTTTACGTAAAGGGGATGGCGGTAAATGACAGCCTGGGTCGCAGTGCTGTGCCATCATTATAGCCGTCGTCTGGGTAGTCGAGCCGTATCCCTTTGTTAGAAGTCCAGACGTCAGGTTCATTGCAGGATCTTCATTGCAGGGTCTGACAGGTTCACTTCGGAGAATACGAAGCGTCTCTTATACACCTCAATGCTGCGTCTGAAAGAGGATGAGTTTTACGCCCTGGAGGCGATGAAGTACCCCGTTTATGCTGAAGTGGCTTGGATGTACTGCCTTATGCGGATGATCCTTTGAGCTTATATTTTATGCTGGGTTTAGCTAAAAAAGCTCTGTTGCACGCTTGGTGGCTTTGAAGGCCTCTGCTTACGCTGCTCTGCACCAATATGCTGCGTATAGCCATCCGGCGTATTTTTTCATGCTTCTACAAGACCCCCTTCAAAGCTTTCAAATTTCTCGAAATTTGGAACGCTTTGAATGAAGCATGAACCGCTCCTCGTAACTCAAAATGTTTCTGAATGGGGCGTTAAAACGGTCGATGCTGACTTTATGGCAGATTTATTGGGGACCGGTGTGACCTCTTTCGCCTATAAAAAGGCTGGGGGAGTTAACCTGTTCTCCCCATATTTCCATCACCACGCAGAGATGATCGCCGGAGTTCGTCGGGTCGATCTGAGGAAGAAGGAGATCATATTCTTCCAGCGTGTAAGAAGCCGAAAAAGACGGCATCTTTGAGCAAATGTCCACTGCAACGATGGATCGTGGAAGGATATCTTAGCCTCCCTTGCTCGGGATAATCAGCAACTTTACATGGTGGTTCTTCGGGAGAGACGAAGAATCGTATTTCACCACGCTACTTGCAAGTGGCGCCCTCTCCAGTTACCTCTGGTAACGAGAGGCAGACAGACCGGCTAGAGTGGCGGTGGTCTGTAGGAAAGCAGAATTATCCTGCTTTCCTTCTGTTGGAGGATGGGTCATATGCCCAGTTTTGTATCCTCCTGCCACTGATCATCTTCTTCGAGGAAGAGGAAGACCGTCACCAAGGTGAGAACCCGTCAAAACAGCTCCTCGGTGCGGTCTTTCGACGATGATGAGGGAGCCCCTTTGTCGATGGAGTTTTCCTCAGGTGTAACCATGAAAAATGAAGAAAAAACCCCTTGTAGATAGGATTTCCCTCATATATAATCATGATTTTGATTTTAATAAGATCGTCTTTCTTCTCCGCATATGATCGTTTTGCCATACGTTGCTGTGAAGTCTGAATATGTGTAGCTTCGACATGTCTGATTCTTTACGCCGACTCTGTATAGAAAGAGTGCTAGGTCCTGTCCTTTATGCATAGCGAATAGTCCATAGAACGCTGTTGAGCATTTTGAACATTTTAGAAGAACTGTTCTGCGGCTAAGACTGAGGAACCGCGTAGAGTTTTTACTTCTGATGAACAGAATTTTTGTTCAGACTTCGTCTTCAAGAATGACCTCTCGAAAAATCCCTTGGAACAGGGTCGAGGAATAGCTGTCGAGCCGAGTTTGCCATTTTGATAGACGAAATATTCAGACTGGAGCCTGGATGAATCTCCAATTGACTCGAGAAGAGTAATTTCTCAATGTTTGAACTCTGTATGCTTCGATTACTTAGGATATTTTGAGGTCAAGAAGGAGTATCTTCTGTGTGAACTCCTGTAATCGACCGTCTTGAGAATTGTTCGGACATACGGAAAGTCAGAGATCCGTAGTGTAGATGAGCTAAAAATCCTGAGTTCGTAGTCTATTGAGGGTAGAAAGCCACCGAGCGTGAGATCGTAGATTCGTAGATGCTGAGCGTGAAGTCGTAGGTCTGTAGCCTCTCGAGCGTAAAAGCTACTGAGCACAAAGGCATCCGGACATAAAACCATAGACTGATAGCTTGCGAGCGTAAAACCGTAGATCTGTTGCTGTCGAGCGTAGAAAGCTCCTTAGCGTAGAACTGTAGATTTGTAGCCTGTGAATAAAAGAAATCTTCCGAGCGTAAAGGTTGCGGATCTGTTGCCTCCGAGCGTAAACTAAACGCCACCGAGCGTAAGATCATTGATTTGGTATCTGCTGAGCGTAAAGTCGTAGGTTTGTAGCCTCTCGAGCATAAAAGCTACCGAGCACAAAGGCATCCGGGCATAAAACCATAGACTTATAGCTTGCGAGCGTAAAACCGTAGATCTGTTGCTGTCGAGCGTAGAAAGCTCCTTAGCATAGGAACCGCTGACCTATTTTTGCACGAAAAACTCTTCGAATTTGCTCACTGTCCGTCTTTTGAGTTTAGTGGGCTGACGTAGTACCCAATCATAACCAAATATTTAATTTGTGAGATTTGGTTGGGTTTCGAGGAGCCCGTCCGAGGGTTCGAGGAGTCGGCCCGAACTCTATATATATCCCAAACTTTTGAGAGAAAAAAACTTTTTATCCGTCTTCTGCGAAAGAGTGCCTTCGATTGTTTGAGTTTTTCCCCTCGTTCTTTCTTCGAGCACTCCGAGTTTTCAGAAATGGCGCCGAAACAAACCCCCTCCGCTAAGGGAAAGAGCACAGGCTCTTCTTCTCGTTCTTCTGCCCCGACGAGAGAGTCTTCGGTCGGGCAAGGTAAACTTCCTTCTGAGCGAAGCATCCTGCCGACGAGTAGCACACCCGGCCTTAGAGGTATAGCCTTTGGGATGACAAAGAATAACGAAAAATCCTTCGCACACGTTGAACGTGACCGCGCTAGGTCGTCTTCTGTGCTGATAGCCTCTTTGAGGAAGATGACGCACGGAGACATTTTTATCTTTTACGCCCACATTTCTAATGTGCCAGCGTAAAAACTCCATGTTTTCGCAGTTTTGAGCGTAAAAGCTCTGACTGCCAAAAACTTGGTGTATACTATATAAAGTTTTAGTTTTACGCTTGTGGATGGGACCTCCAGTGGAATAACTAGAATTTTGGCAGTCTGTCGTAAAGCACGGACTGTATACCGCCAATTACGCTTCTGGATATGACTTCCGGCGTAAAATAACCAAATTTTGTACAGTCTTGGCGTAAAGCACAGACTGTCGTCTCTTGGTCTTTATGTTGCAAGATTTGTAATGACGTATTTTTCTTGCACTTTCGCAGTTAACTTGCATGAGTCTCCACTGGCCGAGGTGATGGATTTCGCTGCCGGGATGCTGCACTCGAACTATCTGGAGGATCTGTCGCACGTGACATTTCCTATCTCCGGACCCCAGTATCCCGAAGGACGAGGGATCTTGATATCGGCTCAGGGCGAGCGGACATTGCTGAACATGGTTAACGGAGAGCCCCTGACGTACATAGACGGGGACCAGTACATCATGCCGGCCTTTCTCTTTGGGGACATGATTGACAAACAGTCCCAGACGAAGTCCAAGAGAGAACCCTGGGTTTTTCCCGCCGAGAGTGTGGTCTTGTATCTGCCCACGATGCCGAGAGATTATCCCATCTCGGCTTTCTTCCATGCCACACATTCCAGGAGGATGTCGTGGACGCTGACTCCCGATCTTCATGGCAAGCCGGGAAAGATCTTTCATCTGAAAGGAGCTGACCAGGGGTCGTTTGTCAGCCGTCCTTCTGGCGTCGTGACGTTGTTCAGGGGACTGTGCCCGGGCAGCGTCCCGAGTGAAGACAGTTCAGTGATCTAGCCGGTCCAATTGCTGACTTTCTGCAACGACTTCATGGTGTGAGGGGGGGGTATACCCTAAGGAGAATCCTCGGTGCAATGGGTGGATTACCCCAACAAACCTCCGATGGACTTGCCTAGTTGACTGGGCCTTGAAACATTTTTGGAGAGAGCTGGAGGTCATCGGACTGTATGCTGCTGTGAGTGCGACGAGTGTTGGGTTGCCTCCCAACCCTAACCTGTTTCTAGCACTGATGGAGCGATACATTTCGCTCACAGGGACCTTCGCCACTCCACTGGGTGAGTTGGGGTTGGCCCTCCACGAAATGGCAGTGATCTCGAGACTGCCGATGGGGGACACCCCATATGAAGAGTATGTTTCCACCAACCAGGAGTTGGAGGACTCGGACCCTCGGGTTGTGGAGGTGTATCAGGAGCTGATGTGCCACTACTTCGCGTGCACTACTTTTTATAATGTGCCTTCTGATTTGGCTCACACCACTAAGTGGATGTCCTACCTCTTCTTCTACCAGGCCAGGGCCGTCAAGTCGGAGAAAGTTTTGGGGGGCAAGAATAAGCCTGTGAACTGTTTGGACGTGCTCAGTGCCCAGGTCGTCGAGGATCTTATGGAGGAGGCTAAAGCTCCAGATCAGATTCTCAATGATGGGGTAGGAAAGTACCCTGAAGGCACCAAGGCCTATAGTTACTTGAGGCGTTGTCGCAGGCCTTTGTCTGAGGAAGCCCGACTGGCGGACTTTCTCTCCCTATGGCTGCGTCGAGTAGTGGTACCCGGCATCGCGTCCGCGGACCGCATTCACCGGAACATCCTGTGGCCCGTCATTCGTCTGGTGTTCGGGGCAAGACTGGGCTTGCTCCTTGCCATGGTGTGCCGTATACAGGCTGGCCTGAGGGCCATGACTGATGGACTGCTCGTTGATGAAGCTCGGCGTGATAGCTTTCCCCGAGTAGAGTTACCATACCTGTAATTGATGGGATGGTTAATTCTCCACAACCCCCGGGTGATGTCTCCCGGCCCTGGCAGTAGTTCGGGGGGTAGTTTTTTGCTGAACTACAAGGACTCCCTCTGGAACGTGAATACAGTCTTAGACTGTCGGCTGGTGCTGAGCCTCGGTCATTGCTGGAAGCTCCTCTGCACTATCCCTTCTGTGCATCGCAATCAGTCGGGGATTAGGCTTGAGGATTTAGGTAGAGAGAAGACCAATCTTTCTCCGGAAGATTTTAATTAGTTGGTCTTCATCAGACCCTCCCATTTGTTGTACAGAAGCGAAGATCATTTCTTCTTCGAGCCTTACTTGCCCAGTCGGTTTGCCAGGCAGTTTGGGTACGATCAGCTGCACGTAGGCAATGCCGTCACCAGCTTCTTGGGGCGGACTCATTGATGGAGCCAGAGGATGGCGGTATTTTATCATGGGCTGCACGGGAGCAATCTTTATCGTGCCGGTCGTCACACTCTCCACGGAGCTGTGCATCCTCCATTCGTATGCCCAGTTCTACGTGGCGATCAACACCTTCCATCGTGATTTTGACATACGTGGAAGCTTTAGGGTGCCTTCTTCCAAGTCTGGGGGAAGAGTCGAAGTCCCCTCGGTTTCGTCCGACGAGGGTGAGGGGTCCGTCACTCCGGATGAGCCCCTGGTGTCGGTGCCGAGGTGTGACGTGCCTCCGCCTGTGGGGGCTTTGGCAGTCTCCGGGAAGCGAAGGGCTCCTGCCTCGAAGCAGACTTCCCCTCGCAAGAGGAAGAAGAAGACGGTTGCTCGTTCTCTCCGGATTCCTGGCATCGAGGCTCCTAGAGAGGAACCTGCTGTCTCTCGTTGGGGATGTCTCTTTGATTGGAGGTTCTCCGCCTTTTGGAGAGGGACCCTAAGTTTTGGCTGGTGGTGCCGGAGAACTCCCGCTTGAGGATGCCGTTGCTGCCACTGCCTCCGGTAGTGGAATGAAATCGCCTGCGTGGCCGAGGCAAATGGGAGAATCTTTCCTTAGACCAGCAACGGATGAAACTCCTGCCGCGTCCGTGAGCATGACTAGCGAGATTCCAGCTGACGAACCTCGACTACGTCTTGGTGAAGGCTTGGTAGAGCTCCTGGCGATGTCGGTTGGCCCACCTCCTTCTCCAGGTATGACAGTTCGTATCGCGTCATTAAGGCGTGATATAGCTACATCGGCTGCAGACGCGGCATATATACCGTTGGCTACGGGTAAAGATCATCTTTATGTCTCCTCTTAGAAAGATTACTATCATATTGATATCAACTTTCTTGTCCTCTTCTCAAGAGATGGCGTCCACGGGAAGTATAGCGTTGAAGAGCCTTCTGGCTCTGCTCGGGCTCCTGGCGATGATACGGAGGCGTTCGACTTCGAGGAGGAAATACCTTCGGGGGCCAGCTCGCCCGGAGTAGTTTTGTCACCTCAAGAGGAGGACGAACCCGTTATCGTGACCACGTCTCTTGCGAGTATGCCGATGACTTCGACCGTCGTTGTCGCACCTTCTTCGATCGCACTACCCATCGAGGCGGCGGCTGTGGCCACCTCGTCTGCAATCATTCCTGGAGGGGAACTCGCCAATATCGCGGCCACTCCTGGCGTTCAACCAGATCTGGTTGCGCTAAGTGAGCTGTATACCAGCCTCTTTTACACCAGTTTAAAAATGCTGATATCAATGGTGTTTGCGAAGAATCTGGATTTTGAGCGTCTGAAGAAGGCTTCCCAGTTTTCGATTGGGGCGGTAAGGGAGTTCGGCGATTCTGGGGTAGCTGACGCCCTGGAGGCGATGGTTAATGGGTTGGAGCAACCCATTAACGAATACTTGCAGCTGACTCGGGGCAGTTTTGAAGCTGAGGTCCAGGCCAGATACGACTTCATGACTGCGCGGCTTACCAAACAGCTGGAGAGCCTAGATAACTCCATCAAAGCACATAAGCTGGAGATGGATAAAAGAAAAGCTGTCGTGGATGAGGCTCTTGCTCTTCAGACGAAGTGCCAATCCGAGCATGAAGGGAATGTAGCGAGGGCCCGCAAGTTAAAGAAAAAACTCGCTCAGGCAGAGGAGTGGGCTTCTCAGTCGTTGGCAGGTCTAGATGTAGCGACTGGTCGACTGAGCACAGCACGACGGGATCTGGAGCGTGCAGAAGCTGTCCGAGCTGGCTCTCTTCGGGCAAGGGTCGAACTGTCCTTTATGAACAATCCCGAGGCACGGTTGGAACAGGCCCGCGCTGATGCCTTGGTTTGCAGGGACGAGAGGGTAGCTGCACTGGCAAAGCTGATTCACGATCTGACCGCTCCCCCACAATGATGTACCCTTTCTTCTTTTTGCTTCCCCGATGTAATTCTGCTCTTTTCGGGAATAAATAAAGCGAATCTTTTCTGACTTTGTGGACCCATCATTTCGGAATATAAATGACAGGTTTGGGCGAGAGTGATATCAGAGGTAGTATGGACGTGATAGACTCTTGATAAACTTCTAGCAGGACATACCTATTCAGAGGTCATACGGACATGATAGAATATGACCTAACTAGTTTCGTTTTGGAAGTAGTTTTGTCAGAATTGAGATTCTCGCTATATTCCACTTGAGTAGAGGAGGTTTAAGCATAGTACCTCTTCAGGAATTTACCGTTGATAGGAGCCATGAATAGGTCTCCATTAGGCTGGGCTAACCTGTAAGCGCCGTTCGAGAACGTTGTCTCGATCACATAAGGGCCTTCCCACTTGGGCTAAAATTTCTCTTTACTCCTGTGAGTAAGAATCATCGGCCTTCTTACGGCTAAAACTAGCTCACCGACTCTGAACACTCTTTCCTTTACTTTATGATTGAAAGCTCCGGAAATGCGTGCTTGGTAGAGCGTGATGCGCTATTGAGCTTGGAGGCATTTCTCGTCTAATCCCTCTAGCTCTTGAAGCCTTAACAGGTTATTCTTTTCTTGAGTCAGCTCATTAGTCACGGCTATCCTGAGTGACGGGATCTGGATTTCAATGGGGAGAACTGCTTCGCTCCCGTAGACCAGTAAAAATGGGGTACAACCTGTTGGTGTTCGTACCGTTGTGCGGTACGCCCAGAGACATTCGCCCAGCTTCTCATCCCAATCTCTTTTGTTTGAAGAGACGAACTTCTTCAAGAGTTTGATAATGGTTTTGTTGAAAGCTTTCGCCAAACCATTAGCAGCTGGATAATATGCCGTAGAGGCGATATTATGTATTCAATTTTTATCGCAAAATCGATAAAATGCTTGGCTGATAAACTGAGGTCCATTGTCATGGATTATCCTTTGGGGAATCCTAAAGCGATAAATGACGTGATGCTTGACGAAGCTGATTATATTAAATGCCTTTACCTCTACAAGAGGGATCGCCTCTGCCCATTTGGAGAAGTAATCCGTGATGGCCAGTATGAACCGATGACCTCTGGAAGAAGACGGGTGAATAGGACCAATAATATCCATACCCCATGCTTCGAAAGGCCAGGACGCAACCGTAGGATGTAGATATTCAGACGGTTTGTGTATGAAGTCTGTATGAACCTAACAGGCTCGGCATTGTCTTGCATAGTTGATCGCGTCCGTGATCATAGTGGGCCAGTAATAGCCCATTCTCCTGATACGATCCTGTAGCTTAGGACCGGGCTGGTGCGCTCCGCATACGCCATCGTGAGCCTCCCGGATAATCTGCCGTACTTCGTCGTTAGAGAGACATCTCAATAGTAGTCTGTCGTAGGTCCGGCGATATAGGCATTGTGAAGATACATCGAAGTAGAAGCGTAATGATCGTCTTTTGACGGATACTGCTTCTTTGGGGTCCTCCGGCAAGATTCCGTATGCGACAAAATCTATGAAGGGACTTCTCCAGTCTCTTCTAGGGGGATCTGTGTTCACAGCGTAGCTGCGTTCTATGTGAAAGTTGTTCTTCACACAGAATAAATCTCTGTTAAGAAGGATTACCGAACCCTGCCTTCTTATAGGAGTGGCTAAATCCGCAGCTATACTGGCTAGGGCATCAGCTTCCAGATTCTGAGATCGAGGTACATGCTCTAGGAAGAACCCTTTAAATGTCATGGCTATCTCGACCGTTGCTTGGTGATAGGGGATAAGGTCTGGATTCTGGACTTCTTATATTTCTCTGACTTGATTGACGATAAGCAGAGAATCATCGAAAGCTTCAGGGAGATGACCCCCAGCTCTTTGGCGACTTGGAGCCCGATTAGCAGAGCGTTGTACTCTGCCACTTTGTTGGAGCATGGCTCGCTAAGAGAATATGCTCGGTAGATGATGAGTTTATTAGGAGTGACCAGGAAGATTCCTACCCCTGAAACTACGTTTCCCTGGGGACCAGTCCTGGAGGCGCCGTCGAAGAACAGTTGCCATGCGTCACTTTGAGTTTATGAGTAGCCACCTTCGGGTCAAGGCCCGACATGTCCTCATAATTCTACGCAAAGACGTCGATATATTCTTTTATCAGCTGGATAACTTCTTTCCTTTCGGCTGGGGAAAGATTGTTACTGATGAATATCGGCTTTGGCAAAAGTTTACCCCCAATATCAACCTGGATAACTTCGTCTTTGGTGGGAGGTTCCTTCTGATCGAAGCAGAATTCCCACTGTGTATCCATTTGTTGAGCCCAAGAGTCATTCTTAAACGGCTCAGAATCCTGTTCGTCTGCTTCAAAGGGATCTGCCACCACCATATTTGCTGATAATGCTTGCTCGAGAGCGTTAGGTGAGTCGGAGGGCGACGAGCCATTCTGAGAAGAGGAAAAGATATTCTCGTCTGACTTAGAGGAGGTGGCATATCCCAACCCGAAATGAGTTTATTGATAGTAGGGTTCGCCGCGCAGCGGCGTTCGTCTGCCTCTTCCGTAGTTGAGGCCTGGCTTCCGCTCCAAGTCGTAGCACATGTTTTGTATGATCCTCAACGCTTGCGGGCTGTATTAGTGAACTTGCATTTTTCCAGTATCGTCATTGAAAGAATCTTCCTGGATAGCCGGTTGATTGCGCATGCGGCCGAAGACTATTGAACGCTGGCTGCTGCAGGTAGGCGGGACAATGAAGATAGAATCCTCATGTGGTCCATATGTCGTGACGACGTTGGATGATGACGCTACTTCCCAGACATACGGACGGTAGGAGTTCATGACTTCCAAGAATTTTTGTGCTATGGGTTCTACCTCGTCACGGGAAGTAGATTCCTAGTTTGGAATTTGAGCGTTAACGTACTGGAAAAGAGGATGTTTATTATCATCTGGAACTCCGTTGCTGGTCGCATTTACATCGGTCGGCTGTCCGTTGCGCCGGAGGTTGATGACCAATGGTGGAGGCTTCTGGTTCAAAGTGACCACTAGAGGATCACTCCCTTTTCCTGACCTGGTTTTGTTCAGGTAAATAGCCATAGGCTCCATGGCTTTTTGACGAGTGGTTCGTCCTTTCACTCTAATTGACAGCGGTAGTGCGGCAGAGGATTCTTCTGGCTCCCGGTGGGATTCCTTCCCTGCCTCGCCTGACACTTCTTCCGTGTGGTCTTGAGAGTACAACACGGCATCGGAATAGTAGGATTCTACTCCTTTAAACGGGTTTAGGTCAGCAACCTCCGTTTGTACCGTTCCTTGGGGGTCTACATATTTGAGACATTGATGTAGAGTTGAGGGGACGATGTTGTGGTCGTGGATCCACGGTCTTCCCAGCAAAATATTGTAGGACACCTCTGAATCGATGACGTAACACGTGGCCACCGATCTGAGGTTGCCAATCTGGAACCTCAGGCAAATTTTCCCCAACGGCATACTTCTTCCGGCGTTGAAACCCACGATTGTAGTGGAGGTGTAAGCCAATTCGCTGATAGGAATCCTCAGCGGCCTGAGCAGACTGTGAAGGATGATGCTGATCGACGATCCCGGATCTATGTGAATCTGATCGACCTCCATGGAACCGACGTACCCGGTGTAATAGAGGGGCTTGTCATGCCTGTTATGTTTTAACAGCATGTTGTCTTGAGTGAAAGTTATATTTGGGACCACTTCCATTACACTGTGGCATTGAGGACATGCCACTGGTTCTTCGTCGGGGAACTTGAGCTGGGTCAAGCATACCTCCGCCTGCATCAGTGCTTCACTCAGGACTAGACGAGTGTCTTGGGAGAGCCTGAGTAGCTCGAAGATGGACAGTCTGGCTGCTGTATTAGCCAGTTGGGCCAGTATGTCAAAGTTGTATGGCTTCTCTAAACCTTTGTTTGGAATATTTTTCACAGGTTTATCAAAGCGCACTTCTCTTTGTTTCCCCTTGTCCGTCGGAGTTGGTTTTGAAGGACCGGCATCTGGTACGACGGGGTCTGGTCCTGAAGGTTTGGCAGCTGAAGCATCCACCGGTGCATCTTCCTGACTTGCTCCGTAGTCGTTGAGGTAGGCTTTCCCTGAACGGGTTGCAGCAAATACCTCATCTTTGTCTGATGGCGAAGAAGTTGCGACCATATGGCATGGTTTGTATTTGGAGCTCTTTCTAGACGTAGCCTTAGTGGCTTTAGTCTCCTCCTCGAGCTCTGATACCAAATCTGGATGAACCCACATAATCTCGCCCTGCCAGGTGGTTAGGGGTACCAGGTCATGATTTTGACCCCTAGCTGGAGGTAGATTGATGATGTTCATCGTGGTCCGGGAAATGGGTGTGACACCGTCTGAGACCTTTTGGGAAGGCAGATTGTCAAACCGCAGAGAGATCATGTTGGCCGTGACCGTCTTCTCGGTGTTGTGCAGAGTGATGGCCTTAACATCGATTAACCCCTGGATCTTCCTTTTCAGTATATAACACGCCTTTGTTGGGTGGTGTATGTATCTGTGGAAGATGCAGTATTTGGGGTTGTCAGTACTGTCGACTTCTTGGGGCCGCCTTAGCTCCGGAAGGGTGATCTTGCCACTTTTGACGAGACACTCGAATATACTTGGGATATCGTCGTCGTCAAAAGAGTAGACTTCGACGGGCCTGGAAGTCCCGGTTCTCGTCTGCATGGTCGCCACAGTCTTTTGTCTGGACGTATTGATTGCCAGAGCTTCTTTTCCCTTAGAGCTGCGAGGATGGTCACTGCTGGGAGATGACCTTTTGCCTCTGTCAGAGGCGGAGATCATAATGCCATTGTCGTGCGCCTTGCGACTGTTGTCTTCGGCGGCCGCTGCCGAGATGATGAACGAGGGCCAATCATGAAACTGATATGGTCCTGTAAACACCGAGACTACGGGAAGGAGGTTCTTCCTGCAAATGTCTACTAACGCAGAGTCTGGAACTCCTTGAGGCATCTGTAAGGTGGCCTGACGAAAACATTCGACGAAGATGCGAACGTCCTCCTTTTCCCTCTGTTTGACTTCGATAAGAGAGGACATAGACATGTCCATTCCTCCCTCGTAGAATCGTGTGAAGAATAAAGCTTTGAAGTCCTCGAAGGAAGTAATGCAGTTATCCGCCAAGCTACGGTACCACTGATAGGCTACTCCTGAGAGGCAGCCTTTGAACACCCGAGTGAGGAGGGCGTCGTTCCCTTGTAGCAATACCGTCATCATACTGAAATAGTTCATGTACTGACTTGGTGATGTTTTTCCCTCGAACAGAGCCATAGTCTGAGGTTTGTACCTCGGAGGGAAGGGGACCTCTTCCCAGATAGCTGGGTAAGGCTGGTTGATTCCCAGTTTCTTGAGCTGATCTTTGTGCTTCAAGGCGTCAAACTGGGCTTTCAACTCCCGTACTGCCTGCATCGGATTTTCAGTTGGAGGCGGGACTATGGTGTAGTGCGGAGTTGGTTGTATCGCGACTCCAACGGTGGATAATATATTCTCCGAGTGAGGAAGCGGAGGAACTGCTGACTCTTGATCTAGAGCAGGCTCTTGGCTCGGGTTGGATGGTGGTAAGTCCACCCCCACACATATCTGAGTTGGCGGGACCGACGCTTGAGCCATGGCAGTTGCGTGCTGAGTTAGCATCATCTGGTGCATGTTTTCCATTATGGATTGCATTTGTTTCAGAGATGTCTTCAGTACAGTAATGTGTTGTTCCGCGTTTCCTGATGGCGAAGCTTCCTCAAATTCATCTTCAACGACGTAAACTCCCTTTTCCCTGGGCATCATCGAAGGATTAGTATAGGTCACCGCAGAAATCGACTCTATACTCTCAGCATCTGATCCGGGAGATTGGCGACCCCCAACGTCGGAATCAGACGAGTACGAAGCTGGTTGCTGTGACCTTGCACAGGTGTTTTGGAACACCCCAGGTTCAGTGTTCCTGAGGAGGTCTTCGAATCTCCTTCGGTGCGGAGGCCTAGTGGGATGACGTCTTGAGCTCGACCCTCCTCTAGGTATGTGTGAAGCCATGTTCACGGATACATGCGCGGGCTCTTCTTCCTGAAAAGACTGAGAGTAGCTCAATCGGTCGAAAACCGACCGTTTTGCTTTAGAACAGCAGCAGTCAATCACAATTTTATGACTATTATAACATTGCTCGCCAGGGGGCGTAATAGACATATTGGAAGGTCCCCTATCCTTACGCTTCTGGATTAGATATTTGCGCAAGTCAGGAGGAGTAGAGAAAGAAGATGACGGCTTGTTCCTTCTGTTCCCATCAGTAGACACGCGAAGATTGGGCACCATGGTTTTCCCTGTGCCACCTGTGTACAACAGATTGGCCATCTGGGTGGCAGATAATCCCCGGAGAGGGTGTCTTTTCGCAACCTGAGCTTGCTTTGCGCCGTGGGACTTCGCCTGGCGTAATTTAGAGATTTGCTCTGACTGACGTAAAGCTGAAGAGGTCCTTAGTCGGCCGTCGGCTTCCCGCGTAATCCGGAGGGTAAGCAGATTGCTCCCTTGCTGGCGTAAAGGCCGAGAAGTTGAGTACTCTGCCGCTTGCTTTCCCTTGCGGAAATCACAGCGCTCATCTGGTTCCCCGTAGAGGTCAGATGTTGTCTTGCGCACGGAGTATGATTTGTACTTTCGATTTGGCGCTGAGGCATCATCAGAAGTTTGGTCTGTACCGCGCGTAGTGGGAGACTGGTTTCTGCGCGTAGAGCGCAGTGGATACTTCTGGGTTAGCGCTGAGGCTTTGCCCGAAGTTTTGTTTGTACCGCGCGTAGCGGGAGACTGGTTTCTACGCGTAGAGCACAGTGGATACTTCTGGGTTAGCGCTGAGGCTTTGCCCGAAGTTTCGTCTGTACCGCGCGTAGTGGGAGACTGAATTTTACGTGCAGGGCACGGAGGGAGCAAGGCTACAACCTCATTGGTCGGAGAGATCGGAGAGATTGGAGAGTCCACAGGAATGGTAGAGGATGTCTTGGGCATCCAGACCTTGCGCAGCTTCCTGTTGTCTTGGACGGAGAGAGGGTGAGAGCTACCCCGGTTCGAAGCATGTCTTCGTAGGCAGACTGGTCGAATTGGACGACCAGTGTCTTCTTCACGGTTCCTATAGATACCGCATCGTGTTGAGCAATCACTTTCTCGTCAGAAGAGAAAGATGTCCCCAGCAGAGTCGCCATCTTGTTTGTGGTATTAAACGAAAGAATGAAAATATATTCAGGATAGGGTTTATACGAGACCCACCTTCTTTGGTTTACAAACAAACTTGTACAATTTGATCCTATACGAGGATATGGGAGTACAATTTATTTAATCTAGATAGATGATTGTTATAGGTATCTGATCTGCAGTCGATCACTTTAGCCCTTGGACTACACGATGTTGAAGAAGTGTCGTAGAAGACAGGAAGCAGCTTCGAAGGTTGCAGAAGAGGGTGGATGCACGATGCCAAAGTCGTCGATCCCTGCTCTTTGCCTGAGCTCCGGATTCTTCTCTCTCTCTCTCTTTCTCTTTCTCTCTCTCTCTTGACCTTGGATCTGATATTGGTTTCTTGACCAATTTTTCGACCTTCCAATTTGTCGACCTTGTTCCTCATTGATAGAGGTCTCTATTTATAGAGTTTTAGTGACAGTGACCACTTCGTCGGTGCAGAAACCGAGGAGTAGAAAGTACAGCACCCTTTTACACAACGGTTAAAATAACCAATGCCTTTGTATAGATGATCCTTTGAATGAGCGTGTGACGCGGGTCCAACTAAGGGACAAAACGCGTATAATCGCTACGAAGATCACGGCGTAGAAGCCACGTAGGTAGGTATCCATTGTGTAGAAGAGGTTGGCATAGAAGCCAAATGTCTGTCACCACGGCATAGAAGCCAAATAGTTATCAAACTGACATAGCAGCCAAATCGGCGTAGAAGCCGAGTGGTCATAGAGGCCGAGCAGGCGTAGAAGCCGAATAGGCATTAAAACCAAGCGATCATAAAGGCCGAGTAAGCACAGGAGCTGGATGGGCGTAGAAGTTGCTGCGTACCGTGTCAGAGTACTGATGTGGACGTTTTAGCCGGAATTACGGCTTTTGAAGATATAATCAAATCTCTTGCATTAAATGCCGAGATTTGCCACCATCCTGCGCATTAAATGTGGAGGCATATTTTTGAAGGTCTGCAACCCCTTCTGCGCGTCAGTCGCAGAGACGTGCCTTGAGAAATTGTCACCGCTCTGTGCATTAGACGTAGAGACGTGCCTCGAGCAACTGTCATCGCTCTGTGCATTGGACGCAGAGACGTGCCTCGAACCCCGTACGGAGTGCAGCTTTTGATGTGGCAGGCGGTTTGTCTACTGCAGAACGTAAACAGCTCGTGTCTGCCTGTGTAAAACAGGGCAGCGTATCCCTTCGTGCTTTGTAAAAGCAGTTTATGCAAAGGGGATGGCGGTAAATGACAGCCTGGGTCACAGTGTTGTGCCATCATTATAGCCGTCGTCTGGGTAGTCGAGCCGTATCCCTTTGTCAGAAGTCCAGACGTCAGGTTCATTGCAGGATCTTCACTACAGGGTCTGACAGGTTCACTTCGGAGAATACGAAGCGTCTCTTGTATACCTCAATACTGCGTCTGAAAGAGGATGAGTTTTACGCCTTGGAGGCGATGAAGCACCCAGTTTATGCTAAAGTGGCTTGGACGTACTACCTTACGTGGATGGTCCTTTGAGCTTATATTTTACGCTGGGTTTAGCGAAAAAAGCTCTGTTGTACGCTTGGTGGCTTTGAAGGCCTCTGCTTACGCTGCTCTGCACCAATATGCTGCGTATAGCCATTCGGCGTATTTTTTCATGCTTCTACAACAGCGTACTTATTTATTTTCAAATATTATGCATGTTCACTGTATTCAAATTGGCTCACTTTTTTGTATCTTGTTATGTCCCTCTGAGGACCTGGTCCCTTGCCAGGTATAGACGACCAGGAGTATCCGCAGGAGTACGGGCCTGGACCTGACGTATTACTTTCTGCCGATGAGGTCTTACCTTCTGAACATCTTTGATTACATCTAGCGATGGATTCTTTTAGCTGATACACTTCTGTCTTCACATTATTTTATATTGGAGATTTTATACTCCTCTCTCATTTTAGTTTTGGATATGGTCTTTGGTAGTGGATTTGTCTCCACCCGACTATTATTTTGGATATTTCAGACTCCTTATTCTAGTTTAGTATTTCTTTTCTATAACTTGTTGTGTGGATGAGATTAGCATATATGTGACTTGTGACATTATATATACCTCATGTGAGTTTATATTCATATTACAGCGTACATATGGGTCATGGTTTCCATATATTGGAGTTGCCATATCCATGCGGTTGGCATGCTTATGTGTCCTAGTCCTACGTATTTTTGGTACTGGGGCATGATACGTGGAGGCAGCTCAAGACCCGGGATTTAACCAAAAAGAGATTTATGATACTTGTATAAATTTGTTTTTCAGATGTTGTGATTGTTGATGTGTTGTGTAGTTGAGGTGTGTACTTGAGGATATTTCCTTTATCATTTACCGAATTTATCTTCGACTATCACTTGTAAAAGGACATATAATAAATAGTGAAAATATGGTGATTGTAGTGTCAGGGTACGTTATGTCACATCCAAAATACGTAGGACTAGGAATACATAAATATGCTAGCTACCTATCAAGTAGACTCCAGTCTAACTCAAATACGTATAAGCTGTACTATAATGGTCACTATCTAGATAACACAATAAATATATCTATGTCTCAATATACGATGAATCAAAATATAAGAATGGATAATATATTTCATGGTGTGCACCCACTCAATACTTGTCCGAATATACTCGAAAGAAATAGAATGAGTATACAGAACTAGGCCATAACAGCAAAAATAAGTAACGAGAGATAAATATAAATACGAAAGAATATGATGTACGTATCAACTACATATACCTAAATACTGGAGAAACAATCATCTACCAATATACTCCACTAACCTAGCTCAGAAATAACCTGGGGACAAAATCCAGATCTAGGTCCTGAGGGGACATACCAAGCTTCAAATAAAACATACCAAGCTTCAAATAAAATATTCCAATAGTAAATAGTAAATAGCACAAGGGTGCTCAGGGTAAAACTACAGTAACCATCTAAGTGAATGCACATGAGAACATCACTCGTATTCTACACCACCGATGTGTAAATTAATGTAAATCTCCAGGCTCCATCAGGGAATCTGCAGTAAAGAATAAAAATCTGGAACTCTCATAAGAGTTCAGTGTAACATGGTAAAAAGTGGTAGCCTAATATTTCGAGTAAGCTCTCCCCACCCAATGTAACCTCTCTCTCTCATGTCCATAACACATAAGATCAGACCTCTAGCTAGTACATCGAGTCATACAAAGTAATAAAGCAAAGTAACATGTCAATCACGATCCTAATACCAAATGCAGAATTCGGTCTCCATGAATATATCAAGTACGGATCACATGAAATATCGTTTCAGGTGTCCTAAGTTTTAATGTGGAAAATATTCGCACAATCAAGGAATCTTGAATCCAACTCTAGAATCGTTACCTGACTCCGCTAACGGAACGTCGGTACCCGAGTTTAACTCAGACGTAAAGTAATGCCAACGGCCCTATGGTGACATAGTATACCAAAAACAAATAGGACAATGAGAATATATATGTAATATAGTAGAGATACTGAATATGACATGGCAAGGTACACTTGTCTGGGCCCTAGAGAATGGAATAGCGAAGTCTAGGTAACGAGTTCGATACATCAACTACTCCTGGAAAGGTGGAATCCACACGAACGCCTTCGGATGCTAAAAGTAATATCACCATAATTTCCAAAATATAAAAAGTACCTAGGATTGACTACCATAAGTCCTATTTGAACACACAGACAAAATTGGCAGTTTTAGGTTAAAGTGGTGTCCAACGTAGCCCATTTTGCACCGATAAATGTATCGGAGATAAATTTCTCCAAATTGGAAATTATATTGTCTACAAGTCCAGAATGATGACATGATCTCAACGGAATGTCTGGACTTAGATTCCGACGAGCCTGTCACAAAATTGTCATTCAAGTGGGACAAGGCCCGCGAAACGGCATTCCGGTCAACGTTTTCAGAATCGAACCAAACTTGGGTCACGGGACCAGCGTAATGCTACAAATTCGTTGGCACAAATTTTAGTGCAAAATGACACACGCACACAAATAATTGCACAAATTCTAAAAAGTTTGATACGGGATTTTTTGACAGATATGGATTGATTTCGGCGTGCACACACATCCAAATCAAGTTTTGTGAAAGTTCACATGTCCGTTTTTATTGTACGCGCCTTTCAGTATAATCCGCATGCTGCAAAGTACCCTCATTTGGCAGGGAGGGCTCCGTATCAAAGAATTTTGATGTTTTGAAAATAGATTTTTCTTGATTATGGAACTCGATTTTACAAAGATTAAAAGCAAATAAAAATAAACTAAAAGAAAAGAATTAAACTTGGATATGTTGTATAAAAGTCCATTCAGATAGATTTTAAAATTACTCAATAAATTAGGAGAAAATAGAACACAAAAATAGTGTTTGGGACAGTTTAAATACTATTTTAGAATAAATTTTTGTCCAACTTTGGATCAGTTCTTCTATCGATCCAGAGTTTCAAACATTGATCTATTTGAAGGGGGTGGTAGTCGTTCATGTTGTGATTGCATACAAAGAAACGGATTAACAAATGGATGAACAAGGAAGGAAAAAACTTAACGCAAAGTAGGGGTTTCAGTTTGGTGTTGCTGTTGTATGGGTCGGGTTCGGCAGCATTCCAGGCTGCTACAGCCAGTGTCGGTCGTCCGCCAGGGACGATGCGGGTATGAGGTAAGGATAAAGGAGGAGGAAGAGTCTAGGGTTAATGTTAGGTTTCGTAAGTATATATATATATAGGGAGAAGGTGAGCAGGGGTCAAGCTTGTAGGGGGCAAAGAGGTCGCGGGTCTAGGGGTAGCTTTAGGGTTTGGGTTTTATGTTTTTAATATTTATTTTTTTTCTTTTCTTTTTTATTATTAAGAATAAAACACACACATACACACACACACACACACACACACACACATATATATATATATATATATATATATATATATATATATATATATATATATATATATATATATATATATATATATATATATATATATATATATGAGTAGAACCCAAAATTAATTCTAATATTTTTGTAACACTTCAATTATTAATTTTACACATAGAAATTATTTTATGAAATATATAAAATTACTATATATAAATAAATATTTATGGAGAAAATTTGAGTTGCACTCACTTTCTTTACCATTATTCAAGGTGCCCCCTTTGCTTTACCATAATGTACGAATGCCCCCACTTTTGATGTCTCCTACTCACGGTCAAATGTTTTAACCAAATATTTTGTACAAAAATATCCCTTCGTCTTCTTCCTCGTCCCTCCCCCCGTTGTGCGCCCCTGAGGGGTATTTCAGTCAAAATTTAATAGTCATAAGCAGTTGACTGCTAGTTTCCGTCAAAAGTGGCCGCATTCGTATATTATAGTAAAGAAGTATGGTGCACCTTGAATTATGGTAAAGAAAGTAGGGTACAACTCAAATTGTTTCATATTTATATTAAATAAATAAAGGAATTTTTATTCTCTAATTTTAGATAAGTAATAAATCCAAAAAAAACAAAATCCTATAAAAAATATAAATGTAGATTACAATTTTTTTTAATTTGGGTTTTCACATTATAGATGAGCTATAATGAGTACGATTGACTCACACTTGGTAATGAATAAGGTTTATAAGTACTACTACTTTTGTTCAAAACAGTATAGGATGGACAAGATCGATTCATACCTGGTTATTCGGGAGTGGGTTGTGACAGCTGTAGTCTAAATAAGTACAATCATGTGGAAGAAATAAATCTCCAGAATATTAGGCTAATTAGGTGCTTGTGGCTAAACACCCAAAAAGAGACAAAATTCTATAAGAGTGATGAGAAAGAAACATACTCAATCCCATCGGCGGCAATCATCCTGGTGTAAGCCATCGATGTCGACATCGCCGAATCAACACTCGGGGAGAAAGTTGAACGAACTTTTTATTGATAAAAAATTGACAAATAATACAAAAGAATCTCTAATATGTAGAGTCAAAGTAAAATAAAAATATAAGAATCTGGGCAAGTGTGGCAGTGAAGATTGAACACTACAGCTGCTACTTTACTCCGTTGATGATCCGGGACCAAAGAGGGTGACGAGGCTACAGGGAGCTGGAGTATACGACTCAACTGTTGTCCTCGCTTCTGTCTTCTTCTTCTCTCTCTTCTTTTTTTGTGTGGGATACGTCCATTATTTATAGCCTAGAGAAGACATGCACGCGCGTATCTCATGTTGTCGTATAGTGGCTCATATTGCAATGGGCTGCCATATGGTAATTCGAGTTTTGGGGTTGTTGATGCCCATAATACTCGTGACACTTGTCATATGAAAAATGTGATCGTACCTTGGGAATTCATCTGCCAAGTGCATGGAGATCAATGGGGTAGTAATTGCACATGGCACTGCTGGCACATGGGAATATTACTTATGTTGTGGATGACGCATGGCTCTGGATCACTTTGGTGCATGAGTCTTGATCATTGCGGCGCATATCTCTTGATTACTATTTGCGCATGGTAGAGATTTTTAATGTTTCTACAAGACCCCCTTTAAAGTTTCTAAACTTAAACTCTATTAGATTTAAGTTTGGAATACTTTGAACAGAAGCATGAAGGAGATAGGTGCATGAGCTGCTTTAGCGCATGTGTGAAGCATTCTTCTACTCGACGCATCTAGTCGTTCGGCACAGAGGAGGTTACTTAGCTGCTGACAGGGTATCAAGTCAAATTATGGCACCTCATTTTTGGAGTGAATATATGAGGATCTTGTAGCGCTGCCATGTGTGATTGGCTTCTCCGAAGTACCGTCTACTCGATGTTGGAACCAAAGTGCCTGCCACCCGCCTTGCCATCGTGCGTTCAACTCCTCATATATATGTGGGAGGGTTTATATTTAGGAAAAAAGAAAACTTTGAGCTGTGCTCATTCTTTCTTCTTCCTCTTCTTCAACTTCTTGACCTCGTTCAACTTTCTTGGCTCCCAAAGGTAAAAGAAAGGGAAAGTTGAAGTTAAGCAAGACCGTGGCCGAGCCGATCATCGTGCAGTCGATGCACCCCGACGTGAGAGGGGCGGTTAAAGGTAATGGCAGCCAAGGTCATCTGATGTGCCCCTTTGGACTTTTTTTGATTTGAACATACATTCTTCTCATTTTATGATCTGTTGCAAGGATGGGTCCCCCATATCTGAAGCATGCACGGATAAGTCGAGGCTAAGGTGTATAGACTTCTCTTTGGAGCTTTATCTTGTAGATGCGCTAGAGGCTTACCTAATTTTGGCGCATGTGTGTGGTTGTATTTAGGACGCTCGTCATGAATCATGCGCTTGAAAGAACATGCGCCTCCCTTATTCGCATTTGTAGGTACATCTAGTTTTTGTTTTACTGTGTTGTGCTTATGAAATGCATTGGGGGGGGGTAGGGCATGCGCCTATGCTGTACTGATTTACTGGTCATGGTCATGCGCCAAAGAACCATGCACGCATGTATTTTTGGAGACTCATGATGCTTTTACACTTGCTGGATTATAATATCCTATTTGTTTCATGTAGTATTGATGATCGTTCCTTCACTGGGTGAGATCTTCTTTGGTCTTGTCCTCAGCATGCTAGGTCTGGATTTTGTTGAAGATGTAGTTAATCCAGCCAAAGCTCTCATCGCGGCGGACCAACACCCAAGGAGACCAAAACTCATTGAGGAGTAGGACTTTATTTTCTTCAATGTCTGATGGACCCAGGAAAGATCCTCATGGCAGAAGGGTCCGAAGAGTATTTTTTGAAGCCTCAATTCCTATTCGAGGATAGGGTGAGCCATAAAGATGATACGAAGCTTAAATGTAAGGAGGAATGGTAGTTTTAAGCCAATGATGTAAGGATGTGGATCCACAAGATTAAATATAAGTTGCCACTCGCGGCCTTCACGTCTGGCATGGAAGAGGAATATGAACGGAAAGCTTACTCCTACCCAAGGTTGGATGCTCTCTGGTCATTTCAAAGCCCAGACGAGCACTAATCAGAGGGACACTTTTGGATATGCTCAGGATGGACCCTCTTACTCCCTACTGGTATTGCATCTAGGTAGTCTAGTTTGTGATGTAGATCAGGATCTTATGCCCTTTGGTGCGTTCACTTTCGTGAACCTCCTTTTGAAGAATTAACTTTCCTATCCACCAGTTCTATTCGAGGGACCAGCTGGACTCACATCGACCGTGAATGGATTGACCTGACTTCGTGGTTTCTTTTAACTTATGAGGCAGAGCTACGGAACCTGGGGTTGTACTATGCTCTTAGGGCTACCCATTACGGGATATGAGTGAACCATGATATGTTCCTTGCTTTAATAGAAATGTACAATTGTTATTTCGGACCATTTTTCAAGCCGGGTAGGAAAATGGGCCTGGCCCTTCATGAGATCCATGAGGTTTCCAAGCTCCCTTGAGGCACTGAACCGTATAAGGAGTACACCCCTGCAATGAGGAGCTTACCACCTTGGGGGGAAAAGAGCCTGAATAATGGTTATATATAATAAACTATTGTGCCATCACCAAGTGGGCTACTACTTAGACAAGACGGGGGCTTCCCCTTATGTTAATTCTTAGAAAAGGTACCTTGTCAAGGAGGATTCGGCGAAAGAGGCAAACGGGAAGTTCATTACTCTCCATGCCTCCTCACCGGAAGTTATACAAGCCCTGATGGTTTTTTTTACGAGAAGAACCAGACGATAAATGTTGACGGCAAGCAGGATCCTGAGATCTTCTCTTACTTCATCCACGACATGTTTGAGTTATCTCCAAAAGCGGAGGGCACGAGCTATATCATGATATGGCTGCACAACTGATGGTTCTTGGTGGCTCAGGATCACTGAAAAGAGTTAGTAGAAACCTTATTTTGCCAGCATTGAAGCTCATCTTTGGCCACCAGCTAGCACTCCTCTCAGCGATGGTTTGCAACATTCATCGCGGACTGCGAGAGTTTATGAGGAAGTTGACACCGAAGGCAGGGAACAAGGGTAACTTTCCTCGGGTGGAGTTACCCTACCATTATTTGATGGGTTCTTTAATCCTGCACCATCCTGCTGTAATAAATCCCAGTATGCGAGAGGGCACCCATGAGGGGGATGCTTTTCTTTGCCGCTATCGCAGAATAGAGTGGCGCTACTCAGATATGCCCATTTGTCAGAAGATATTGAGTCATATGAACGGCTTCGACTTCTTTGTAGTACCTCCCTATTATATGGGCTTTACTGAAGGTGACAATCTTCATTATGTTAGGACCGTATCCTCTAGTCTACCAAGGAAAGATTTTCACTGGCAACTGTCGATCCAACCATCCCATTTGGTATATTGGAACAAAGATAAATTATATCGGGAGCCGTATCTCCCAAGCCGATTTGCTCGTCAATTCAGCTATATAGCCAGTTGTTGTTAGGTACCCCGAGCTCAAGTATGGGGTTCGTGGGGAGTTTGCTTGATGGAGCCCGAGCTTGGCATTATTACAACATCGGGTGTACCATTGCATGATTTATTGTACCATTGTAGAGACCTGAAAGTCATATCATATATGCAGACATGAAGTTTTATTGTTCGACAAATAACTTATCTTCGAGTTATGACCGAGAGCAGAATTTTATTGCTAGAACCAAATTGGCTGTGTCATGAGATGTCATTCAGAGATCCCGGTCCCATCAACCCCAGGGAGCCCCTCTAGAGACCCATGGTAAGGACACGTCGAGGGAATCGGCCATTAAAGCTTTGAAACGGCGGTCTACTAGCAAAGCAGGCTCTCCGACTCCCAAGCGAGTGAAGAAGGTTGTCGTTTCCAAGGTGAAAGAGCTAGTGCAACATGTCCTTCGACTTCTTAAGGTTGGGGAACAGTCTTTGGTATTAGTGTCAAATCTTGTGTTTTCTTTTCTTTTTCTATTAACCGGTCTGTGTGTCACGCCCCAGTCCCAAAATACGTAGGACTAGAAATACATAAGCATACCAGCCGTATGTATATAAAAACTCCAATATATGGAAACCATAACACATAAGTACGATGTATTATGAATAACAATTCACAAGTGGTATAGATTTATGTCATAAGTTACAGGGCATAACTAGATCTCATCCACAGAATCAAATAACCAATCAACTATATAACTGAATCAAGTATAAAATACTGGATAAGAACAAGTAATTGGGTGGAAAATAATCTACTACCAAACTAGAACATAAGAGAAACAAAATAAGTACATCTAATGAACAATGGGGCTCGAAGAGAAGGCCTCCTCGAAAGAGAGAGAAGTAGAAAGTCCTGATCTGTGCTCTGGCGAATAGTCAAGTCGTCTACACCTGGAAATGGACCAGGTCCTCAGAGGGACTTAACAGGATACATAGAAGCATGCCAATTGAATACAGTAAAACATGCATAATAGACAAAAAATATATAAGTACGCTGTACTAGACAATCTATATGAATATGCATAATGAGGACAACTTTTTGACGTATGGACATGTGTAGGCTACTCTATCTATCTCATAACTCACACACACGTCAATGTACATCAGAAGCCGTCATACCGCGAGGGTAGCGACCATCATGACACCATCAATCGACATACCGCGAGGGCAGCGACCATCACGACACAACTACCGTAGTGCATGCTAGTTACTACGGTTTACCAGAGTGGGTAGCCCATGCGCCTACTGACTGTCCTCCCCTCCCATGATACTATGTGTTAGTGTGTGTCAACATATATAATATATAATTATGACTAAAAGAAAATACAAATACAATGAATATATAAAAATATGATAAGCATGCAAAATACTATAATCAATTTGGCAAGGTATACTTGCTTGGCAAGAAAGCTGCGAAGTGTAAGCGTCTAGACGTCAAGCGCAAAGGATCAGAACTATGACATCAGAATGAGCGTCTCCAGATGCTAAAATAAACATCACCAACGTTCCCAGAATAAGCGAGAGAGTCAAAAAAGTCTACCTTTTCGTCCAATTTGGACAGGGGCAAAACGATAATTTTAGGTCAAAGTGGGGTACACATGTGGCCCACTTTGCATCAAAATACATGCCAGAGGTAAAGGTCTCTAAATGGAACAAATTATAGGTCAAAAAAATTCTAAACGTCGATACAAACTCAACGGTATGTCCAATTTTGGATTCCGGTAAGCCGATCACAAATTTGTCCTTCAAGTCAAACCGCGAGGCCTACGAATATGCGGCTTGGTCAACTGTCTCAGAATCGGGTGAAACTTGGATCACAGGACCAGTATGATACCACGAATCCAATGGCGCAAGTTTTGTCGCATTCTGACGAGCGTACACAAAGTGGGATGGTATTTTACAAAAGTCGCAATACGGAGACTTTTTACGGATACAGGTTAATTTCGACACGCGCACACGTTCGAAATCACTTTCGCAAAAGCCCACACGTCAGGATATACCATACGCCCCTTTCGGTGTAATTTGTATATGATGAGGTGGTCCCGTTTGGTGGGGCGCACTCCGTATCACAAAATCTCAATTTTAAATTACCAAGTTTTTGGTCGTTTTGGAGGTCGAATAATTTAACAAATAAAACAAATTAATAAAAACTAAAAGAACAATTAAATTCTCGGTTATATAGAGAAGAAAACATTTCAATTAGATTTTGAAAATATTAAACAGGTTGGTGGCAAATTAGGCATGAACATGGGAGTTTGGATTAAAATTCTGGACAATTTTTGGTCAGTTTTTTGGTCAACTTTCGGTCGATTGTTCGACCAATCCAGGACACAAAAACTCGTCCTGCTTGATGAAAATCCTAGAGGATTAGGTTGTGAACGTACACGGACAAACTGCTCGCAAAAAAGAATCAGAGATAAGGGAGATACATCACCTTGAATATGGGGACTCGGGGGGTCGGCGTCGAGGCGGCGGTCGGCCGGAGGTGGAAGGAGATTAAGGTTACGGTTAGGGTTAGGGTTAGGGTTAGGGTTAGGGTTTAGGTTTAGGTTTAAGATTTGTATACATATATGTATATATATAGAAGGGAGAGGGGGAGGATCGTGGGCCGCGGGGTTCGCTGGGTTTTGTTGTGGTGGAGGGTTTGGTTAGTTAGGAATTAGGTTTAGTATAGGAATTAGTTTAGGTTTGCTTAGGTTAAGGTTTAGGTTTAGGTTTAGGTTTTGTTTTTGTTATTTTTTTTCTTTTTTTTCTTTTTCTTTTCCTTATTATTATTATTATTATTATTATTATTATTACTATTATTATTATTATTATTATTATTATTATTACTATTACTATTACTATTGTTACTATTATTATATATTTATTCACATATATAATTGAGGTTATAAAAATTTAAAAAGAACATTTACACACAAATAATGTCTAGAAAATCTGTCACCCTTTAACAAGACTCTAAATAATAATAAAAATTATTTTATGGAATAATTCTAAATGATTATTTATATAATTAAATTAATCAATAAAATTTTATTTTCTAATTAACTATGAAAATACTATAAAGAAATTCAATAATTTAATAAAAATACTTTAAATAAAATTTAAAATTTTAGGGGGTTTACATTCTACCCAACTTACAATAATTTCGTCCTAGAAATTAATACTAACCCATATTCGCAATAAATCACTATAGCTATTAACACTTCATTGCTAGCTAGTTGTGCTTCCTAAAAGGTTATGGTCAGTCATTCTAACACTTTTCTCCCTTATTGTCCATACACTATTCTTTTATCCTCTAACTCATCTACACTACCCAACTTACAAGAATTCTACTAGTAGTCAAAGTCTTTTGAGGCTATTGTCTAGGTTGTAAGATGAATTTATTCATTGGGTCAAAAAATTTGGGATACTTGTCTGGAATCTCATAACCATAATTTTTTCTCTGTAACCGTCAAGTATCGTAGTCTTATACTGCCATGCGTCAGTTGACTCTACTCTATCTACGATGCATCGAGGTTGGTAATAGCCAATGTTCCAGACCAGCAATAGCCACAGAACACCTGGCCAGTATGTCTGCAAATAATTCGACTACTCTACTATAATGGTCTAGCTGCAGCTGTCGCTACCTCGCCAATGATTTGTCACAGTCATCAGTTTGTAACAAGTATCTTCAACTCTTTCCTCAGCTTAGTCTAAGTTTTAGGACAACAATTAAGATCTTGACTAACTTTATAAAACTATTAGAAGTATGAACCATTTCAACAATCCAATTAATTCATGTTAGACTAAAGGATACTACTAAAGGTTTCTTTTTAAAATAATAAGAGAATACAGATATTGCTATAGTGCATATACATAAGGGTTATCATTAACTTATTTTTTTAGTTATTAATTATTACTAACCCATTTATGTTTTAACTAACAAAATAAAGGGTGAGGTTGAAGTAAATCAACAATTCATGACGGCACGAAAAGATGCAACTACGATAGGAAGAATTAAGCATGGGATAAGGAATAGTTGGGAAGAGAAGATGCACAACCCAAGGGGACGAGATGGTGATAGGAAAGAGAATACTACTACTGCTACTCGTGTTATCCATTAGCATCATGGGTATGCCATCTAGTTAAAATATCGACATATCCTCAAAAATTTTAACACCAAATATATTACCTTGTGATATGCCCTTAATTATAAAAGATAGTCACAAAGTAAAGTGATTGGCCTATGGGGCATATCTAGTACTCTCCGTGTATCAAACTTATACCAAGCACGAACGTTCGTCTTTCCGAAATAGGGGAAGACGAAAAAAAATAATAAAAAATTTAAGGAGGAGGTGATAGAATACAAGTACGGGGTTCAAGGCAATTTAAAGAATTCAAAAAAAGAGTTATCAGGATAATTGTGGATTGAAATCTTATTTTGGTAAATTTTTATTCGCATGCTCATATTAGTACAGTTATGTAACCGATAAGATATGCTCGGACATGTCTAAAGGGCAAGTATATTCGTCTAACAAGCTGAGTCAACTATATCTCAATCCACGTAAAGTAGTCATGCGAAGAGCAAACCAAGTGCATTAAGGTTGATCCGACCATAATACACTGATTCTGATTTAGACAATGTATTAGTAGGCGTCCCCAATAACACATATGTCATGAACAAGCTCGATAAAAGAATAAGATTGTAAAACTAGGCTATAAAATAGCAACATAAGCAGAGATAGTCCAGAAAATATAAGTACGCCAGATTATGATGAAGGAAGGTACAAAATAATTCAAGTTAACAAAGAAGATAAGATTCGTTCGATGTTGTGCCTCTACAGTTGCCATACTAACTTCTTGTCTAAGTCTCTAGTCGACCAAATGGGGGTATGGGCCTCTAAGTTCTACAGTCTGGATAAACACAATCTTCTTATGCAAGCCTATAGTTGGTGTCATTCAATTACACTTTATTAATGGGTCAAAAGGACTATGTGATACTAGATTATGAGGCATACTACCCAACTTACAATAATTTAACTAATAGTGTTATTGAACAATATAGTGTATATACCTAGTACAAGTCATCTTCATAACCCCTATCAAGCACAAGAGAAAAGATAAGATAAATGTTATGAAAGGATCAAGCAAGATGCAATACAAGCAATCAAATAGGAATACGAAATAAAATCAAGGGAGGTGATTAAATAAGTGGATGAGATCCTATATTCTAATCCTATGTGCAGGCTTACTCGCTATAGTAAGGTAACTGAGACAATATGCTCTCGACCTGCATGGGCCACCACAAACAAATGTCACACCCCAGTCCCAAAATACGTAGGACTAGGAATACGTAAGCATGTCTGCCGTATGTATATAAAAACTCTAATATATGAAAACCATAACACATACGTACGATGTATTATGAATAATAATTCATAAGTGGTATAGATTTATGTCATAAGTCATAGGGCATAACTAGATCTTATCCACATAATCAAATAACCAATCAACTATATAACTGAATCAAGTATAAAATGCTTGATTAGAACAAGTAGTTGGGTGGAGACAAATCCACTACCAAACTAGAACATAAGAGAAACAAAATAAGTACATCTAGTGAACAATGGGGCTCAAAGAGAAGGCCTCCTCGAAAGAGAGAGAAGTAGCAAGTCCTGATTCGTGCTCCTGCGAATAGTCAAGTCGTCTACACCTGGAAAGGGACCAGGTCCTCAGAGGGACGTAACAAGATACATAGAAGTATGCCAATTAAATACAGTAAAACATGTATAATAGACAAAAATATATATAAGTACATTGTACTAGACAATCTATATGAATATGCATAATGAGGACAATTTTTCGACGTATGGGCATGTGTAGGCTACTCTATCTATCTCACAACTCACACACACGTCCATGTACATCAGAAGCCGTCATACCGCGAGGGTAGCGACCATCGTGAAACCATCAATCGACATACCGCGAGGGTAGCGACCATCACGACATAACTACCATAGTGCGTGCTAGTTACTATGGTTTACCAGAGTGGGTAGCCCATACGCCTACTGACGGTCCTCCCCTCCCATGATATTATGTGTCAAGTGTGTGTCAACATATATAATATATAATTATGACTAAAAGAAAATACATATATAATGAATATATGAAAATAAGATAAGCAAGCAAAATACTGTAAGTAATTTAGCAATGTATACTTGCCTAGCAAGAAAGCTGCGAAGTGTAAGCGTCCAGACGTCAAGCGCAAGGGATTAGAACAATGGCATCAGAATAAACGTCTTCGGATGCTGAAATAAATATCACCAGCATTCCCAGATTAAGCGAGATAGTCAGAAAAGTCTACCATTTCGTCCAATTTGGACACAGGGGCAAAACGGTAATTTTGGGTCAAAGTGGGGTCCACATGTGGCCCACTTTGCACCGAAATACGTGCTAGAGGTAAAGGTCTCGAAATGATACAAATTATAGGTCAAACAAATTCTAAACATCGATACGAACTCAACGGTATATCTAATTTTGGATTCCGGTGAGCCGATCACAAATTCGCCCTTCAAGTCAAACTACGAGGCCCACAAATTGGCAGCTTGGTCAACTGTCTCAGAATCGCGTGAAACTTGGGACACAGGACCAGCTTGATACCACGAATCCAATGGCACAATTTTTATCGTATTCTGACGTGCGTACACAAAGTGGGGTAGTGTTTTACAAAAGTCGCGATACTTGGACTTTTTACGGATACAGGTTGATTCCGACGCGCACACATGTCCGAATCAATTTCCGCGAAAGCCCACTCGTCAGGATATACTATACGCGCCTTTCGGTATAAATTGTACGCGACGAGGTAGTCTTGTTTGGCAGGGCACACTCCTTATCACAAAATCTCATTTTTAAATTACCAACTTTTTGGTCGTTTTGGAGGTCAAATAATTTAACAAATAAAATAAATTAGTAAAAACTAAAAGAACAGTTAAATTCTCGGTTATATAGAGAAGAAAAAATTTCAGTTAGATTTTGAAAATATTAAACAGGTTGGTGGCAAATTAGGCATGAACATGAGAGTTTGGGTTGTAATTCTGGACAGTTTTTTATCAGTTTTTTGGCAAACTTTCGGTCAATTTTTCGACCAATCCAGGGCACGAAAGCTCGTCCCGCTTGAAGGAAATCCTAGAGGGTAAGGTTGTGAACTTACATGGATAAATCGCTCATAAAAAGAATCATAGATGAGGGAGATAAATCACCTTGAAGATGGGGACTCGGGGGCTGTGTTGCTGGTGCAATCCGCGCGCGGGCGGCTGATCAGCGGCTGTCACCGACGGCTGATGTGGCGTCCAACGGCATCGGGGGGGTCGTCATTGAGGTGGCGGTCTGCCGAGGTCGGCCGAAGGTAGAAGGAGATTAGGGTTAGGGTTAGGGTTAGGGTTTAGGTTTGAGTTTTGTATACATATATGTATATATATACAGAAGGGAGAGGGGGAGGATCGTGGGCCGCGGGGTTCGCTGGGTTTTGCTGTGGTGGGGGGTTTGGTTAGTTAGGAATTAGGTTTTGTATAGGAATTAGTTTAGGTTTGCTTAGGTTAAGGTTTATGTTTTGTTTTGTTTTTGTTATTTTTCTTTTTCTTTTTCTTTTTCTTTTTCTTTTCCTTTTCCTTTTTATTTATATTATCATCATCATTATTATTATTATTATTATTATTATTATTATTATTATTATTATTATTATTATTAGTAGTAGTATTAGTATTAGTATTAGTATTAGTATTATTATTATTATTACTACTATTACTATTATTATTATTATTATTATTATTATTATTATTATATATTTATTCACATATATATTTACATATATAGATGAGGTTATAAAAATTTAAAAAGAATATTTGCACACAAATAATTTTTAGAAAATCTACCACCCTTTAGCAAGACTCTAAATAATAATAAAAATTATTTTGTAGAATAATTCTAAATGAGTATTTATATAATTAAATTAATCAATAAAATTTTATTTTCTAATTAACTATAAAAATACTCTAAAAAATCAATAATTTAATAAAACTACTTTAAATAAAATTTTAATTTTAGGGGGTTTACACTGTGCCCTTAACTTTCTTTCTATTTTACGCAGGGGGTCATCGCCGCGGCTGAGGGTGTTGAGCTGAGGTTAAGCCCAGATCCCCTTTCTCCAGTCGAGAATTTGAAAGTAGTAGTCAGCCCTACCCAAAAACCTTTATCTGAGGAACCTTCCCTTGTGGACCCTACTTTTTAAGAACCTATCCCAGATGTGTCCTTGGCGGGAGACTTTGATGATTAGGATAGCCCGTTGGACGAGGATGTTCCGAGTAGCGGTAATCTTCCATCTGACTTCGCAAATGATGATTTCCCTAATCTGAAGGCTCATTATGATGTTGGGGGAGACCCCTCAGGGCAACCGGCTTCTACGAGTATGTACCCTCGGGATGACTTGACGGGCGAGCATTTCTCGCTTCGCTTTTATACCCTTCTAGAGAAAGTGGCTAAAATTATGATTAATTTTATAGGCACCCCTCAAGTAGGTTCTTTGAATAGAGAGGATGGTGATGTTATGGAGGTAGATGAAGAGGAGCCTCGTGCTCCATTACAGGGATCAGACCCTGCACATGTCGAGGAAATACCAACTTTTCCCGGAGCAAATATTGAAAGGACGTCTTCTACCATATTTCCTATATAAGTCATACTACGAAAACGGAGATGCCATCTGATCCTTCAGTTATAGGAGGGCCTGAGCCTAAGCTTGTTCCCGTAGGAGATAAAAAGGTGCTAGCCTTGCTAACTTTTGGTACAGTAATGGGGCTAACATGGGTGGTCGAACGCCCTCCCGCTTCTTCCAGTGAGTAGGGGAGTTTCCTCCCTCTTTGTCACACACACGTTCCCAAATTTCGTATTTCTTAAATTTGTGATATTTTAAAATTTTCCCTGAATATGTATTCATGTTGTATTTACTTGTAGGTTCCTGTTAATTATGTTGTATTTTTTTAATTGTATTCATGTTTATTGTGGAAGACTGCCCGAGACCAGTAATGAACATCTTGGCAATTGTCATAGACCCGTGCTAGGACCCGTATATAGGATGGATTCCAGACCCGGTTCACTCTTGGAACCACTAAGCCTATTTTGGATGGTTGAGACTGGTTGGAAAGTGTCATGACTTAATCCTAGGGCCAACATCATTTTTCCACTTGGTATATATATGTGATTTTCTCTCTCCTCTCTTATTCTTCCTTATTTGCACTTTCTTTCTTCTTTCTTCTTCCTCCTTCCCTCAAGATCTCCCCTTGGCCGAAGCCCTAGCTCTAGCCCTAGACTTGGTTCTAGAAAGAGGTTTGTTAGTCTACCAAGGCAAGTACATCTTGCTCGAAGTGGTGAAGCCATAGATTTTCGCATTTTCATATATATGTTGTTTTAAAAAATATGGTTGATGGAAAATATTCTCCTTTAGTTGCTGATTATATTTAGTTCTTGGAGTTTTGGATTTTTATGTATAAATTTTTGTAGATCTGAGTTTCAAGATTTAGATTTTTATGTATTCTATGAGTTTTTCTTGGTTTTGATCTACTAAAACTTAGTATTTTCGAAAACTAGTTGTTCCTTATGTTAGAGCATTTTATTTTAAGCATTTTGGCTTTTGTTTTACTTGATTTAGACATAAAATAAAGTTTTTTATGAAGAAAATATTTTTTGAATTTTGGAGCTTTTCTGCCATGGCTGAACTTGCTGTCTGAAGAAGACGAAGTTCTTATGCGGCCAGCACAATATGCGAGCGAGACTTTCATGCGGCATGATCCTTATGCGGTTGGACTCTTTGTCGCATAGCCAACCAGTATGCGGCCATCTTGTTGGACGCATGACAGTTAATTTACACAAGTGCCCCTGAATACCTTGTGTTTTCACTCGCTGAACGAATGATAAATTTGCTAAGTCCAAAAGATACTCCATGCGACATCGAACTTATGCGGCAAGCAGAGCATGCGGCCACCTTTCCTTCGACTCATGACTCTGAACTTTGGCACATTTTTTACGCATCCTTGGAGCGTCTTTCTATGGTTTTGTCTTCTCTTTCTGACATACTTTATGTTACATCATACTTTATGTCACTTCACCGATACACATTTAATGTACGTCACTTCGACACTTGTTCCAAGGAGGGACTTTGCCTTGACACTATGCGGCACCGACCCCTATGTGACACTTGCCTGTTACGGCAAGTAGTCCATGCGGCCAGCTTGTCCATGCGGCCAGCTCATCCATGGGGCCAGTCTCATGCGCCTGATAAGTGCATGCGGCCTGACCCTTATGGCAATTCATGCATGCACTTCTCATGCGCGCATGTGATCCTATGTCACCCTAGTAATCTATGTACATGTTCCATGATTTTATGAGCTTAATTATTTTATTTGAATATTTCTCTATTATATGTGGTTGGTCTTGACAATTGATTATTATTGATCCCAAGGAAGAAATGGACTTAGTAACCAGACTGTACTAGAACTGACTATGTGCATAGTATGATTATATGTTGTAGTAGGCCATGTGGCAACCCAAAGTAAACTCAGACTAGTAGATTAACTTATCCTTTGTTCATCGGATAAAGTGAGGGGCATAGTTTTGCTCGGAAGACTATCTGCAATCTCGGCCCTTGTTTGGTTTAAGGATTGTGGATCTACTCCAGTGTGGTTCGCACTTTTTCCTTACTCACTTTCGACGGCAAAGTCATTGATCGATAGTCGGTGTAACTGATTTGAAGAGATTATATCTTGACCAAGTATCCCCATGTGATAAGACTCATATGACCAACTGTAAGTTTGGTGATTCGACCCAATTTTTTGTATCTGTGCCGATACAATTACTACGTGTTATGTATACATGTACTGTAAATGTGCACTGAGGTACGACAAAACTTGCTACGTGCTATGAGATTACATGTTTTGGGTTATGCATCGAGAATACCTCATATACTATGCGACATATGATATTATTATATTAATTCTTTAGTACAGGCATGGTATGTGGGTCAACTACCAAAGCGTGGCTAGGAATTAATTTATTGTTGCATCAAGCTAGGGTGAATCTAAATTGAACTGCCAAGTGATAAAGTAGATTTATATCTAGCATGGACCGTACTATGGTACAACATATATGGGGGGTAACATATGACCACGCCATATGATTCTATCTAACAGTAGGGTTAACTAGGTAACTAAAACTTGTAGAGCATTGGAAGAAAATGGAATCTCGAGATTTTGCCTAACTAGCCACCTCCAGTCATCTGAATTGGGATGTGCAGGCTAGTCTCTATGGATATTATTTAAATTCTTTTTAGTGGATGACAATATCCGATTATTATATGATACTATATGTTCTATACGATCTTAGCACGGTAGCCTTACGAGGGACCAGTGCATACTACTATGTGTTACGACGATTTGTGGCTTGGCTAACCCTGCTAGTACCTGGTTCGATCTGAGGATTCCTATATGCATAATATCTCTGGGATAACCTAGACTCCACGTATCAAGCTGTAGGGTTGATTGTCTGATTAAATGAGTATGTGCTGGTAGTCTAGGGATATTAACTATTGTGGTGCAATGGTTCAACCCTTATCATTGTTTGGTTGTAGGGTTGCACCAATGTGTCACAATAGGTCATGTACTGAAGCTGCATATTATACCTATATCTTAGCTTGTATTATAGCATATGTGTCCTGGATTATAATGATGTGTTGTATCTTTGTCGTGTTCATAATTGGTTAGTCGTACCTTATCTCGGAGTAGTGTGGCACCTCTTGTCCTTGTTTGGTTGTAGGGGTGTCCAACTGCTCCAATAAAAGGTCACACGCTTGCCGTTGTGGCACAATTTTTTCTATTTTATATACCTTATTGGTTTTGCTTCATTCACTTGTGCTCCTTTGTGATACTTGCTATCCGGGCGTGACCCCGCTGGTTTTGTTTGGCCAGGTTTAGTAGCAGAGCCCGAGGATCCTGTCATGTATCTGTCCGATGGCGCATACCAGAAGGATGTCCATCGAGGAACTTGAGTGGGTTTCTTCTTCCCTACTATGAGTATCATTCTGTTTTACCTTTTTATGTTTAGCCGACGACACTTGTTAGCCTGTTTATCTGGATATTAGTTCCTCTACATGATTGTATATTATTTTGATTGTGGATGACCTACAGTCATGTACTCTTGATAATGCACTAGTATACCATCATGTATAACTAGTTTCATGATCATTCTGATAGAGTGTCAGGGACGCCTAACTGCTTTATCTTATATGTTCATTCTTTTTTTTTTGTTGATGATTGAGACTGATGTTCTTGACCCTATGTGACTTGATTGTAGCATGCACCCCCTTGTCTCTTGACAACCTTAGCACATTATGGCTTACTTTGGTATTCTGTAATGTGTGGTTGGCTGAGTCACTCTCCCACTCTCTAATATTCTAGTTCTGGGGTGTGACACTCATCCCCATTTTGTAGGTGTTTTAATTGTTAATATTGTTTTCTTTTGCATTAACAGTTGTTCTAACATCTGTCGTTGTATATTTCTCTGTAGGGAATTCATCAGTACCGCCTTCGATGACTCCGTTGACATTGGCCGAAGTGGATGACTATGCCAAAATCAACATTGGGAATTTTTACTAAATCATAGAATGGGGGTGTCTGGTGTATTTGGAGAGGGATCGACCCTTTACTATAGCTAAATCCTTAAAGCTGTCTCAGATTAAGTTAATCCGGGGTTACGCTGGTTACAAGTCCAATGCTGATGCACTTGAGGCGCACGTAGATAAGCTTGAGAATTGCCTCACTGAGTTGAAGGTGTTTGGCACCACGGGCCTGGCGACCTTAGCTGTTGAGGAGAAGGGTAAGCTAATTTTTTTGGTTGCTGAAGACCTATGAACTTACCCTCTTCGCAAGAAGATCTTTGACCGCGAGGTGGCAGAAGTAAGTTCCAAAATGCCTGAGTTTGTGCTGCTAAAGAGACCCACGCTTGAACTTAGGAGACGTTAGACAAATACCTGGCGGACGTGTGAGCACAGATCAGGCAACTCCAGACAGAGAAGGTAAGACTTGAATCTGATGCTCGTCATGTGGTAGAAGAGGAACTCACTCTCAACGAACGAGCTGACGATAATGCTCGATATATTGCGAGCTTGAAGAATCAGATGACAGATTTGGAGGCCAAGCACGCAAGGCTGACTGTCTTTCAGGATGAGAGAAAGCTGCAATAGGAAGTCTAACGCTGAGCCGCGGATAGAGGTTGACTCAAAATTGATTCTTTGAGGTGTCAGATTATCGAGCTATGCACAAATGTTGAAGACCCTTAATGGTCATAGCTCTTTCGTATCTCATTTTATTTTTGCTAGGGCTATGTTATGCCCCTTGATGTAGTTTTTCTTCTTCTTTCCTAAGAAAGAGAAACTTTTTCTTTTACAATTATGAATCTTGTATATTGTACAAGAGGTAATGTGGATGTAGTATGATACTGGGAATGTAAGAGTGGACTTATTATTGGTGGCATACTTGGGTACGAATAATAAGTTTGAGACAAAATCCTATCATAGTCAATATGGACGTTATAGATTTTATGGACTTAACATCGCTGGTGTACTTATAAGTATGTACGGATGATAAGTTGAGATAAAAATCAATGCTAGAGGTATTATGGACATAATGGTCGATAGTCACATAAGAAGGTTTGCTCGGAGGTAATATGGACATGGCAAACCTTATTGATGATATTCTGGGTATGGTTCAAAGGTAATATGGACATGAACTCGTAATCACATAGGAACGTTTTCTCAGAGGTAGTGTGGACATGGAAAACTTTATTAATAATATTGGGAGTGTGGTTCAAAGGTAATATCGACATGAACTCGTAATCACATAGGAAGGTTTTCTCAGAGGTAATGTGGACATGGAAAACCTTATTAATAATATCGGGAGTGTGGTTCAGAGGTAATATGGACGTGAACTCATAATAGGTTTTAGGGATCCATTATCCATTATGTACTAGGGACTCTGAAGTTTGGATAACAGATATTTTTGTGTGCTACGGATAGAAATAATTGGCTGGGGAAGACATCAGCTGTGGACACTACACTTTTATGTCTCCCTGATAGGGATAAAAATGACATTTTAATTCGAAGGTAAGCCCTTATTGAGAAAATATAGTATTTCCTCTAAAGGGATTACATCATCGAAGGATGATACATCGGTAGATGCTGCGATATACTGTTCCAGTTCATCTTCTTCAGTTGCTGTCAGTAACGCCGACGATGCTGGAATTTTACTATAGAACTTGACTAACAACTGCCTTGGGGTTATCATGACATGGGGATCCTTGTTTGGAAAGCGTTCCTATTCTTGGGTCTTGATTGTCGGGGATTCAGGTGCCCTTCTATGAAGCTTGACCACGAGGGGAGTAGCTATGTGGGCTGGGCATCCTTTGAGACGGACCCTTAGTGGCTTGCGTGAAGTCGTAATAACATCAACATCTTTATCGATGTCGTTACCTTCTTCATCTTGGTGGATTTGCTTGTACAAGATTGAGTCAGAGTAGTCCGCCTCGACCCCTTCGAAAGTATCTACATCGGCAAATTCTGTTTCGACCACGCCATCTTCGTTGACATATTTTAAGCACTAGTGGAGTGTAGATGGAACAATCATATACTCATGTATCTATGGATACCCTAGCAGGACATTGTCGGACACATCTATATCAATGATGTAGCAAGTCACCTCTGTTCGGTGATCGTTGATTTGGCACTTCAGACGAATCTTACCTAGAGTGTATCTTGTCTCAGTATTGAAGCCGCTGATTGTGGTATTGGTGGCTGTCAGCCGATGCATCAGAATATCCAAGGTCTATACCAGACTTCGTAGGATGATGCTGAGAGATGATCTGGGATCGATATGTATCCGGTCCACCTTAATGGCTTTGATGTATCCTGTGTAATACAGGGGACGGTTGTGCCTATTATTCTTCAATAACATATTTTTCTAAGAGAGTGTAATGTTCGGGGTCACCTCCATCACACTGTTGCAGTGGGAACATGCTGCAGAATCCTCGGTCGGTGGCTTGACTTGAGCCAAATAAGAGTCAATATTTTACAATGCCTCACTTAGAGCATCACTAGTCTGTTTGGAGAGACGATGGAGCTCGAAGAGTGAAAACTTCACTGGCTTTTTGGCCATTTGTGCCAAAATATCCAAGTTGTAAGGCTTCTCCAGCTCTTGAGTTACGTCTTTTCACAGAGGTTTATCATAGCAAGTTTTTTTGTTTTTGCTTACCCACTGCGGGAGGCTGGGATAGACCCGGATCAAATGTAGCGAATGTCGCGGGTGCGCCAATCGGAGGTGTAATATTATCGAGAGCATTATAGTCGCGCTGGTGGTCTAGGCCCGACCTGTTTACCCCTGCCAAAGCTTCATCTATTGACAGAGAGACCATTTGACGGGACTTGGTCTTCTTTCCTTTGGACATGGAAACAGGGGGTGATGTTGGCTGTGTCATATCCGGGACGAAGTCTGGATTAACCCACATGGATTCACCTCTTAGAGTAGTGAGGGGAATCAACCCGTCTGCTTGGGCTGGAGGGAGGTTAACGACCTCTATTGTCGTCCTGGATATGGAGACGACACCATCTTGGGCCTATATTGTCGAAAAGGTACAGAATTGGTATGATACCATGTTTAAAGTAACCATATTGTCTTCAAAGTCCAAAGTGAAAGATTTGGAGTCGATTAACTATTTTATGTGCCTTTTTAATATGTAACAATCTCGGGTGGAGTGGTGGACATATCGATGGTAGTGACAATACTTGGGGTTGTCAACCTTTTCTGCTTCATCGGGATGCTTGACGTCAAGTAGCCGAAGCTTATTTTTCTTCATCAATACTTCAAAGATTTCTATGACATCATCATCGTTAAAGGAATAAGTCTCCTTCGGCTTCGATGTCCGCATCGTCCCTGTGGTGGGCGAGGTAAGATTTTTGGACACATTGACCGTCTGGGCTTGTTCTCTTTTATTGTCACGACTGTTGCTGGCGGCAAAAGAATGCTTTCCCTTGTCCTCAATATTGGGGGCTTGGAATCCTAATAAGCGGGCATCTTTTTTGTCCTTTTCTGGAGTAGTGACACTTATGATAAATGACATCCAGTCACTGAACGGGCAAGATGTCGTCCTGAGTCTCACTGATGGTAAGATATTCTTTTGACACGTGTCCATCAATATGGATTCGGGGACACTTAGAGGCTACTTCAATGCCGCTTATCGAAAATGTTCAATGTATTCTTGTACTGGTTCTCTATCTCTTTAGGTGATGTCCATTAGGGAGGACATAGTCATATCCATTCCTCGTTCATATAACCGAACGTGGAAGAGGGACTTCAGGTCCCTGAAGGACAAAATTTATTTATCTGGGAGACTATAGAATCACTCAAAAGCAACCCCATATAGTGATTCGATGAACAATTTGGTTAGTAAGGCATCATCCCGAGGTAAATAGCCCATTGTGGAATGGAAGTATCTCATGTATTGATGGGGTAATGTTTTTCCATCAAATGGAGTTAGAGATAGTGGCTAGTATTTGGGAGGATATACCACATTATCACATTCACGAGTATAGGGTTGTCGGATCTTAATCTTCTAGAGCATGTCTTAATTATCTCGAGCATCAACGTAGGCACGCAAGTCCCTAAGAGTCTCCTGGATATCATCTGACAGAATTACGACAAAGGATCGAGGTACGATCTTGCTGCTAGCGACATAAGGAGCCGGATCAGGCATGTCGGACTCTTCGTTGGTCCCCTGGTCCAGGTTTGTTTGCCCTGTGGTCTGTAGCTGTGTCTGAACTAAGTTTTCTTTGAGTTGCAATACTGTTTGATTCAGAGTGTGCATAGAGGTTCTCAGCATTAATATCATGACATCGAGTGCCTCAAGGCATTGTTGGGTACTCGACCCTGCGCCTTGCTCATCTTCTTCCATGTATACTGGCATTACGTGGGAAGAGGTGGACAGGAAGGTGGATGCCTCACTTTTTGTCTCAGATGTCTGAGTCTCGTTGACCTCAAGGAGAGTGGGCATTGTTGTGTTATTTCCACTATTTGCAGGATTGCTACGTCAGTCTCAATTGTGGGCTCGACCTGGAAGTTACGACTACCCCCTTTTAAAGGGCATTGTTACATGGTTGCCCATTGAGTCCAAGCCCACAATTGAGACTGGCATAGGTCACATAGTGTGTCCTGGTTGCCCATTTGCAGGATTACTAAGCCAGTCTCAAGTAGATGAGGCCCGAAGCTCTCGTACTTCTCGCATTGCTTCTCGGGCCTCATCTACTGTCGATGGAGCAGATAATCTTGGCAAGGTATGATTGACATCCGCTGGGGGGAATGGTTAACTTTGACTCTCTATTGTTTTCAGGATCCTGGCTTGCTTGTGCAGAGGTCCTTGATAATTACGGGGCCATATTTTCCCTAAGCTCAAGCACTTACTGGGTTAGAGTATGCATTGAAGCACTCAAGGTCTGCATCATGGCCTCTAGGGTCTCAAGGCACGGTCTATCACTGGTGCCTTTATTGTCCTCCCCTTCCATGTACACTATCATCACATGGGTAGAGGCGGATGAGATAGTGGATTTTTTTCTTTCTGCCTCAGATCCCTATATCGAAATATCAACAGGAAAGGCTGGCAGCACTGCATCTTCTTCAGACTCTGAGGGAACACTACCCCCAATGTTGGAAGGTGCTTCATTTTCATGAAGGTGACTACCCTGAGGAATCTCAACATTTGTTCCTTGAGAATTACTATCTCCTCGGAACGACGAGTAATTAAAGAGTTCTGGATGATTGCTACCCTAGTTTGCAAAGTCATCTTAGGTCTTGAGGAAATACTACCCCCTATTGATGACAATTTTGTCTTCGAGCGAGTGCCCAGGAACACTCCTTCTGTAGGTACCATTGCCTGACTCCGCCTTCTCGATACGATATCAGAGAATAGAGGGTTGCAGGTGATAGACTTATGACCTCCATTCGTCGAGGAAGTTCTCCAAGTATAACAACATGAGGCGAAGGGCAACTCCTCCTCCTCTGACATTTGCACCTGTTCTTTGGGATGCTGTCGGACGGGTAATTTTGTTGCATTCGCTGGAATATTGACTGCTTGTTTGAAGGAACTGCTACTTTAACACAGTAGCAGTTGATGATGATGTTGGCACAGTGATGCCCAGAGGGGACATCTCATATGCCGTAGCTATCTCCCTCACTTTGTGCTTGTGATTGATCACATCGCGTAAGTCAGACGAGGGATTATTCACCTTTACACCCTCCTTATGAGCACGGGTAAGTCGAGCGCATGGGTGTGTAGGTTATATTTCTGCTCCCTGAACTGGGGTTCGTACAAGAACTTTATCTAAGTAATCAGTGGAAGACTTTTGAGACTGGCCCAGTCCACGAACAGGGGTCAGTCTTGCATAACTTTCCATCAGGGGCATAACATTTAGCGGCACATTCTGATGATCCATCAACTGAGCAGATGCTTGAGCTTCGCGAGCTCGCACTTCCCTAGACTTTCTCGTCCTAGCACGCACTGGCATATAGTATGAAGAGCTCCCTGTTGAGCAAAATAAAGCAATGGGTAACTCCTTCCCGTCACGCAGCTGTTTCTTGGAATGTCATCCGGTCAGCATCGCGGGTTACAATCGTTGGAATACTGACTTTCTGGTTGGAGGATCTTGTACTTTAGTGCAGCAACAGTTGATGATCATGCTAGCATAAGTATTTCTACGAAAGGACATGTCATGTGCGAGGGTTGCTTCTCTCGTCTTACGCTTGTGACTAATTACATTGCGTAAATCAGAAAATGGAAGCTTCACTTCCACACCATACCAGTACTATCTCGCAAGACTCGCAAGACTTGGGTCGCCAAGGCTGTTGTGCCGCATTTGAGGTTAGTGCCCGATGTATTACCAACCCCTACCGTAGATGCATAAGTGGTTGACGTATATCCCATTGACAAGTCGAGCTCTCCAATAAGGCCTGTACGACCTCGTAAGACTCGCAAGACCCGATTCGCCAAGATTGTTGTGCCGTGTTCGAGGTCGGTGCCCGATGTATTTTCATCCCGTGTCGCAGATGAACATGAGGTTGACGCATATCCCACCGACAAGCCGAGCTCTCTAATGGGGCCTGAACGACCTCACAATTTGAAAGATGTGGGTCGTCAAAGCTATTGTGCCAAACCCCAAATTTGTCCTAGAAGGGTTGACAACCTCAACCGCAGATGCACATAAGGTTGACGTGCATCTCCTTTCCATCTCTGAAGCCACTCTTAAGAGGAACGAGGCTGAAGCTCAAGAGACATGCCCCAAGCATGATCCACGCAAGGGAAGATGTGTCATGCAAGAACATAGGCGTATGAAGTCCTCTACAGGCAAAGCGGTCTTCAACAAGGAGTCTTATGGTCTAAACTAGATTCCCAATACTATGCAGCTAAGGGCGCTAGTTCAAGAAAATCCAAACCAACTCGAGCCATGTGCGCTCGAGGGGCTGCACAATCAGCCCTTCAAAAGCATGTGTCGCGGCTAGTCACGCGCACTGCTGATGAAAGACTATATAGGGATGACACAGGCACTCATGAGCCGAAAGTAGATCAACCCTTAAAGTCTTCCCTGTAACTATCTAATTTCGGGAGGAGAGTATTTTTGTCATTTCAATAATTGCTTGATAATTATATTAGTGATAATGATTTTATTCTTATATGTATTAGTTAAGTGCTAGCTAATTAGAATGGACTATGTGATTAGTTGGTTAATGGTCAGCATATTAGTTAGACTAGATGTTAGTAAACCCAATTAGACTTGACATGATACTTGAACCCAACATTTAGGCTAGCAACATTGGACTCAAGTCATTCTTTTTCATTAATTAGAGATTAGATTAACCTTTTATTAGGAATAGAAGCTTCCATTAATTAAACTTTCTTCATAACAACTCAATAGGGGCATTCATGTCATTCTATAGTGCTTAGAGAGGGGTTTGCATGGCCGGCCCTATACTAGGGGGGTATTCTCTCTCATCTTCATTATAGCCTATATTCTTTCTAAATTAGCTCATCTCCATTTTTCTCTAAATCCACATCAACCATAATCCATTCCCTACCAAATACACACTCATTTCTTCATTCCAAATAGGGAAATCTTTGGTTTGGAGATTGCTTGAAGGAGGTGTCCATCCATATTCTTGTGTCCTTGTGGTATGCTATATTGAGAATCCATCTTCCAATAGGTAAAATTTATATTTTTCTTAATCATTTCCATTCTAAATAGTGTATTAGACCTATAGGAACATTTTTTAGGCTAAGGGCTACCCATAGGAACAAGAACTAGGTTCATAGGAGGCCAATTGTGAAAGTTATACCACTAGATTTTTGTAGGAATGTCTAATAAGTGATTTTAGATTGTGATTCATAATTTTAGAGGGTATACATATCCAGAAATAGATACGAAAAGTCCATATCATGATGCAGTATTGTAGGTTGGTAGTTTCAATATGATTTGGGCTCTAGCATGTCAATTTTCTCCACTTTGTATTAGAACAGCTTTTTGACATATCATTCATATTGTATTTGGGATTTTATATGTGTTCTAGGTGTTAGGAGTGATGGTATCAAGGTTGAAAGTGAGTATCACAAGCGTATCATGAATGCTTGTGTGATACTTAATGTTGCACACCAAGTGTTTAGTGAATTGTCAATAGGGGGTGTGTGTGTGTGTTATATTTACATTAAGTATTATATATATATATATATGTATATATATATATATATATATATATATATATATATATATATATTGTTTGATGATAAACGAAAGAAATGAAACTAGGTTTATACGAAACCCTTTCTTTGGTTTACAAACAAGAAGTACAATTAATCCTATACGAGGATGTTAAGTACAAAATTTAATCTGGGTAAATATTGCTATAGGAGTCTGATCTGCGATCGGTCACTTTGTCCCTTGGACCACACGATGATGAAGAAGTACTGTAGAAGACGGAGAAGCTTCAAAGATTGCAAAAGGGGAGTGGATGCTCGATGCCAAAATCGTCGATCACTACTCTCTGTTTATGCTCTGGATTCTTCTCTCTTAAAAATTAATTTCCAACTTTTCGACCCTGGACCTCCGTGGACGGAGGTCTCTATTTATAGAGTTTTAGTGACAGTAACCGTCCAGTCGGCGTAGAAGACGGACAGTGGAGAGAGTGACACTTTTTATGCGACGGTTATAATAACTGCCACCCACGTATAAATAATCTTCTAAATCCGTGTATGACGCGTGTCCCATTATGAGGTGACGCGTATAACTAATGCGAAGATCATGGCATGCAAGCCACATAGATAACTGCCCCTCACATAGAAAAGGTTGGCGTAGAAGCCAATAACTGTCACCATGGCGTAGAAGCCAAATAGTTGTCAAGTTGGCGTAGAAGCCAAGTAGCTGTCAAACTGACATAGAAGCCTGATGCTGCATGGATAGGTAGCTAGCATAAAAGATAGCCGATTCTCATTCCTTAACTGAGGTCTTGAGCTAATTCTGGACCAAATAGCCTTATCACGCACCAATACAAATATAGCCTGAGTTGGCGTATTCCGAGGAGATAGCATACGGCGTACTCCTATAGTTAAAAATAGCTAGGTCGGCGTATTTTAAGGAGATAGCGTACAGCGTGCTCCTTTAGCTGAAAATAGCCTGATGGCGTAATATGCAGAGGTGATGATGTGGACGTATTAGTCATAATTATGGCTCGCCCAGTCTTTGAAAGTAGAACCAAATCTCGTACATTAAATGTAGAGATCTGCCCCCATCACGCGCATTAACTGCAGAGACGTGCCTCGAGATCTGTACGAAGAGCAGCTTTTGACATGGCGGTTTGTTTCGTCTTCTGTTGAGTGTAAAAGCTCACGTCTGCCTGTATAAAACTAGGAAGCGTATTCCCTTGAATGCATAAAAGCAATTTATATCAAGGAAATATCACTAAACGACGGTCTGGGTCTCTGTGTCGAATCATCATTACAGCCGTCGTCTGGATAGTCGTGCAGTACTCTTTGTCAGGAGTCAGGTTCACTGCATGATTTGACAGGTTCATTCGAGGAATACGAAGAATTCCCCGTACAACTTCCCACTGCAAAAAGCGAGTAGGTTTTCGTCGAAGGGGCGATGTAACAACCTTTTTACGCCGAAGCAGGCTGGAAATACTATATTACGCGGGTTATTCTGGAGCTATATTTTATGCTGTACTAGCGATGAAGCTCTGCTGTACGCCGATGGCTCTGAAGTCATGTCTTACGCCACACAGCACTGAAACTCTGCTTTACGCGTATTTTATGCATACTGCGTACAACTCTGCAGCGTATTTTTTATGCTTTTACAAGACCCCTTTCAAAGTTTTCAAATTTCTCGTAATTTGAAACACTTTGAATGAAGCATGAAACGGTCAAGTTTGACTCATTCCTCGAGGCTGATTTCTTGGCGAATTTTTGGGAGTTTGTTGGGATTCGGTGTGTTCTCTTTTACCTATATAAAGGTTGATGAGTTAACCTGTTCCTCCCACATTTCCTTCCCCACACAGAGATGGTTGCCGAGGTTCATCTTGCTGACTTGAGGAAGAAGAAGATCATGTTCTTCCAGCATATAAGGAGCCAAAAAAGAAGGCATCTTCGAGCAAATGTCATCTGCAACGATGGATCATGGAAGGATATTATAGCTTCCTTTGCTCGGGATGATCAGCAATTTCATATGGCGATTCCTCCAGGAGAGAGGAAGGGTCACATTCGACCACACAGCTTGCAAGCTGTATTTTCTCCCGTTACGACAGTGGACGAGGGCAGACAAACTGGCCCTGTCTTCCAGTATTGAGTTGGGTCTGAATCCCAACTCAATCTGTCATGGCGTACGGAGGATGGGCTCTTGAATAATTTAGACAAGCCCAATTGTGTATCCTCCCGCCATTAATCATTTTCTTGTTAATCGGCCGCGGAAATCGATTAACTGCTGAAGAAGACGAAAAAAGATCTCCACCAATATGAGAACCTGGCAGAACAGATTTTCGGCGTGATCTTTAAATGAAAATAAGAAACCCTTGGTAGAACAAGGATTTCCATCATATGTAATCATGAAGATAAAAAACTCTTTGTAAACTGGATGTCCATCATATGTAATCATGATTAATAAAATTGTCTTCTTTTACGCATCTGATGATTTGCCATTTTTTTACTGTGATGAAGTCTGAATAGTGTGCAGCTTCGACACATCTGAATAACTTTATGCCGACTCTGATAAAAAGAGTATTTGGTCTCGTCCCGTCTTTTACGTGTAACTGAAAACGCGTAGAAAGCTGCTTAGCATTTAAGTCGAATATCCGAACTGTCATGCTGTTTTAAACGATGAGTCGTGTAGAATTCTGAACTGTCACTTCTCCGATAAGAAGAATTCTTGTTCAGACCATCATCTTCAAGAATGATTTCCCAAAAATCCCTTGAAATAGGGCGAGAAATGGTTGTCAAAACTGACCATGCTTGAACTGTAGAGAAAAGATTCTGACTGGATTTTGGATGAACTTCCAATCGACCCAAGAAGAAGAGTCATTTTCAATGCTGAACTCTGTATACTTTGGGTACTTGTGATGTTTTGAGGTCAAGAAGGAGCATCTTCTGTGTGAACCCTTGTAATTGACAGCCTTGAGAATTGTTCAGATATACGCATACTCTGGCCTACGTATTTTAAGATATGCGGAAAGTCATGGATCCGTAATGCAGGCGAGCATAAAATTATAAGTTTGTAGCCTCTTGAGCGTAAGAGCATCCGGGCATAAAACCATAGATTTATTGCCTCTGAAAAGAAAACTTTCGAGCGTGAAGTTGTAGATTTGTAGCCTTTGAGCGTAAAAAGCTTCTGAACGTGAAATCATATATTTGTAGCTTCTGAGCGTGAAGTCGTAGGTTTGTAGCCTCTCGAGCGTAAATGCTACCGAGCGTAAAAGCATTCGGGCGTAAAACCATAGACTTATAGCCTCTGAGCGTAAAATCGTAGATTTGTGGCTTCTCGAGCGTAAAAGCTCCTTAGCGTAAAACCGTTGGTTTGCTCTGCGTAAAAATTTTGAATCCGTTGACTGTCCGTCTTTCCTAAATGATAGGCTGACGTGGTCCCCAATCATAACCGAATATTAAATATCGGATTTGGTTAGGTATTCGAAGAGTTTATTTGAACTCTATAAATACCCCAAGGCCTTCAGAGAAGAAACTCTTCATCTGTCTTTTACGAAAATCCTTTGTTCCTTTGAGAGCTCTTCTTCGTTTCTTCTTTTGAGAACTCTAAGTTTTTAGCAATGGCACCGAAACAACCTTCCATAGCTAAGGGAAAGAAAGCTGCCTCCTCTTCTCGCTCCTCTGCTCAAGCATGAGCGACTCCCATCGGGCTGAATGAACCTCACTCTGAACGAAGTGCCCTGCCGTCAAGCTGTGCACCGGGCGTCATAGGTAAAGCTTTTGGGACGAAGAAAACAAAGAAAACCCTTCGCACACATTGCACGTGAACGTGCTAGGTCATCTTCTGTGTTGAGAGCCTCTTCGAGAAAGATGATGCACAGGGATATTTTATCATTTACGCCCACATTCCTAATGTGTTAGCGTAAAAACTCTATATTTTTGCAGTCGGGCGTAAAAGCTTTGATTGTCAAAATTTGGCGTATATTACAAACTTTGAGTGTTACTGTAAACCCCCTCACCCAAAATTAGGGCTACTTGGCTTAGATAGTGAAATTAGGGCTAGTTTGAACCCAATTAGAAATAGAACACGATATTTATTTAATTATGAAATAATTTATATCGCGTAGCGCACACTACCGTTGCTTCTATAATTGGAGCACCTCACTAGCCATTGCCTTCCAACAAACTTTATAACCTCATCCTAGACATGTCCGCCTACTATTCTGATCCTTGTACAATTTAGAATATTGCTCTCTGATGCTATATTTTAGCCGCACAATAAACGTCGCGGACGTTATTTCTTAATTCAAAATAAATTCTAATTTTGTACCCTTGTGCGTCCCAATCGAAATTGAGGACACAATTTTGACCATTTTGTGCAAACCAAATTTTATTAATATTCTACACTGTTCCCTCTACGCCCCAGACAATTGTGTCTCGCCTGATTTAATCCCATGTACTCTTAATTAATTCTAGAACATCGTGCGTGTTTCAATTTAATTAATTAAATTTAATTTTTGCCTTTGTGCAATTTTCCAATTTTTGGGGGGCTTTTATGCAAAAATGCCTTTTAGTGTCCCCACCATTGGACAATTCATGAAGAAACTCAATTTTCCCTTCACGTAGATTTTTCTGTAATTTTTAGCATGTGCAACGCGCGCACATCGCCCTCGTATATTTTTAACCCCGTCCTTGTATTTTAATCATGCAATTATAGCCCTTCCAAGCATCCCCATGTGAGCCCAAGGCCAAGCCCAAGGAATGTTGACCAAAGTTAATTTCCTAGGTCAAACCTAAAACCCAAATCCCACATGTATAAATATACAATTATATTTCCTTCCCTTTCCTTTTACTAGGATTAAACCTAAAACCCAAATCCATTCGTCCAGCCGACCCCCAACTATTTCGTCTTCCACTTTTTGCAGCGATTCTCCCTTTCTTCTACACTCTTCCAACAATAAATACCACCACCCCTGACAAAGAAGGAAGAAGAAGAAGACCCATAACTCTCTATATACTTGTAGTTAATGGCGGGAAACGATTGGATCAACAACTACTTGAAGGCAATCCTGGACTCGGGCCCCGCCATCGACGCCTCCAAGTCCTCCCTCCTCCTCCGCGAGCGCGGGCGCTTCAGCCCCACCCGCTACTTCGTCGAGGAAGTCATCACCGGCTTCGACGAGACCGATCTCTACAAATCATGGGTCAAGGCTGCGGCTATGAGGAGTCCGCAGGAGAGGAACACCCGGCTAGAGAACATGTGCTGGCGGATCTAGAATCTCCCCCGGAAGAAGAAGCAGCCCAAACCTCACCGGATTCTGACCTCTCGCCGGAGCCACAATCGCCAGGGTCTCCTTCGCAGTCCTCAGGAACCCTAACGCTCGACGCCTTCTCCGAGTCTCCTCCTCCACTCCTCTCTCTCTCTACAGAGATCGTTGCGGTTCGTCGGCTCCTTCTTCGACGGTGCTTCCCGCGCTTTCCACCACCGACCGACCTTCTCCAATTTGTTCGTCGTCATCGTCGTAGCCGCAAGTACTGAAGGTCTAGTGGCATATGCTGACGCAAACTCAGAATACGTCCTTGAATAGACTCGAGTACCTGCCAGGAAGAAGGTGTTGGTGCTTGAAACTGGTCGGGCTGGCACCAGTTTTCTGAAAAATGTTGACACCTCCTTGTATGATGTACAAGTAAAATCACCTTGAAACTATTTTGCATTTATGCCATTGCTACCAAGCATAACATGTGGGACAGTAGAACCATGCAGCATTGTCGAGCCAATCCGCAACATCATAAGAAAGAAAGGAGGAGATATTGAATTTTGGGAAGCCGAATATTTCAAGATTGATCCAACAAACAAGAAAGTTCATTGTCGTTCTGATATTGGGGCTAACTCGGATGGTAGCAATGAATTTCAGGTTGATTATGACTACTTAGTAATAGCAATAGGAGCCAAGCCAAATACATTTAACACCCCTGGCGTGCAAGAGAATTGTTATTTTCTAAAGGAAGTAGAGGATGTGATGGTGTGTATGCACTTGGTGACTGTGCGTCAATAAGTCAACGGAATATCATGGAAGGTATCTTAGAAATTTCCAAGGTAGCTGACAAAGACAATTCTGGAACTTTAACTGTGAAAGAGATCCAAGATGTTTTATAAGATATCTGTATAAGGTATCCTCAGGTGGAACTCTATTTGAAGAGCAAGCAAATGAGAGACATTGTAGATCTATTGAATGATTCCAAAGGCAATGTTGTGAAGGAACCTGTTGAACTGGATATAGAAGAGTTTAAAAATGCTCTTGCTAATGTGGATTCATAAGTTAAGACCCTTCCTGCAGCGGCTCAGGTTGCCGCACAGCAAGGCAATTATCTTGCTAGATGTTTTAATAAAATAAAGTATAGTGAAGAAAATCCTGAAGGTCCCATTCGTATTAGAGAAACTGGTCGTCATCAGTTTCGCCCCTTCCGGATATTGGATTTGTTCTGTGCGACTTCTGGAGCAGATTATTGGTACATCGCAACTTCCTTGCCAGGCAAGTATACCTTGCCATTGTACTGTTATTCTTATTCCATATGTTGCACGCATCTTTATTTTCTGTCTTTAGTTCATATATTTTAATTGTTATATAAAATGCGCGCGGCGGTGACGTCGCGATATATTTTTATTTATGTATTGCATCGACCTTGTTCATGAGACTACCCCATTATCATGTCCCATTATCATGTAGCACCATTAGGTTCATTGGCCGTGACACAGTTGTTACACGAGTGTGAGTCTCATATAGATCACGGACTGCGTGACAGGTCTGGCCTCCTGTACGTATGGACCGTGCGTTAGGAATAACTGCTGTTAGAAACTTTGCATGCTAGTAGACTTGGCAGTTATTAGAGGTGTTATCGTGTCATGAATGTGACATGCTTAGAGCATGGGGTGGGGAGAACAACAAGTACCGCATTTAAGCTCCTTTGCACTTTTTCCTGTGCACCCGGATTCTCCACTGGAGATACGGGCGGTGATGACCCATATATATATATTATGTACATTAGCGGGCCTCCGCCGTTCAAAAGACGACGTGCCTTTGGGCCCCAGGATCTTCAAAAGAGAACCATGCCAAATCCCAGTTTTCAGCCAGATAGCTCACTTGTGGGGAAAGTTGTTCTTAACTGCATTCACTGAGACGGTTAGGCGTCCCCTTTGGATATTTATTTCAGTACTTTATTGGCATGTGTTTAAGTATCTTGTTATGTCCCTCTGAGGACCTGGTCCGCTGCCAGGTGTACCTGTTCTTGAGTATTTACAGTAGCGCAGATTTGGATGGTTGTGTATGCTTCGTGGATGTCTTCGCTTCGGGTCGTGATCGATAGCTGGTATACTTATATTTTGTGTTATTGTGTTGTACTCATATTGTATTTACTTTTCCCATTTGAGTTGGTAGTGGATTTGTTTCCATCCAACTATCATCCATAGATACTTCTTATTGAGATCTAGTTTCATAGATGTTGGTTATCTATTTATATTTGATTTTCTGTGGATGAGATTTAGATTTTACCCTGTGACTTGTGACATATGTTATACCACTCATGGATTTGATATTCATATTACAGCGTACGTATGGATTTGGTTTCCATATATTGGAGTTGTCATATCCATGCGGCTGGCATGCTTACGTGTCCTAGTCCTACGTATTTTTGGGACTGGGGCGTGACAGTTACGTTCTGGATGAAAATTCTGGCGTAACAACTCAAATTTTGGCAGTCTGGCGTAAAAACACAGACTGTCAGATTTTTGTGTATACTGTCAATCTTGAATTTTACGCCTCGGAAATAGATTCCAGCTTAAAACTCAAGTTTTTACAGTCTTAGCATAAAAGCACACACTGTTGATCTTTGGCGTAAGCTGCAAGACTGTAATGTCTAGTATAGAAACTGACTTGTTCTTCTTGTATTTTGTAGTTGACTTGCAGATACCTCTGTTGGCTGAGGTGATGGGTTCTGCTGCTGGGATGGTAAACTACAATTACCTGGAGGATTTGTCCCACGTGTCATTCCCTATTTCTGGAACTCAGTATCCTGAAGGAAGGAGAATTCTGATATCGTCTCAGGAAGAACGACTGCTATTGAGCATGATCAACGGAGAGCCCCTGACATATATAGATGGGGCCAAATATATAAAACCAGCTTTCCTTTTCGGGGATATGATTGATAAAGAACCCCAAACGAAGCCCAAGAAGGAAAACTGGGTTTTCACTGCTGGGGGCATAGTCATGTACCTGCCCCGGATGCCGAGATATTACCCTATCTCGGCATTCTTCCATGCCACGCATCCCAGGATGATGTCGTGGACCCTGACCCCTAATCTTCACGGCCAGCCGGGGAAGATATTTTATCAGAAAGGATCAGACTAAGGATTATTTGTGAGCCGCCCTTCAGGCCCTGTAAAGCCTTTCAGGGGATTATTTTCGGGTAGTATCCCGAGTGAAGACACTTCACTGCTCCAACCAGTCTAATTATCGACTTTTTGCGATGACTTCATGGGGCATGGAGGAGTATACCCCAAGGTTAATCCTCGGACCAATGGGTGGCTTACCCCTGTAAATCTCCGATGGGCTCGTTTAGCTGCCTGGGCCCTGAAGCATTTTCAGAAGGAACTGGATAGCATTGGTCTGTTCGCGGCTGTGAGTGCTACCAGTGTTGGGCTGCCTCCCAACCCCAACCTATTTTTGGCTTTGATGGAGCGGTATATCTCGCTCACTGGGACTTTCGCCACTCCGCTAGGGGAGTTGGGATTGGCCCTTCACGAGATGGCAGAGATTTCAAGACTGCCAATGGGGGATACCCCTTATGAATAGTATGTTCCCACAAACAGGGAGCTGGGGGATACAAACCCTCGGGTAGTGACAGTGTACCAGGAGCTAATAAGCTATTATCTAGCGTATACCACCTTCTATAATAAGCCCTTTGATTTGGCTCATACCAACAAATGGGCTTCCTATCTCTTCTTTCATCAGGCCAGAGATGCTAAGCCAGACAAAGTTATGGATAGCAGGGATAAGCCTTTGAGCCTTCTGAGCGTGCTTAATGCTCAAGTAGTCGATGATCTTACTGAAGACGCTGGGGCTTCAGATCAGGTTCTCGATGAGGAGATAGGGAGTTATCCTGCAGGCACTAAAGCCTACAGTTATATGAGGCATTGCCGCAGGCCTCTATCAAAGGAAGCTCAACTGGCTGGCTTCCTCTCTGTATGGCTACGCCGATTAGTAGTACCTGGCATTGCATCTTCGGATCGCATTCATCGTAACATCTTATGGCCTGCAGTGTATTTGGTGTTTGGGACAAGACTGGACCTGCTCCCTGCCATGGTATGCCAGATACAAGCTGGCCTGAGGGCCATTACTGATGGGCTGCTTGCCGACGAAACACGGCGTGACAGCTTTCCCAGGGTAGAATTACCGTTCCTATATCTGATGGGATGGTTAATTCTTCATAACCCCAGGGTAATATCTCCCGGCTCTGCCAGAAGTTCGAGAAATAATTTCTTGTTGAATTACAAGAATTCTACTTGGAATGTGACCACCGTCGTAGGCTATCGGTGAGCATTAAATTTTGCTCATAGCTGGAAGCTCTTCTGTATCGTCCCCACTGTACACCTCAATCAACAGGGGACGGGACTTCAGGATTCAGGTGAAGGAAAGATCGTTCTTTCTTCTGAAGCTTTTTATTGGTTGGTATTCATTAGACCTTCCCATTTGTTGTACAGAAGTGAAGACCATTGCTTCTTGGAGCCCTATCTGCCTAGTCGGTTCGCCAGGCAGTTTGGGTATGACCAATTGCACGTGGAAAATGCCATCACCAGCTTCAAGTCCAGAGGTGGACTTATTGATGGAGCGAGAGGATGGCGGTACTTTATAATGGGTTGTACTGGAGCAACCTTTACTGTGCCCGCGACTTCTCTCTCCATGGAGTTGTGCATCCTCCATTCCTACGCCCAATTTTATGTGGCCATTAATACCTTCCATCGCAATTTTGATATGTGTGGAAGTTTTAGGATGCCCTCTCATAAGTCCGTTGGAAGAGAGGAAGTCCCATCAGTTTCCTCTAACGAGGGTGAAGACTCTGTCGATCCAGATGAGTTTTTGCTAACAGTACCGAGAGGCGTAATACCTTCGCCTGCAGAGCCTCTTGTTATCCCTAGTAAGCGAAGGGCTCCTATTATGAAGGAGACTTCCCCTCGCAAGAAAAAGAAGACTGTTAGTGGTCCTGTCAGGACTTTCAGCCATGAGGCTCCTAGGAGTGAACCTGCTGTTTCCCCCGTTGGAGATAATTTTTTGACTAGAGGTCCTTCGCCTATTAGAGAGGGAACCTCCACAGTTCCGGCTGGCAGTGCCGGAGATTCTTTGCTCGAGGCTGCTGTCGCTGCTACCGCTTCAGGTAGTGCTACGAGATCACCTTCGAGGCCGAGCAAAATAAGATTGCATATACCTTTATCCAGACCAGTAATGGGAGTAACCCCTGCCGCGTTTGTAAGTATATCCAGCGAGATTCCACCCGATGAGCCTCGAGTGGATCTTGGTGAAGACCTGGAAGAATACCTGCCAGTGTTATTTGGCGTACCCCCTTCTCCAAGTATGACAGCTCACTTAACATCATTAAGAAATGATTTAGCTGTACTGGCTGCAGACGCGACATATATACCATCGGCCATGGGTAAATGTCGTCTTTACGCCACTTTTTAGAAAAATTAACATCAGGTTGATATTAACTTTCTCTTCTTTTATCTTCTTTTCAGGGGAAGACATCTACGAGGAGGGCAGCGTCGACGCAACTTTTGGCTTTGATGCAGCTCCTGCCGATGACACGGAGGTGCCCAACTTTGAAGAGGAAACATTTTTGGGTGCCGGCTCGCCCAATACAGTCCCGTTATCTCGAGAGAAGGATGAGCCTATCATCACGACTATGCCTCTTTTGAGTACATCAGCCACTTCGACCGTTGTTGGTGCCTCTACCTTTGTCGTGCCATCTGCTGAAGCGACGACTGTGACGACACCCTCTGCAGTCGTTCCTGGAAGGGGATTCGCCGATATTGCAGCCACTTCCAGCGTCCATTCTGATTTTGCCATGGTAGTTGAGCAGTATACTAACATTTTCTACATCACTTTGAAAATGCTGATATCAATGGTGCTGGAGAAGAATCTAGGCTTCGAGGCTCTGAGGATGTCCTCCCAGGTTGCGATAGCGCCGATCAGAAATTTCAATAACGTTGGAAGAGCTGATGCACTGGAGCAGATAGTTAATGGTTTAGAACAACCCATTAACAATTATTTGCAAATATCCCGAGGCAGCATTGATGACCTGATTCAGGCTGAATATGACTCTTTGACTGCGAGGCTTGTTGGGAAGATAGAAACTCTGAGCAAATCCATCGAAGCTCAACAGCAAGAGATGAATGAAGAGCATACCGTATTGGAGTATGTCATTCCCCAGCTGGCCAAGTGCGAGGTCGAATATGAGGAAGAGGCAGCGAGGGTCCACAAATTGAAAGATGAACTCGCTCAGGCAAAGGAGAGGGCTCTCTCTTTATTGGCAGCCAGAGATATTTTGAAGGACCGAATGGAAGCATCTCAGCAAAACCTGGCACGTGTGAGTGTCATCCATGCAGGTTTTGTACATGCTCGGTCTGAACTGTCTGCCTTGAACAATGAGGAGACAAGGTTGGAGCGGGCTTGTGCTACAGTTTTGAGCTCCAGGAATGAGAAGATGGCCGCAATGGCGCAGCAGATCCGTGATTTGACTGCTCCTCCCAAATGATGTACCTTTTGCTTTTATATGTAATTTGCTCTTTCTGAAGATAATAAAGAGACTTTATCTGACTTTGGTGGACCCATCATTTTTTTGAATATAAATGATAGGCTAGGATGAAAGTGATATCAGAGGTGATATGGACGTGATATCCCTTCGGTAAGCTTCAGCTGGATATATCAATTCAGAGGTTATATGGACATGATAGAATATGATCCAACTAAATTTGTATACAAAATACTATCAGAGGTAATATGGACGTGATAGGTTTTGTAGTTCCAAATTAGTTAAACATATCTATTCAGAGATTATATGGACATGATAGAATATGATCCAACTAGTTCTTTGGACGTAGTGTTGTGAGATCTTCACCATACTCCGTTGAGCAAAGGAGAATAAGCATAGTACCTCTTCAAGAATTTGCCGTTGATAGGAGTCATTAACAAGTCTCCATTAGGCTTGGCTAATCTGTAAGCGCCCTTTGAGAACGTCGTCTCGATCACATAAGGGCCTTCCCATTTGGGCTTGAATTTACCCTTACTTTTATGAGTAATGATCATTGACCTTTTCACAGCTAAAACTAGCTCGCCAACTTTGACCACTCTTTCCTTCACTTTTGATTAAAAGCTCTAAAAATGCGTGTCTGGTAGAATACAATGCGCTGTTGAGCTAGGAGGCGTTTCTCGTCTAATCCTTCTAGCTCTTGAAGTCGTAGTCGATTATTATTTTCCTGAGTCAACTCATTAGCTACTGCTATTTTGAGTGACGGAATTTGGATTTCGATGGGGAGAACTGCTTCACTCCCGTATACTAATGAGAATGGGGTAGAACCCGTCGGTGCTCATACCGTTGTGCGGTATGCCCAGAGGCACTCTCCCAGCTTCTTATTACAATCTCTTTTGTTCGAAGAAACAAACTTTTTCAAGAGTTTGATAATGGTTTTGTTGAAAGCTTCCGCCAAACCATTAGCAGCAGGATTGTATGCCGTAGAGGCCATATTTTGTATCCGATTTTTATCGCAAAATCGATAAAATGCTTGGCTGATGAATTGAGGCCCATTGTCATGAATTATCCTTCGGGGTATCCCGAAGCGATAAATGACATGATGTTTGATGAAGCTGATCACGTTGGATGTTTTTACCTCAGCAAGAGGGATCACCTCTGCCCATTTGGAGAAATAATCCGTGATGGCCAATATGAACCGATGACCTCTGGAAGAAGATGGATGAATAGGACCGATGATATCCATACCCCATGCTTCAAAAGGCTAGGATGCAACCGTAGGATGTAAATGTTCAGAAGGTTGATGTATAAAATCCGTATGAACCTGACAGGCTTTGCATTGTCTTGCATATTTTATTGCATCTGTGATCATAGTAGGCCAGTAATAGCCCATCCTCCTGATACGATCTTGTAGCTTAGGACCGGATTGATGTGCTCCACATACGCCGTCGTGAGCTTCACGGATAATCTGCTGTGCCTCATCATCGGAGAGACATCATAATAGCAGTCCATCGTAGGTTCGACGATATAGACATTGTGAAGACGCCTCAAAATAGAAGCGTAATGATCGTCTTTTGATGGATGCTGCTTCTTTAGGATCCTCCGATAAAATTCTGTATGCCACAAAATCTATAAAGGGACCTCTCGAGTCTCTCTTGGGAGGATCTGTGTTCACAGCGTAGCTACGTTCTATGTGAATATTGTTTTTCACACAGAATAAATCTCTGTTAAGAAGGATCACCGAATTCTGCCTTCTTATAGGAATAGCTAAATCTGCAGCTATACTGGCTAGGGCATCAACTTCCAAGTTCTGAGATCGAGGTACATGCTCTAGGAAGAACCCTTTAAAAGACATGGCTATCTCGATCGTTGCTTGGTGATAAGGAATGAAGTCTGGATTACAGACTTCATATATTCCTCTGACTTGATTGACGATCAGCAGAGAATCACCGAAAGCTTCCAAATATTCGACGTCCAATTCTTTAGCGACTTGGAGTCCGATGAGTAGGACATTATACTCTGCCACATTATTAGAGCAAGGCTCGCTAAGAGAATATGCTCGATAGATGACGAGTTTATCAGGAGTGACCAGGACAATTCCTACTCCTAAAACTACGTTTCTCCTAGGGCCAGTCCTGGAGGCACCATCGAAGAATAGCTGCCATGTATCACTTTCTATTACGGAATTACATTCTTCAACTTCGTCCGAAATATCCTCGTATAATCTGGAGGTTTCCGGAATCGATGAGCAGCTAGGAAATCAGCCAATGCTTGGCCTTTGATGGACTTCTGAGGGACGTACACTATATCATATGGTGTTAATAACATCACCCAAATCGCGAGTCTGGAATTAAGAACACTTGGTTTTTTCATCAATACCCGAAGATGATCGATCCTGGAGATGATATGAATAGTCTGGCCTGTGACATAGTGTCGTATTTTCTGAATGGCGAATATTAGGGCCAAACATTCTTTTTCTACTGGATTGTACCGGTGTTCAGCTCCGACCATCATCCTGCTTAAATAGTAGATAGCCTGTTAATAACCCTCATCATTCTTCTGTACGAGGAGAGCTCCCAGAGAATGATCCATTGCTCGAACATACAGCAAAAATGGTCTTCCTATGACGGGAGGCACCAGAACTGGAGGACTAGTGAGGTAGCATTTGATATCATTAAACGCTTACTGACAGGCTTCGTCCCAACGAAGGATACACCTTTCTTTATGAGACGAGAAAAAGGCTGACATCTCCCAGAGAGGTTGGATATGAATCTTCGGATATAAGCCAGACGACCTTGAAATCCCCTGAGTTCTCTCAGATTATGGGGTGGTCGCATTTCTAAGATGGCCTTGACATTATCAGGGTCCACTTGAATGCCTTTAGTGGTAATGACAAATCCCAGGAATTTGCCACTGGATACACCAAGAAAGGACTTTGTAGGATTCATTTTGAGTTGATGTTGGCACATCAACTCGAACACTGTCTTCAAGTCTTGGATTTGATTATCCTTGAGGCGGCTTTTGACAGCTATATCGTCTACGTAACATTCTACTGTTTTGCGTAAATGTTCATGGAATATGTTACTCATAGCTCATTGGTATGTAGCCCCGGCATTCTTCAGTCCGAAGGACATGACCGTATAGCAATATTGTCATGCCCCAGTCCCAAAATACTGAGGGACTGGACACGTGTCAATGGCCAGCAGTACGCACCGATGGACAACCCAATTTAATGGATCCATCAGGGCATACTTAAGCTGTAAAATCAAGTCTACGACAATCATGGCACAACTAATCTCATCCACACAAGATATAAAATATGATCCACAGAATAAATAAGGAATGTAAATCATCAGCTAGTCTCAACCAAAAGCTTCGAGGAATAACCCGATAAATATCTGATACAATGGTTCAACAGACCAGAAATAAATGACTGAAATAAATAATAAATACTGAGCATGAAACATGGATGCTCAGAAAAAGTCTTCGGCTAACACCTCGTCCTCAGATGGCGGTACAGCTCCTGGATCAGCTCCCGCTCCGGTCCTGTATACCTCGGGATAGATCTCGTCCTCAAATTCTGGGGACATAATCCGGATCCAGGTCCTCAGGGGACATAGCAAGGTACAAGAAAGCTCATGCCAAAATAAATGCAGTGCAGCAGATAATAAAATAAATAGGGCAAATAAGTAACCATCTAAGTGAAAATGCAAGTGAGAGCAGCACGAGTACTCAGGCTGAGCCACTACAAGCTCTGTGTCGGGGAGCCGGTAGTGGTAATAACACGTAATGTGCCTAGCTCTGCTACGAGAGTCTACGGCCTCACAATAGTAGTAGATATATATAGAAAATAGCCTGTAGCCTGTGTGTCTCTCCCCACCCAATGTAACCACGCATATCACGACCATAACATCTCATGTCCATGTCAAGCGGGATCATAGCTAATGCAACAAGTCATAAGTATCTATGTATATAGTATCTCTGTCAAGTCCTTATCCTATACATAATCACCACGAATATTTCAGGAATATCCTGTCTCATGAATGGTGTCAAGTGTCCTGGGTCAAAGTGTACTTGGTAAGACAAGTACGAGAATATAAAGTGTCATGAATGTCCATCTCTAGATGACAATACCCAACACCGCGTACGGTGTTGGCACCCGACTAATAATCGGACGCTAAGTACGTCACACGGTCCTAGGTTAAGCATGCACATCAATATAATGAAGCAAGGAAAATATGTAACAATACTACAGAGTTTGGCAAGGTACACTTGCCTGGGGTCCTGTTGCTGGTATGAATCTGAGTCCAAGTCACAGTCCAAATAGCCTATGTATTACAAATTTATCACGTCAAAAGATAATTTATTTTAATTTATTTAATTCTGGAATAATTACTCTAAAATCCTATTTTAATCTTATTATTCTGATTTTTATGTTAATTCCTAAATTTTGTCCAAAGAAACTGAATTTTATCAACTCGAGACTCATGGCATGCAAATCGAGGCGATCTGTTGACCAAAAAGTCAACTGACACAAACTCGACTTTTATGCATGATTTCCTGTAGATTTCAGAATAAAAAATATACTAGAATTTATGGCTCATCCGAATTCAAATTCGTTTGGGAATTATGGCACATACAAATTTTGTATTGTGCACCGATGGTTAAATTCTAACCTAGAAGTTCTACAGAATTAACAGTATAAAAATACATCGAATTAAATTCTGGGAAAAATATATGTCAATGATCTCAATATTAGCTTTCCGAAACTTTAAACGGTTCATGATTCTGATTTCTGGTTCTCCCGAAATCGTGAAAACATTGAAACACGTCTATTTTCAGACATGCTGTGCTCTACGAATTTTCCAGAATTTAATACTCATAATTTTGTAAAACAAATTATATAATCAGAAATCTAACCTCAATATAGTATTAAATCAAGAAACTAGCCCTCGTTTGGAGTCCAAAGCTATGCGCAATGGCGTCTGAAAGATGAAGGAACCCTAGATGGCAATTCTCCAAAATCTCTCTCTAAAAATAATGGGATAATTAGTGTTATAATAATATATATATATATATATATATATATATATATATATTTATATGGATGTTGAGAGACTGAATAAAAGTTGATAGGGTGACACGTGTCATGATTTGATTGGATGGTTTTGGTTATATTATTTATTTTTTTATTTGCCTTTTTCAAAACATTATTTAAGTCATTTTAAATCTAAATAACTCAAAATAAACATTAAAAATAATCATAAAAATCTGGAAAAATTACAAAAAATATATTTTGAACCTAAAATCCCTAGAAAAATATTTGGGATAATTATATATTCATAGATTTCCTACTATAATTAGGAGAAGCTCTAAAAATTAGTTTTGCCATAAAACTAAAAATAAATACTAACATTATTCCAAAAATTCTAAAATAATTTTAAAAAATATATAATAATATTATAAACCTTAGAAAATAACGTGGGTCCATTCTATATTCCTGGGCTTGCACCATAAATTCTACAAGTCCTAAAAATTAGTTATTAGCCTAAATAACTCCCAATAAATACTAAAATACTCAGAAAATTCCCAAAAACTTCTAGAAAATATATATTTTATTATTTAGAACCTAAAACAAAAGTTTGGGATATTTTTAATTCTATTTGAATCTAAAATAAATTTTTGAAAATCCTAGAAAATTACAGAAAATTGTGAAAAATCCAAATTAAAAATTTCTGAAAAATCAGGGGGTTACAATCTACCCAACTTATAAAAATTTCGTCCTCGAAATTAAAATTAAGCCATGGTAGAAGTCAAGGATGGTCTAAGATTTGCATTAGTTAAAATGCAAGGCTAGGTTTAACGGAGTGGACGATGTTGCACGTTGCACATTTCAAAAATCATGGGAAAAATTCACATGAGTGAAAATAGGTTTTTTCGTGTGTCATGTCCAATAGTATGGACACCTAAATGCTCTTTTGCATAAAAGCGCCCAATAATTGAAACGTTGCACAAAGATGAAAATTGGAGGATGGGCATGTCTAGGATAAGGTGTGGAATTTATAGGAAGGCAGTGACTAGGAAAGTGCTCCAATTATCGAAGCAATGGTAAGGCGCACCGAGGGATACCATGTTGTAAAACTAAATAAAAAATGTCGTGTTCTATTCCTAAGTGAATTCGAGCTAGCCTCAGTCTCACTATCTAAGCCAAGTAGGTCTACTTCTTAGGTGAGAGGATTTCACAATCCAGCCAACTTAAGACAATATCGTCCTCAAAATTAAAATAAGGCATAATTTGTTAATCCTTCGTGTACATAAGGCAAGTCAATCATAATCTCCTTGCGACAATTAAAATCCTAATCATATCCATTGCAATCACTTCTAGGTTAAGATGACCACTGATCCAATCAAATTCAACCTATGGTTATCTCTTCTCGCTTTTTCAAATTATCCATATCCAAATTTAAATTAAATCCATATATCATCTTCAAGATTTAAATACGCATATCAATTTTACCTCACGATCTCCAATTATCATAATCTCCTCTAGAAGTAATTTGAGTCCATTATTATTCCTATTTTTACTTATAAATTTTTGTATGCTTTAACTTCTTAAATTCTATTCACATCCTTAATATTTCAAATAGGTAGTCCAACCATCAAGTTTTTATTTTAACTCAAATCATCAACTTGAAAAAAATAATTTAAATGCAGTCCACCATTGTTCAAGTCTGAAATTCTATCTTTTTATCCTCTAAATTTCAAGTTGATAATTTTACCTTCATTGTTTAAATCATGTACTTAAGGTATAAATATCGGGTCCTCAATATCAATTCATTAATCATCATCATCTTAGTCATTCTTCTAAAATTCCCAAAATTAAAATGGCTTGAACCTCTCCCAATTTAATCTTACTCGATCACAATCTAAAAAAAAATTGCTCTCGAGTTGACAATGCACTACTACCCAACTTAGAATTTATCCATCTATCACATAAGGCTATATACCTTAAGAGAATATTCCTTAATATGTTTACTCATGTCATTCAATCCTCGAACTTTAGTGCCGACCATATCATATATGATACGTCCTTAATTACGAAGAATGATCCTCAAGTATGTGATCGGCCTATGGGGTATATCTAGTATTCTCTGTGTATCAATTTATACCAAGCACGATGTTTCGTCTTTCCGAAATAAGGGAAGACGGAGACCAATAATAAAGGGTTCAAGGGCAGCGTAATAGAATAGAAGTATTGGGATCAAGGCGTTTAAAGAATTCAATTGGGAATTGTCAAAGCAGTTGTGGATTAAAATCATATTTTGGTAATCCTTTGTTCGCCTGCTCGTATTAGTACAGTTATGTAACCGATACGTTATGTCAGACATGTCTAGGGCAAGTATATTCGTCTACTAATCACTACATATCTTAATCCACATAAGGTATTATTGCGAGGGTGAATCAAGCGCACTATGGTTGATCAGACCGTAATACACTGATTCTAAAATATATTATTGTGGGCCTCCCCAATAATACATATGTCATGAACAAGCTCGATAAAAAATAAGCTTGCAAAACTAGGCTATAAAATAGCACAATAAGTCAAGGTAGTATATGAAATATAAGCACGCTAGATGATGATGAAAGGAGGTACAAATTATTCAAGTTCACAAAACAAACAAAAATGAGCAACAATAATAAAAGACTCTACAATCTCTACAGTTATCATACAACCTCCTTGTCTAAGTTGCTAGTCGACCCAATAGGACATGAACCTCTAAATTCTATTGTCTGAATAAACACTGTCATCTTATGCTAGCATACAATTATTGCCATTCAGTTACACCGCCTTGATGGGTCAAGTGGACTATATGGTACTAGTCTCAAGGGAAAGGGAATATAACTTGTATCGAGGTGGGGGTACAAATTACGTGATTTAATACTAAGGGATAATCATCGGGTCACAATCTACAAGATTAACTCAAACTTATCGAACTCTAACTACAAAACACAAAATTTTCAAATTCAAGACTACAACTATAATCCTAGCAAACTATGGGTCCTTAACAAGGAATAAAATTACTTGGCCTACTATTAGAAGTGTCAGGTGGCACGAATTGAAAGACGGAGAAAAAAAGAACATAGTTTAGTCGTTGCGCATTAGCGAACGTTAAGGTCGTAGACGAACAACGTATGAAATTAAAATATGAGGTTCTAGATAATATCATAGTTTTCTAAGGTGAAGGTGGCGAGCGATTCTCTGTGTTTGAGGTATGATCTCATGAGGAATGTCATACTCGTTGCTCTGGGCTTCCTGAGGTACCGTCTGCTAATATCACGACAAGAACCTATATCCTAACACTATCTCACTATGCACACTAGGTTCTGTTCTAACATTCGATCTCAGATTTCTATTGGTTCCTCAAAACTGGGGTCAACCACTAGGGTCAAACATTAGGGTCCAATCTCTAACTAGCTCTTAGCAGTGCCTATACTACTCTTAGGTCATTCATGACTATAACAAGAAATAATGGTAAATTATTCTATAGGTAAGGGACGCTAGGGTTCATTAAGCGTTCTACTTAGGGGTATGTCAATATCCTAGTTGTACTTTTAGTAAGAAGGTTACCCTACCTATCATTCTATCAACAGGGACTTCTATATTATAGAAGAAAGCTACACTCAAGGAACTAATGAGAAGGCACATGAATCAAGCAGGATGCAATTTTTCAACGGAATAGATTGGAAGGAGGAGGAGGAGAAGCCATAGTCAGTTGTGGATGAGATCCTATACTCTAATCCTATTTGCAGGCTTGCTCGGTCCCTAAGTTAAAACCGAACAATTTAGTCGTAGACCTGCATGGGCCACCACAAAAACCATGTCACGCCCCAGTCCCAAAATATCGAGGGACTGGACACGTGTCAATGGCCAGCAGTACGCACCGATGGACAACCCAATTTAATGGATCCATCAGGACATACTTAAGCTGTAAAATTAAGTCTACGACAATCATGGTACAACTAATCTCATCCACACAAGATATAAAATATGATCCACAGAATAAATAAGGAATGTAAATCATCAGCTAATCTCAACCAAAAGCTTCGGGGAACAACCCGATAAATATCTGATACAATGGTTCAACAGACCAGAAATAAATGACTGAAATAAATAATAAATACTGAGCATGAAACATGGATGCTCAGGAAAAGTCTTCGGCTAACACCTCATCCTCGGATGGCGGTACAGCTCCTTGATCAGCTTTCGCTCCGGTCCCGTATACCTCGGGATAGATCTCGTCCTCAAATCCTGGGGACATAATCCGGATCCAGGTCCTCAGGGGACATAGCAAGGTACAAGAAAGCTCATGCCAAAATAAATGTAGTACAGCAGATAATAAAATAAATAGGGCAAATAAGTAACCATCTAAGTGAAAATGCAAGTGAGAGCAGCACGAGTACTCAGGCTGAGCCACTACAAGCTCTGTGTCGGGGAGCCGGTAGTGGTAATAACACGTAATGTGCCTAGCTCTGCCACGAGAGTCTACGGCCTCACAATAGTAGTAGATATATATAGAAAATAGCCTGTAGCCTGTGTGTCTCTCCCCACCCAATGTAACCACGCATATCACGACCATAATGTCCCATGTCCATGTCAAGCGGGATCATAGCTAATGCAACAAGTCATAAATATCTATGTATATAGTATCTCTGTCAAGTCATGTATCCTATACAGAATCACCACGAATATCTCGGGAATATCCTGTCTCATGAATGGTGTCAAGTGTCCTGGGTCAAAGGGTACTTGGCAAGACAAGTACGAGAATATAAAGTATCACGAATGTCCATCTCTAGATGACAATACCCAACACCGCGTACGGTGTTGGCACCCGACTAATAATCAGACGCTAAGTACGTCACACGGTCCTAGGTTAAGCATGCACATCAATATAATGAAGCAAGGAAAATATGTAACAATACTACAGAGTTTGGCAAGGTACACTTGCCTGGGGTCCTGTTGCTGGTATGAATCAGAGTCCAAGTCACAGTCCAAATAGCCTATGTATTACAAATTTATCACGTCAAAAGATAATTTATTTTAATTTATTTAATTCTAGAATAATTACTCTAAAATCCTATTTTAATCTTATTATTCTAATTTTTATGTTAATTCCTAAATTTTGTCCAAAGAAACTGAATTTTATCAACTCGAGACTCATGGCACGCAAATCGAGGTGATCTGTTGACCAAAAAGTCAACCGACACAAACTCGACTTTCATGCATAATTTTCTATAAATTTCAGCATCAAAAATATACTAGAATTTATGGCTCGTCCGAATTCAAATTTGTTTGGGAATTATGGCACATACAAATTTTGTATTGTGCACCAATGGTTAAATTCTAACCTAGAAGTTCTACAGAATTAACAGTATGAAAATACATCTAATTAAATTCTGGGAAAAACATATGTCAATGATCTCGACATTAGCTTTCCGAAACTTTAAACGGTTCATGATTCTGATTCCTGGTTCTCCCGAAATCGCGAAAACATTGAAACACGTCTATTTTCAGACATGCTGTGCTCTACGAATTTTCCAGAATTTAATACTCATAATTTTGTAAAACAAATTATATAATCAGAAATCTAACCTCAATATCGTTCTAACGCAAGAAACTAGGTCTCGTTTGGAGTCCGGAGCTATGCGCAATGGCTTCTGGAAGATGAAGGAACCCTACATGGCAATTCTCCAAAATCTCTCTCTAAAAATAATGGGATAATTAGTGTTATAATAATATATATATATATATATAGGGATGTTGAGAGACTGAATGAAAGTTGATAGGGTGACACGTGTCATGATTTGATTGGATGGTTTTGGTTATATTATTTGTTTTTTTATTTGCCTTTATCAAAACATTATTTAAGTCGTTTTAAATCTAAATAACTCAAAATAAACATTAAAAATAATCATAAAAATCTGGAAAAATTACAGAAAATATATTTTAAATCTAAAAACCCTAAAAAAAATATTTGGGATAATTATATATTCATAGATTTCCTACTATAATTAGGAGAAGCTCTAAAAATTAGTTTTGCCATAAAACTAAAAATAAATACTAACATTATTCCAAAAATTCTGAAATAATTCCAAAAAATATATAATAATATTATAAATCTTAAAAAATAACGTGGGTCCATTCTATATTCCTGGGCTTGCACCATAAATTCTACAAGTCCTAAAAATTAGTTATTAGCCTAAATAACTCCCAATAAATACTAAAATACTCAGAAAATTCCCAAAAACTTCTAGAAAATATATATTTTATTATTTAGAACCTAAAATAAAAGTTTGGGATATTTTTAATTATATTTGAATCTAAAATAAGTTCTTGAAAATCCTAAAAAATTACAGAAAATTATGAAAAATCCAAATTAAAAATTTTTGAAAAATCAGGGGGTTACAAATATACCCCCAATGGTGTCCGGAAGGCAGTATGCTTCTCGCCTTCAGGATGCATCTTGATTTGGTTGTATCCTGAAAATCCGTCCATGAAAGACATGCGCTCAAAATTGCACGTATTATCGATTATGACGTCTGTAATGGGAAGAGAGAACTCATCTTTGAGGCAGGCTGCATTCAGATCTCGGTAATCGATGCAGACACGTACTTTCCCACTTTTCTTCATGACTGGGACAACATTGGCGACCCAGTCATGATGTTGTTCTTCCCGGATGAACCCGCAGGCTATCAACTTCTTGATTTCAGCTTCAATGGCGTCCATCATATCCGGGCAAAATCGGCATTGATGCTGCTTTACAGGCTTCGAATTGGACAGTATGTTGAGTTTATGAGTAGCCACTTTTGGATCAAGTCCTGGCATATCCTCATAATTTCATGCAAAGACGTCGATATATTCTTTTATCAGCTGGATTATTTCTTCCCTTTCTTCTTCGGAAAGATTGTTACTGATAAATATCGACTTTGGCGAAAGTTCATCCCCAACATCAATTTGGGTAACTTTATCTTCAGTGGGCGGTTCTCTCTGCTCAAACCAGAGTTCCCATTGCGTATCCATTTCCTGAGCCCAAGAGTCATTCTCAAACGGTTCAGATTCTTGTTCGTCTGCTTCGAGAAAATCTGTCAATACCGTATTTACTGATAATGCTCGTTCGAGATCATCATATGAGCCGGAGGACGATGAGCCATCTTGAGAAGAGGAAAAGATATCCTCATTTGACTCAGAAGTTGCAAGGGAGGTGGTATACCCTAACCTAAAACGGGTTCATTGACAGTAGGGATCACCGTACAATGGCATTCGCCTGCCTTTCCCGTAGTTGAGGCCTGGTTCCAGCTTCAAGTCATAACACATACTTTGCATAATTTTCAAAGCTTGTAGGCTATATCTGTGAACCTGTATTTTACCAGCATCGTCATCAGGAGAATCTTCTTGTACAGTCAGTTCATTGCGCATGCGACCGAAGACTATTGGATGCTGACTGCTGCGAGTAGGCGGGACAATAAAGACAGAATCCTCATGTGGCCCATATGTCGTGATGACATTAGATGGAGACGCTACTTCCCACACATACGGATGATAGGAATCTATAGCTTTCAAGAATTTTTGTGCTATAGGTTCTATATCGTTATGGGGAGAGGATTCCTGATTTGGAATTTGAGCGTCAATGTACTGGAAAAGAGGATCTTTATTATTGTCAGAAACCACGTTCCTGGTTATATTTACATCAGTTGGCTGCTTGTTGCGCTGGAGGTTGATGACCAAAGGTGGAGGCTGATCTGGTTCAAAGTGATCACTAGAGGATCACCTCCTTTTCCTGACTTAGTTTTGTTCAGGTGGATAGCCATGGGTTCCATGACTTTTGGACGAGTAGTTCGCCCTTTCACCTTGATTGACAGAGGTTGCTCGGCAGAGGGTTCTTCTGGCTCCCGGTGGGATTCCTCCTCTATGTAGTCTTGGGTGTACAACATGGCGTCAGAGTAGTAGGATTCCACTCCTTTAAACGGGTTAAGGTCAGCAAACTCCGTTTGTATTGTTCCTTGAGCATCTACATATTTGAAGCATTGATGTAGAGTCGAAGAAACGATGTTGTGATCATGGATCCATGGTCTGCCCAGCAGAATCTTGTAGGACACCTCTGAATCAATGACATAGCATGTAGCCACTGATCTGAGGTCGCCAATCTGGATCCTCAGACAAATCTTCCCCAATGGCTTACTTTTCCTGGCGTTGAAGCCCACGATTGTAGTGGTGGTATAAACCAATTCGCTGGTAGGAATCCTCAGCAGTCTGAGCAGACTATAAGGAATGATACTGATCGATGATCCCTGATCTATGTGAATTCGGTCAACCTCCATGGAACCGACATATCCGATATAATAGAGGGGTCTGTCATGCTTGTTATATTTCAACAGCATGTCATCTTGGATGAAAGTGATATTCGGGACCACCTCCATCACACTATGGCATTGAGGACATGCCACAGGTTCTTTATCAGGGGACTTGAGCTGGGTCAAGTATGCATCTGCCTGCATTAATGCTTCACTCAGGGCTTGACGAGTGTCTTTAGAGAGCCTGAGTAGTTCAAAAATGGACAATCTGGCTGGTGTATTAGCCAACTGGGCCAGGATGTTGAAGTTATATTGCTTCTCCAAACCTTTGTTTTGAATATTCTTCAAAGGTTTATCAAAGCGCACTTCTTTTTGCTTGCCCTTGTCCGCCACAGTTGGTCTAGAAGGACCTGCCGCTGGTATAACAGGTTCCGGTTCTGAAGGCTTGGCAGCTGAAGTGTTTGCCGATGCATCTTCCTGACTTCCTCCATAGTCCTTGAGGTAGGCTTTCCCTGAACGGGTTCCAGTAGCCAAAACCTCTTCTTCTGATGTCGAGGATATCGCAACCATATGACATGGTTTACGCTTCGAGTTCTTTTTAGACTTAGCCTTAGCAGCTTGAGTCTCTTCCTCGATCTCTGACACCAGATCTGGATGATCCCACATAATCTTGCCCCGCTGGGTAGTTAGGGGTACCAGGTCATGATTTTGACCCCTAGCTGGAGAGAGATTAACAATGTTCATCGTTGTCCGGGAAATGGGTACAACACCATCCGGAACTTCTTGAGGAGGCAGATTGCCAAATTGAAGAGAGATCATGTTGGCTGTGACCGTCTTCTCGCTGTTGCATAGAGTGATGGCCTTAGCATCGATCAACTCCTAAATTTTCCTCTTTAGTACATAATACGTCTTTGTGGGGTGATGTATGTACCTACGGAAAATGCAGTACTTGGGATTATTGGTACTGTCGACTTCATTAGGCCGCTTTACTTCAGGGAGGGTAATCTTGCCGCTTTTGACTAGACACTCGAATATGCTCGGAATATCGTCGTCGTCAAAAAAGTATACTTCAATGGGCCTGGAAGTCCCAGGTTTCGTCTGTGTGGTTGCCGCAGTCTTTTGCCTGGACGTATTGATCGCTAGAGCTTCTTTTCCTTTAGAACCACGAGGATGGTCGCTGTTGGAGGATGACCTCTTTCCTCTATCAGAGGCAGATATCATAATTTCATTATCACACGCCTTTTGACTGTTGTCATCAGCGGCCACCGCTGAAATGATGAACGAGGGCCAATCATGGAACTGATATGGTCCTGTGAATATCGAGATCACTGGAAGAAGATTCTTCCTGCAAATGTCCACCAATGCCGAGTCTGAAACTCCGAAAGGCATTTGCAAAGTGGCTTGACAAAAATATTCGATGAAAGTGCGAACGTTCTCTTTTTTCTTCTGCTTTACTTCGATGAGAGAGGACATAGACATGTCCATCCCTCCTTCATAGAATTGTGCGAAGAACAGAGTCTTGAAATCTTCCAAGGAAGTAATACAGTTGTCCGCAAGACTACGGTTCCAATGATAAGCCACTCGCGAGAGACAGCCTTTGAACACTCGAGTGAGAAGGGCGTCATTCCCTTGCAATAACACCGTCATCATACTGAAGTAGTTCATGTACTGGCTCGGTGTGTCTTTTTCTCAAACAAAGCCATAGCCTGTGGTTTGTATTTATGAGGGAAAGGGATCTCATCCCAGATAGCTGGGTAAGGCTGGTTGATTCCCAATTTCTTGAGCTGATCCTTATGCTTTAAGGCATCAAATTGGGCTTTCAATTCCCGCACTGCCTGCATCGGATCTTCAGCCGGTAGAGGGACCGCAGAGTGGTGAGAGATCGGTTGTATCGTAACTCCAACAGGAGGCAATACATTCTCCGAGTTAGGAAGTGGAGGAGCTGCTGACTCTTGATTTAGAGCAGGCTCCTGGTTCGTATTGGATGGTGGTAAGTCCACCCCTACACGTATCTGAGTCGGAGGGAACGATGCTTGAGCTATAGCAGCTGTGTGTTGAGTCAGCATCATCTGGTGCATATTCTCCATCATGGACTGTATCTCTTTCAGAGATGTCTCCAACACAGCGATACGTTGCTCAGTACTTCCTGATGGGGAAGCCTCTCCGCATTCATCTTCAATGGCATAGACTCTCATTTCTCTGGATGTCATTGAAGGGTTAGTATAGGTCTCTGTAGAGATGGACTCTATACTTTCAGCATCCGATTCGGGAAACTGGCGACCCCCAGTGTCGGAATCAGAAGAATACGAAGCCGGTTGTCGTGACCTCGAACGGGTATTTCGGAACACCCCAGCTTTAATGTTCTCAAGGAGTTTGTCGAATCTCCTTTGGCTTGGGGTTCTAGAGGGATGACGTCTTGAATTCAACCTTCCTCTAGGAACGTGTGAAGCCATATTCACTGATGCAAATATAGGCTCTTCTTCCTGGAAAGACAAAGAGTAGTTCAACCGGTCAAAAATTGACCGTTTTGCTTCAGAACAGCAATAATTAACTACAATTTTATGACTATTATAATAGTGTTCCCTAGGGGGCGTAATAGACATATTGGAAGATCCTCTATCTTTGTGCTTCTGGATCAGAAATACACGCAAGTCAGAAGGATTAACAGAAGAAGAAGAAGAGGAAGAAGGCTTGTTCCTCTTGTTTACATCAGTTGGCATGCGGATATTGGGAACCATAACTCTCTTCCTGCCACCCGTATATAGCAGTTCAGCCATATGAGTAGCAGATGATCCCCGAGGAGCGTGTCTCTCCGCAAACTGGGCCTTCTTTACGCTGAGGGGCTTCACCGGGCGTAGTCTAGAATTTTGCTTAGGCTGGCGTAAAACTGAGGAAGCCCTCAATCGGCCATCAGCTTCTCGCGTAATCTGGAGAGCGGGCAGATTCTTCTCTTGATGGCGTAAAAGCCGAGAGGTTGGGAAGTCCGCCACTTGTTTTACCTTGCGTAGATTGCAGGGACCATCTGCTTTTCCACGGAGGGAAGATACATTTTTATGCGCAGAGCACGTTTGAAATTTCTGAATTGGCACTGAGGCATTATCAAAAATTTTGTCTGCCACGTCACAAACGGGAGACTGAATGTTACGCGCAAAGCACGGAGCAGACTTCTGGATTAGCACTGAGGAATAACCAGAAGCTTTGTCTGCCATGTCACAGACGGGAGACAGAGTTTTACGCGCAGGGCACGGAGTAGACTTCTGGACTAGCACTGAGGCATTGCCAGAAGTTTTGTCTGCCATGTCACAGACGGGAGACAGTGTTTTATGCGCGGGGCGTGCAGGTTGCGAAGCTACAACCTTGTTGGTCGGAGAAACCAGACAGTCGACAGGAATGGTAGGGGATGTCCGAGGCATCCACACCTTACGCAGTTTTCTGTTATCTTGGACAGAGAGAGAGTGAGAGCTACCCCCTTCTCGAAGCATATCTTCGTAGGCTGATTGGTCGAATTGGACGACCAAGGTCTTCTTCATTGATCCTACTGATACTGCATCGTGTTGAGCAATTGCTTTCTCGTCAGATGAGAAAGATGTCCCCAGCAGAGTCGTCATCTTGTGTTTGATGATAAACGAAAGAAATAAAATTAGGTTTATACGAAACCCTTTCTTTGGTTTACAAATAAGAAGTACAATTAATTCTATACGAGGATGTTAAGTACAAAATTTAATCTGGGTTAATATTTCTATAGGAGTCTGATCTGCGGTCGATTACTTTGTCCCTTGGACCGCACGATGATGAAGAAGTACTGTAGAAGACGGAGAAGCTTCAAAGATTACAAAAGGGGAGTGGATGCTCGATGCCAAAATCGTCGATCACTACTCTCTGTCTGTGCTCTGGATTCTTCTCTCTCAAAAATCAATTTCTGACTTTTCGATCCTGGACCTCCGTGGACGGAGGTCTCTATTTATAGAGTTTTAGTGACAGTAATCGTTCAGTCGGCGTAGAAGCCGGACAATGGAGAGTGTGGCACTTTTATGCGAAGGTTATAATAACTACCACCCACATATAAATGATCTTCTGAATCCGCGTGTGACGTGTATCCCATTATGAGGTGACGCGTATAACTACTGCGAAGATCATGGCATGCAAGCCACGTAGATAACTGCCCCTCGCGTAGAAAAGGTTGGCGTATAAGCCAATAACTGTCACCATGGCATAGAAGCCAAATAGTTGTCAAGTTGGCGTAGAAGCCAAGTAGCTGTCAAACTGGCATAGAAGCCAGGTAGGCGTAGAAGCCTGATGCTGCATGGATAGGTAGCTAGCATAAAATATAGCCGATCCTTATTCCTTGACTGAGGTCTTGAGCTAATTCTGGACCAAATAGCCTTATCACGCACCAATACAAATATAGCCTGAGTTGGCGTATTCCGAGGAGATAGCATACGGCGTACTCCTATAGTTAAAAATAGCCAGGTCAGCGTATTTTAAGGAGATAGCGTACAGCATGCTCCTATAGCTGAAAATAGCCTGATGGCATAATATGCAGAGGTGATGATGTGGACGTATTAGTCATAATTATGGCTCGTCCAGTCTTTGAAAGTAGAACCAAATCTCGTGCATTAAATATAGAGATCTGCCCCCATCATGCACATTAACTGCAGAGACGTGCCTCGAGCTCTGTATGAAGAGGAGCTTTTGACATGGCGGTTTGTTTCGTCTTCTGTTGAGCGTAAAAGCTCACGTCTGCTTGTATAAAACTAGGCAGCGTATTCCCTTGAATGTGTAAAAATAATTTATATCAAAAAAATGTCACTAAACGATGGTCTGGGTCTCTGTACCGAATCATCATTACAGCCGTCGTCTGGATAGTCGTGCAGTACTCTTTGTCAGGAGTCAGGTTCACTGCATGATCTGACAGGTTCATTCGAGGAATACGAAGAGTTCCCCGTATAACTTTCCACTGCAAAAAGCGAGTAGGTTTTACGTCGAAGGGGTGATGTAACAACCTTTTTACGCCGAAGCAGTCTGGAAATACTGTATTACGCGGGTTGTTCTAGAGCTATATTTTACGTTGTACTAGCGATGAAGCTCTGTTGTACGCCGATGGCTCTGAAGTCATGTCTTACGCCACACAGCACTGAAACTCTGCTTTACGCATATTTTATGCATATTGCGTACAACTCTGCAGCGTATTTTTCATGCTTTTACATATATATATATATATATATATATATATATATATGTGTGTGTGTGTGTGTGTGTGTGTGTGTGTGTGTGTGTGTGTGTGTGTGGATAGATATGATAGTACATTGAGTATATGGGATCACATGGAGTGAAGCATCAGTGCACTACATATGAGTGTTCATTGTGAGGTGAATGTGTGTGACTGAAATCAGGATTGTGTGTAAGAGAGTATGGTGTGTGATGGGGTATGTGAGGGAGTGAGAGATGGAGGGACTGTGCAAGTATACTGCTATGCACAAGTGACTGCGTGTGAGTTGGAGTGAAACTAAAATACATGTAGGTGTTGTGATGCTTGGGGGGAGTTTGTGCCAATGTGCAGGTAATTAGAACTGGGGGGAATGCAATAGTTGGTTGGGCAAGACATTGCTATAGTGAGCAGTGTGTAGTGACTGAATATCAGTCACTTGATCGCTGAGGTATCAAAGGGGGAAGAGTTTTATTTTTTATTTTATTTTTATTTTGGAGGGGGGTGAGTGGTTTCAGTTGTGTAGCAGCGCTTGTCTGCTTCTTGAGAGCTCAGGAACTAATACACTATGTATCAGTGTATTGACGTTTAACAACAGTCAATAGGAGAGAGGGTGAGAGTATATTGATACACTAGTGGAGTGGTTAGCAGTGAGCCACTTGAGGCTCGAGTTGTGCAGATCTGTGCACATGTGTGCATAGTTAATAGGTTCAGTTAGGTGCAGAAGATGCTAGGGAGCTTGGTGTTCTTAGTCGGGTTATGTGAGGGTGAATGTGGAGTATGGGAAGTATATATCAGTGTCTAGTAGTAGGCAGTGCATTGATATGTGTGTGTGTGATTACTGTAAGTTTCTCTGCACAGATGCACTTGGTAGCAAGAGTGAGTAAATACCTAAGTATAAGTAGAGGGTATGAACAAAGGTATAAACCTTATATTTAGGTATTGGGGATTATAGTGTATAAGCTAAGGTTATAACCATATAGTTAAGGTCAAGAGCGAAGGTAGTCAAGTAATAATAGTATATAAGATAGTTAATATAATGTTATAAATAACTAAGTGATAGGTATTGAGATATCATACAAGGTTATGAGGTAGGTTAAGTATTAGTATTTAGTTAAAGTAAGTTTTATATAGTTAAGGTATTAACTTGGTATGAGCATAAATGAGTAGTACCTAGTATAGTATTATATTAGCTAGTATAGCTAATACCTTCAAGGTATGGACCTAGAAACCTAGGTATAGACTAGTATTACCTAGAATTGACTAGTTTGACTTAGAGTTGACCTAGTTTGGCTATTTTGACCTAGTCTTGACATAGAAAATCATATATTAGCTCATTCAAGTTTGTTATTACTTCATTACACCAATTAATATAGAATCGTATATATAGGTCTGCGTGACCCCAGTTTGGACACCGACTAGCACCATTTGCTCAGGACTACAAGTAAGTATATTCTTTGATAGTTTTCTTATTTGATAGTCTATATGTTATATGTATTTAGTATTGAGATATTTGATTCTTGACGCGATGTTACAAGGATTAGTATACGTGGATCCCCATCATGAGATGTTATTGATCGTGATTACTCAGTGATTATCGTGTCATTCTTCATAATTACTCAGTGATTACCGGGATATCTTCATAATTATATAGACCGTGATCATCGTTCATGCATTATAGACCGTGCATCATGATTTACGTGTTATAACGTATCGTGATTTGGATCTGTGTACTAGTCGGGGGCAGAAAAGTATTAATAAAAATGTGATCATACCTTATAGTCCGTGCAGTAGTGTAGCCCGTGCAATAGTGTAACCCATGACAACTAGCCGATCACGGATTATACGTATGGTTGAGCTAGTTCCCTTTTATTATAGACTGTGCTAGGCCCAAGCCGATCACATATCTTACTAATATTTCAAGGCACTTATTGTATAGTTTATTTCATTTCTCGTTTATTACAGTGATGTTTCTTATCATATTGTTCTTAGTCATTTCCATTACTTGTCATGATATTCTCTTATCGTGATGTTTACTATCTCAGTGACTTACATCATTTTTTTACTGCTATTACTGTTTCATAGCTTCAGTCATTTATTAGAACTACTATTGGGTTATACTTCGCTCTTTAGAGGATTGGTGTTCTACACACTACGACCCACAGGATGGCAAGCCAGCTGAGGTAGCACCCTTAGTGCATGATGATCTAGTACCAGCCGTTGAGGAGACTCAGCTAGTATAGTAGACATAGTTATTCCCCTTATTGTAGTGGATGTGTCTCCAGCTTAGACATTTAGCATATTATATATATTTGAGACTATTTGTGTCTTGTGGATAGACTATTAGACTTGGATATTGTGGTGATATCTAGTTTGAGACTTTTTTATTCCATTTCTTCTGCTTGATATCGTGCCATCACTACAAGAAAATACATTTTTAGCAACATAAGCAATATGTAGCGCAAGTTAGATTTATGTCGCCAAAGGGTTTTTGCGACATATCCGGCAAAGTCGTATACATGCCGCTGTAGCCTTGTCTGGGAAAGTCTTTGGCGACACGAAATCACCCATGTCGTGGAATGTAATCACCTTTGGCGACATATCTTATTTTTTATTTAAATTAACTTTTGGCGACATGTGTTTTATATGTCGCAGAAAGCTGAACATTGGCAACATAACACATGTCGCCAAAAGTCTAGTTCTATATTATAAAAATACTTTCTGCTACATAATTTGATGTCGCAAAAGCTAATGTAGCCAAATATAAATATACTTTCTGCTACATAATTTGATATCGCAAAAGCTAATGTAGCTAAATATAAATACACTTTCTGGCAAAAGCTAATGTAGCCAAATATAAATACACTTTCTGCTACATAATTCGATATCGCGAAAGCTAATGTAGCCAAATATAAATACACTTTCTGCTACATAATTCGATGTCGCGAAAGCTAATGTAGCCAAATATAAATACACTTTCTTCTACACAATTTGATGTCACAAAAGATAAGTTATATATATTTATATATATTTTATATTAATTTTTATTTTTGCTTATATTTTTTAACATAAATGTAAAATCTTATTTCAAAAGTAACGTACAAACATTGAAATTTGTAATGAAAGAACTTAAGAACAAAGAGCAACAAGTTACCGTGACATGATATCCAATATAACGTCTTCAAACATCTATTTATAAAATAATCCATAATGCAATATTTTAACATCGTCAAGTAGCCCATAAAAAAGAAACGTATTGTATTACACAAAAGTACTGTAGTCAAGCTAGAAAACTATAATGTAAACAAAAACATATGATTGAATACCTTCCCAAACAATTAGCCTATGATGAGAACATAAAATATTATATTTTTATTCCTCAATGTATACTCCTTTATGCTTATTTGATGTCTAAAGATACTCATTATTTTTATATTTTGATCTAGGATGCAATTGGAATCATTAAATACAAAATGGAGCTAATTATCAATTCTGGACAGTTTTGACACCTTGTAGTAAAATGGTCATAACTTTCTCATCTCAAGTCCAATTAAGATGATCCAAATTGATTCGAAAATATACGAGATAGAGGAACAAGTTTGCCATTTTGAGTTTTTTAAGATTCTGGCTGCATCATGGACCAAATTAGGCTTGAAGTTGGGTCAACTATGTTGTGCACGAAAATTGGAGCTAAATTAATCATTTTTCTACTTGTTCTATAATTTTATTTTATGGTTTGAGGTGTTGTAACTCATAGAAAATTTGTGGGGAGATATTGTGGACTTCAAACAACTAATTTAGAGTGTATAAAAGGGGTAGAAATTATGAGAAAAGGAACACACCACTCTTCTTCTTCTTCTTCTTCTTCTTCTTCTTCTCCAACCTTTCTTTTGAAGTTTTCATGAACATGTGCGGCTAAAGTCTTGTTGGTCGAAGGAAACAGAAGCCTCGAAATGAATAAAAACTTGTGAGATCTATTTTTTGTTTATATGTTTGATTTGTGCTTTGAGTATAGAATATTTTCTTATGAATATTTTTATGATTATCTTGTTTAATGACTATGATGCATACTATTTTATTATTCTTGACAATCTAATACTAAATTAGATATCGAATCCGTAATTGTTCGATCCCTCTAATTTGTGAAGCAACTAAGATTTAATGAACTGATTTATTTTATTATATCTTAGGAGGAAATTTTTTGACAAAATTAAATGCAACCGCTTGTGTTGTTTTGCTTCATCGATCTCATCGAGATTAATATGCTACTAGATTAAACCTTTAGCGCTTGTCTGGGGTTGTTTAGTAGTTAAGGTTAATTAGATCGCTTGTTTTTAATTAATTGTGGCTAAAGAAGATAGGAAAATAATTCCAACGATGAATATTCAGCCTAGATATCAATATATGTTTGCATCTATGATCAGTTTTAATATTCCGATGGTGAATATTGACTTAGACCAGTGCCTGTTATTTTGATTTCTCTTAATATTTTACTTGTTCTTCTTAATTTAATTTTATTTAATTCAAAGATTTTTTTCTCTCCAATCCTTGTTCACATAGCATAAAAGTAGACAAATTACTCTTCGTGGGAACGATCCTTACTCTTACTGCTACATATTATTTCAAGAATAAAGGTTTTATTTTTAGGTGCCTACGACAGCACTCCAAATTTTGGTGCCGTTACCGGAGAGTAATTTTAGTTAATTTTTGTGCTTTTAGTGATCTCTATTTCGTTCTTGCAATTAAATATTTTTTATTTATTAGTGCAAAAAAAAGTTCGATAACAGGAAATGGCGGCCAGTTCTCAACTATTTGGCACTTAGCTTGATCTTCCATTTAGGCATACTTATGAGGTAAATATTTCTTCTCTAGAACAACAAATTTCTAGTTTAACTTCTCTTGTTCGTCAAATGGTTGTAGGTAACATGAAAACAACAAAGGCTTGTGGGATTTGTCTAGTAGCAGGGCATCCAACCGATATGCGCCCAACTCTTCAAAAGTAGCCCAATGAACATTGAATGTGGCATGTGATTTTCCTGGACTACCACAAATTAAGTATGATCCCTATTCAGACACGTACAACCTAGGATGGAGAGATCATTCCAATTTCACCTATGGGAGTCCACAATTAAATCAACCCGCAACTCAAAATTGCCCAAGTTACCAGCAATACAAGCAGCAATACCTACAACCGAGCCAAACTTCTAATTCTGGTATGTCTTTAGAAGATATTAAGTCTATTTCCATTAATAACTTACAATTTCAACAGGAGACGAGGGCTAGTATCGAAAGTTTGAACAATCAAATGAGCCAAATGACAACTGCAATTAATAAGCTAGAGGCATAAAGCTTGGAGAAATTACCATCTCAAATGATAGAAAATCCAAAAGAAAATACATGTTCTATCATTTTGAGAAGTGGTAAAGAGGTTGACATTCCAGAAAAAGAAGCACATGCATCGTCAAAACAACACGAACATTCATAATGACGATCTAGTACCTAATGCAAAAGAAGATTTTAAACTTGATGGAAAAGATAGAGTAAAAATTGCCATTAGTGAGAATTTTGAGAAAGAACATGAGTTAGCTTTGAGTACTAACTTACATAAAACGGTTGCAGTGTTGAACGATCTTCCAAAAAGACAACAGTCCGGTAACGTTTCATATATTTCGATACCAATTTATGACAAGAGGTCTTTACCCTATGTTTTGCAAGCATCTATTCTAGACTTGAAATTCCTGCCTAGTTACATCAAGTGTGCATAGAGTCGAGCCAACGTCAATATTAAACAAAGGCGTTGCTTGGGAGGCAACCCAAGGGAAGTTTGTTTTTATTCTCGCAGTTTTTTTTTGGTTATTTTGTCTTTTCTTTGCATTTAACCATACATTGTGGACAATGTCTGTTTTAAGTATGAGAGAGGAGATTTAATTTTTTTAAGCAGTTTGAGTTTGCATTTTCTAACAAAAAAAAATTATTTTTTTAATAAAAGAATTTTGTTTTTGTGGTTTTTAATAATTTTTGGTTGTGTATGTCGTGAGTAAGATTCAACTAAATCTGAAAATTTTATAACATGATTGAATAAGTAATTTTTCAACTTAGAATTCATTACTCTAGTTATTTTTCTTGAAAATGATAGTATCTAAATTTGGTAGAAAAAAGCCAGTCAGGTTTTGAGCCTTTAGACTGACACATCAGTCTCATTATTCTTTCATGAGAGAGTTTCTTCCATGGATTTGTTTCTCTAGAATTTGCTTTGATTCTCTTCGATGTCACATTGCCACGTGCATGCATAAACATGATTAAGGCCCTATTTGTTTGCGCTACATAAGCCAAATAGCCTACCTTATAATTTTTTTTTTTTGTTGAACCCCTTTGCGCCTTATTGCTTTTATTTTTGGGAACCCACATTACAAGCTTTATACCTGAAAAAAAGTATATATATATTTACCCAAGCCGCAAAGCTAGTGGATCATTTTTTATCATTAATGATATGTAAAGGTATGCAAAAATAAGTGCGGGGGTGTCTGAATTTGGGTATGGCTACAACCAACAAAATGGAACATATTTTCATCATCAAATTCTTGAGTTCCATTATTGTTCTAAAGAAAAGAAAAGACGAAAAAAAAAAGAGAGTTAAAAGTTGTTTTACATAGTTCAAATGCTTTAAAAGCCAAATTGAAGAAGAAGTTGAATGGAGTATTTTATATATTAAACTTGAGTTGATTTACTTTGCTCCATTGGTTTTGATGGCTTTTGAGCAACACTCCAAAATATATCCCTCCTTGATCCCTAAGCCCCATTACAACCCATGAAAAGTCCTTATGATTTATGTTATGCATGTGATCCTAGTGGTGGAGAATGAGAAGATATGCAAGCTTATGGTAGATCATTTCTTTTGAAATAAATTTGAGTGAAATATATTACCCTTTAGACACATGAGAGTTGAGTGTTTATATCCTTGATGTCTACCTATTTAGTTTACTCCATTCTCAAGTGAAAATGCTTACTACGTAATTAGAAGTTGTTTAAAAATATATTTTCATGATATGTTATGAGTTTTTAAAAGCTTGATTATTTTATGACATTACAACCTTGGTTTCTTTTCGAGAAAATAAATTAGTGTTTTTGTCCGAGGGCAAGCAAAAGTTAAGTGTGGGAGTATTTGATGAGAACATAAAATATTATATTTTTATTCCTCAATGTATACTCCTTTATGCTCATTTGAAGATACTCATTATTTTTATATTTTGATTTAGGATACAATTGGAATCACTAAATACAAAATGGAACTAATTATCAATTCTGGACAGTTTTAACACATTGTAGTAAAATAGTCATAAGTCCAATTAAGCTGATCCAAATTGATTCGAAAATCTACGAAATAGAGGAACAAGTTTGTTGTTTTGAGTTTTTCAAAATTCTGGCTGCTTCATAGACCAAATTAGGCTTGAAGTTGAGTCAATTATGCTATACAAAAAAATTGGAACTAAATTAACAATTTTCCTACTTGTTCTATGATTTTATTTTATGGTTTTGAGTGTTGTAACTCATAGAGGATTTGTGGGAAAATATTGTGAACTTCAAACAACTAATTTAGAGTAGTATATAAAAGGGATAAAAATCATGAGGAAAGGAACACACCACTCTTCTTCTTCTCCAACCTTTCGGTGGAAAGAAACAAAAACCTCGGAATGAATAAAAACTTGTAAGATCTAATTTTTGTTTATATGTTTGATTTGTGCTTTGAGTATCAAATATTTTGTTATGCATATTTTCATGATTATCTTTTTTAATGACTAGGGTACATACTATTTTACTATTCTTGACAATCTAATGCTAAATTAGATATCGAATCCGTTATTGTTCGATCCCTCTAATTTGTAAAGCAACCAAGATTTAATGAACTGATTTGTTTTATTCCATCTTAGGGGAAAAACTTTTAACAAAATTAAATACAACCGCTTGTGCTTGTATAATTTTGCTTCATCAATCTCATCGAGATTAATACGCTAATATATTAAATCTTTAGCGTTTGTCCGAAATTGTTTAGTAGTTAAGGTTAATTAGATCGCTTGTTTTTAATTAATTGTGGCTAAAGGAGAAAGAAAAATAATTTCAACGATGAATATTCAGCATAAATATCAATATATGTTTGCATCTATAATCAATTTTAATATTCCGATGATGAATGTTGACTTAAGACCAATGCCTGTATTTTTTATCTCTTAATATTTTATTCGTTCTTCTTAATTTGATTTTATTTAATTCAAAAAAATTTCCTCTCAAATCCTTGTTCACATATCATAAAAGTAGAATAATTACTCTTCGTGGGAAACGATCCTTACTCTCATTACTACATATTATTTCAAGAGTAAATATTTTATTTTTAGGTGCCTACGACAGCACTCCAGCCTACAATAGATCTCATGATATGAATGTCTTCTACAAAAATTGGCTTCTTGTCTATGTAACCCTGCAAACAAAAATTTAAGAAAAAAATCGTAAATAAAACAAAATATATATACTAAAAGAATGACAGGTTTAAAGAAATTATATGCAAAAAAATTTACACACGTATATACATATACACATTAGATCGTATCACAGTTTTAAGTTGGCTTCCAAATAGATAAATTTAAGACTTTATGGACAATGGTAAAAGATAGTAACAGAATTTGGTAGTAACAGAAAAGCTAACACCCTGAGAATGCAAGTTGGATAGCACTCAAATGAAAGAAAATCTTAAAATGACAACAAAATTTGGTACCAACTAAGCCTGACATATCAAAGAATACAGGAAATGATAATGGAAGAAACTTTAGAACAAAGAACCGAAGGAAAATGGATTTAGTTATAGACAAAAAGATTCAAAATGATGGAAATTACTTCTCTTACATATTTTGTTGTTGTAGGAAACAAATAACCAGGAAGCTATAGTTATTTGTTTACCTTTTTGAGTTTTGTTGATTCAGCCTTTTAATAGTTGACCAGAGTCATGTACATCATCAACGATCCACCTACATTAATGAACGACTCACCTAGTATCCCTCAGTTGAATCCTCCCCATATTGATCCGACGAAAGTAACCCACATCTCAATAACCCACATCTCAACAACACCGTTTGGATCTTTTCAAGTTTTTGGTTCTACGTCTTAATTTGTTGTTGTTATATCACAAGCTGTTCATTTTGCACCTCAAGTTATTGTTGTTGTATCACAAGCATATTTTGTTGAGTTCCATTAAGTTCCTTAAGTGATCATAGCTCCTCTCTAAGGATAATCACTTTCTCACCATTCTTCCTGGATGTTGTATTAATAATGGAGGGCTTACGGCCCACTCAATATCCCCTCAAGTAACTCGATTTCTTTCCAAACAATGCTACCGATATTTCTTCTTGTGACATTGGGATTTCCGGCTGGGAACACATAGTTTGGAAATTTTCAAGCTCACCCTGACATTTTTTAAGGAACATAAGTAATTAGTTGCAATATAAAGCAAAACTTATTTACTTAGTGTTAACTTCTTTTTTAGTTTTAAGTAATTGTCACACAACAGAACATATGGTAGAATTACGTGTTTCTCCATACACTTATGATCCAACCAATCATCCTTCTACTTGCTCCAACGAGATTCCTTAAGGAAATCTACAAAGTGACGTATCTCTACCTAATTTCATGGAAATAAAATTAGATTATCTATATGGATAAGTAAATAATATATAATAAAATTTAAACGAGAAATTACAAAAATTGTGCCACCTTCGTAGACATTGTTGCTGCAAATGACTTTGACCCGCAAGAATGATTCCATGCCAAACAAGTACGTGCTACTATATTTTTTTTTTCTGATCGTTTCTATAACATGAAACCAAAACAAAACAAAGGGTGAACAGATAACCAAAACCAAATTGTGTTATTATGTTTTGTTCATAGGTATTGGGATTTAGAGTGTGTCTGGGTGTCTCATGTATCGGGTATGAATGTGTCAACATGAATTAGTGAACTAGTGGGTGTTTAAAGTAACATGTGTTTGACAACTAAAGGCAATCATGTGCAGGTACATGACCAACCAAAGATGATTTTGTTTACCCAAAATAGATTGAAAAGAGTTTTTTTTTTTTTTTTGAAATGAATGGATATAAATCATATTTGCACAGGTAGTCCATTTGTTATCATTAGTATTAAAATTTACATATATATCATTACTTTGAAGCAACAGGTCTATCCTATTATCTTTGCCAACACAGGTAACACTAGGGAAAATAAGCTGTGCAGCTACCTCATAACTTAAAATCATAAGAAAAATAAATTGATTCATATCACACCAGACATCAAACCCTCAAACCTAAAGTTGATTGATAAAGAAAGGTAATGGCACACTGCAAATCAGATACCAGGCTTTCAATCCATTGACTAGCAAACACATCTACAGAAACTTACAAATCAACACAATCCTGAAAGAACAATAGAAAGTAAATTTTGTTTTTTAGATTTTGCTTGATTCAAAGTAGGTCCATCACCAAGATAACAACTGATCTAACCTTATTCTGCACATGACATGTAAACAATTATAGTTGCGAGCTTACAATATTGAACATGAAAATCAGGATGCGGCATGCTCAAGTGGGTGTTTTAGGTTCTGCAGTCCAGTAACTGCTGCAGCAACAAGATATGCAGGAGATACAGTAGCAGTAAAGTATGTGCAAACCTCAGGGGAAGCAATTGTGTGTATCAGACGCAGGTATCAGACACTGATGTGGTCAGTGCACAAGGAAGTGAATTATTGTGTTTTTTTTTGGCGATACCCGGCGATATGCACAGGACTTTGTGCACGCTGCGTTGCATGCCATTTGGGCCCACTACCCCCAACACACACACACCTTTCCTGCGGTTTACCGTCCGCCTAGCCAGGGAGGTTATACCACTTCTCGCTGACCACAAGAGCGAGCTGAGTTCGGTGGATTCATTGTGTTAAAAACAGAAATCTTTGCACAATGGTATCAAGGAAGAGTATATCCTGGGTGTTCATGTGTAGTGTAGTATAATGTTGAGTGGTGTAAAATATCATGTTCGGATCATTGGGGTTGTGTATATATATGAGAATGGGTATTTTAGTGTGTGTCAAGAGTATCAAGTGTGGGAATAAGTGAAGTGCCTATCAGTGTATGGGTACATCCAGTATCAGTTAAGTGTGTGTCTTCTCTGGTTGCAACATTGGGCTACAGTAGGAATGGGGTTCCTCTAGGATAGATATTTGCTGCAGAGTTTTTGTGCTTTCGGGTGTGTGTCCTCAGTTCACGAGATTGTGTGGGTGTATTTTTTGGTATAACAGTGAAGAAAGGAACAAAATCTGTGTTTGTACCAATGCAAGTAGGATACTGCAGTTGTAAGCGTTGTCAAGATGTATTGTATACTACTACAAGATGTATACCACTGTTTTGGGATGATGAAGTCCATCGTGATATCCTTTTCTCCATATATGCATTTTAGAATCCTAATGTTCTAAGGTGTTTCTCCAATCTTATACCCCTCTTTAAAACTTTACAACCTTATTTTTATGTATTTAATATATATTTTTAATATTGGAAAATGCCCATTGCTTTCTACTCCCTACTTCAGCCCCTTCCAAGTCTGTAGGCACTAAGCCCCCTCCTAGATGCTTACAACCACTTCCGTCTTTCACAACATTGTGTTGTACACATATCCTACATTTGTTACGAATTGTCTACTGTAAATCCATGTTGTTGCCATATACATGACAATGTCAAAACCAAACTTAAAATTGACACAAACTTCTCACCTAGCCTAAAATTATCTCTTAAAAATATGTTTCATTGATCCTTGACCTAATCTCGTATTGTGATAATGGAAATTTTTGGCCAAGAGAAGCATGGAGTAGGGTATTTGGAATCTCGAACAAAAAAAAGACTATTCTTGTTGATCTTAAGTGCCCGTAGATGGAGGATATGTATGTAAAAAGTATGAACCACCTGGTAATTGGCTTGGAGATAATTTGAAATGTAGGAGTCTGATTTTATGTTTATTATTGACCAAATGATTTTACTCAAATATAATTACTAACAAGTGGAACTACAACAAAAATGAATTAATTTAAAACAGAGAGTACAGTGCTCCTTTTGAAACAAGTTTAGAGCTGACAACATGAGAATATTTTCAAGTAATAACACAAATTTGAAGAAACCCTCCCCTTCAATTGGTATTTTTTCACGAAAAGCAGACACGAGATTCAAGTCTTTCCCAAAGATTTCAAATAGCTGTCCCGAAAGAACAAACAAAACCTACTAGTACACATTCTAGTTCAATACATATTACATAAAAGTAGAAGTACCTGCATAACATTGACTGCCTGCATGATTGCACATCCGAATAGAGCCAAAGACAATGGCATGGAGAAAACTAGACTACCTTTCATAGCATTAACATAAACTTGATTACAAAAAGATGAGAAAAGATAAAAAAAAATGCTGTCAAGAGATGAGTACCCTCATCAAAAACTTAAACACCATAGTAGGGAATAAATGCTTACAGTGACCACACTTCTAGATTGTTCTTCATGAAGAAGGAAGAGTATGATGTAAAGAACCTGGACTTAACATTAATAACTTCTATGAATAAGGTTAATAGTGAGGTAAACAAACTCAAATAAGTACTCAGTATAATTGACCACCTAAGATCCAACGCAAAAGAAGGCCATGAACAGAATTAACAGATATTTAACATCACCAAAGAAATAGTTTAAGCAGGGCTCCCCTGCATCTCGAGGATGTCGAGGCAGATAATTCCATTGCTATTATATTTAGATGGAAAAACTTTAGTGCAGAAAAATACCTTAAATAGAATATGTATAATAGCATTATAATTATCAATCTCCATTTGCTCAAGCTTTAAAAGGCAAACAGGCTATAAGATTTGTAAAATATGGTTTACCTTATCTTTTTGACTGTGATACATTTTTATATGACAATTTACCAGGTAAGGAAGTTTGAGTCAACTCACAAGGTAAGTTAGGTTGACAGGATTTGATAAACTTGGTCAGTGGTTGCAAAAAACTTTTGGTGGTAGATGTGTGTCATAGCTGAAAAAACTTAAGTGCAGAAAAATACCTTAAATAGAATATGTATAATAGCATTATAATTATCAATCTCCACTTGCTCAAGCTTTAAAAGGCAAACCAGGCTATAAGACTTGTAAAATATGGTTTACCTTGTCTTTTTGACTGTGATACGATTTTATATGACAATTTACCAGGTAAGGAAGTTTGAGTCAACTCACAAGCTAAGTTAGGTTGACAGGATTTGATAAACTTGGTCAGTGGTTGCAAAAAACTTGTGGTGGTAGCTGTGTCATACACAGGGACATACTAACATGAGCCACTCAAGTGCATGCTGCCTTCTCAAATTATATTTGTTTTTCATACATAAGCCCATCTTGTGAAACTTCTCTTGCCCAAAGCTGTTTTTTTTCATTAGTAGGCTCCCGATTTGACTTTGACCATTATGGATTGGTACCAAGATTGAGCCCTAGACAAGCATACCTAATTTCAACAGCTCGAACAGTAACTATGAAAATGGCTCCTTATTTAGTAAGACTTATATGAACAAATGCGTTCCTAGCTACTTGGCAACATAAATCTACAATATGATATATTTTGGGTATGAAAGAGTTAGTCAACCTCTATATATTTATAGGTTGTATGATCATTAGCCAAGGATTCATGCTAGTGCAACGCCCTACAAACATTAAAGAGTACAACAACAAGGAATAGTGAAGTGAAGGAGGTGTAGGAGGGAGTGAGAGGCTTACAATGCAGAGGAGGGGCTTGAGAAGCGAAGTGCAGGCGGATTCCTGCACGTTCATGAACTTAAACTGCTTCTGGATGGAAGTTCATGGACTTATTTTGGATGGAAAAATCAGCAGTGGAAGTGCAGCAGCTGCTGCCATTGTAGGAGTAGAAGGGTGGGGGTGCCTTGAGAAGAGCATTGCTATTGGTACCATATTTGAGTCCCGCAAATGCTCCTGCCGCCACGTGGAGGCTTTTCATTCGACGGCAGTTTTGGAGGTTGGGCCCGGCCGTAGACCCAAGCAAATGGGGGGCATTTGGCGGCGGGAGCATTTGCAGGACACAAATGCGACGGTGCATTTAGCATTTCTCTCCTTGAGAATCACATGTGTCCCTATCAACACACCAAAAAAAAATGGTAAGATAAGATAGGAATTAAACAAAACAGACAATGTAAAGCTCATCAAATTCCTCAAATTAAATAACCATTTTTTATACATTATTGCACATATTCATATTTAAGTTTAATGGACACACTATTTTGAGTTTATTTAAATATTACCTTACAATTGATCGAACCTTGGAACAAGATGTCAATATATGTAAGATCAAATGTTCTAAAACTTTGCTGTCTTAAGTTGATGAATGATTTTCTAGTTTACATTTGGTATGAAGGTTACACTGGGAACATAAGAAAGCATGTTGTAATCACTGATAAAAATCTGTTTCAATTAGAACTTGCCTACGTTTAGCATTCTGCATCAAAATTTCCAACCCTTACGATGTATATAAGCTCATATGGCTTTACCTAGTTGGAAAAGTATGAAACTAGATATCAATATTTAAGCCAGAATAGAGGGTTTTCGCAGTTGAAATCTGAAAAACCAATTAAATTTTTGGCTTAGCTAATGTTACTTGTACTCTTTAATTACTACACTTTGTCGATCCATGCGGAATCCTGCAGAAATTTTAGAGATTGTTATAAATGCATAGGTTCAGCAAAATATAGACAATATTAAAATTCACAAGTAGCAGCAGTTATTTGGTTCAGTACTAAGGACCCATCATTCTTATTTTCTTTGTTCCTGCTCACTTTCAACATGTGAAGCAAACTCAGGTTAGATATAGTGTTTAATTGGGGTATCCAATGAATATTTTTCCTAATTGAGGTTGCTGCAACTTACACTAAACTTGTTGTTAGAAAGATCAACTAACTTCCTTCCTAATCCAACCTATTAATACACAATAAAGCTTCGTCTGCATGCCCTTGACTTGAAGCAGGAAGGGGATCATGCATGCCTAGAACTAGTAGGACACAATATCATCAAATAATTGAATATTCCATATTTCTAAAATATAATCATATAGATCACACTGCAATCACATATGGGAAGAAAATACTCAATATAACACCTAAGTAATTAATGGTTTATAGACTGAAATGATTACATCTATAACAAGAATAGCATTAGTAACTTGAATTATTGTTTTTTTATCGGATATATAAGTGCTATATTTATGTTAACAAGGTTTTCATGAACATGTATTTCTTCTTTTGCATTTTGTCACTTCAACAACATCTTAAGCTAAACTAATATATGCCTACATGATCACTTTATTCATATACTCCAGAAGTTCAGATGATACATTAATATTACTTTTATCAATTAAAGAAAAACTTTTCTTGGCCTTGAAGAAAATGCAAATTCCTCAAGATTTGTCAGTATGTTCTATTATCAATAATATTTCATGAGTAAATGAGGCCTGCCATGATTAATTTTATGATGCGACCATCATCAAATTGAGCACACAAGCATATCATAACCTTGATAACAGAGAGAAGGCTTTACCAGACTTAAATTAATTGGTACTTCAACCACATATGTATAGCTAAAATTAAGTACTTGTATAAAAATTATTCACCAATTATTGAAGTTGTCCAATACAAAAATATACAAATAATAGTTTACTTTTGTATAATTGTTCTGAGTAAAGAACTCGCTAACATTAATACTTATGAATAAACTCTCTTTAACACTTTCATGCTTGTACCCTTGTATGGAAGGTTAAAATGGGTAAAGTATGTGATATGAAGTTTTGATTGTCACGGGACAGAATGATATTTTCTCACATGTTTCTTAAGAGACTCTAATTAAGAAAGAAAACACTTAAAATCATATTTGAGTGCAAAATACTTAAAATCATATCATGTTTCTTAAGATACAGGTAGGAACAATTATGTTCTCAGAAAACCAATATACTTCTAGATTCAATATCCAAAGAGTATCTCTGGAAACACCATCTCTGTGCAAGGACCATGTCTCATGTTTCCGGGTTACTCCACTAATATTAATAGCAAGTATCCACAAATAGCAAAGATAGTGCTAGATTCAAATACTGGAAGTAAACATAAGGAAAGCATTAGGATCAATGTATTACTGAAATAAACTTGATATTATATCATCAACTGGAAGGTGCAGTAGTATTGGGTACCATTTTGAGAAACTTGAGTTGAGCTCTGTTAGCATAAGCAAGGGAAACTTGAGTTGCTCAAAGTTACAAATATACCAATTTACACTAAAATTTCTGGCCATCAGTGACCACATCGAATATCTTTACTGAATTGTAATGACCAACATATTGTATCGAAAAATACCGGTTTATCAATAGTTTATGCATTAAAACATGGATTATGGTTCTCAAACACTCAAGTGTATTAGAATATCTATCAAAAAAAGAAACTTTAGTACTAAACGTATCAGACACGGACACTCTAAGTGTCTGACCTGATAAATATAAAAATAAATTTACAAAAAAAAAAACGGAAAATAAAGCCAAAAAATCATACCATTGGAGAGAGAGAAACATACATAAATCTGAAAACCAAACCCTAATCTAGTCAACTAACATAATATCCCGAATCAAACCCTAACAAAATTGATTGAGAAAGAGAAACCCTAACAAATGCCAATCATATTCTCAACCATAACAAAATTAACCAACTAAGAATATTAGGGAAGTGTTACATGTCCATTTCATTGGTGAGTGATATAAGCAGTTGCAAAATAGCAATGGCTCAATGGAGGGAACTGAAAGACTTATAGAGGCTTCAGTAAAGTGACAGAGGCTTAGTACAGTGGCAAATGCTCAATAGAGAAATCCATGCTTGCTCAATTAGGGGAGATAACATAATTAACAGAAGGTGCTCCTCGGTGAGCAAGTTGCCAAAGTAACAGAGGATACTCCTCAGTGAGCAAGCTGGCCAAGCCACGTCATCATTGCCTTGTCATCCTCCCAATTCATCATTGACAGTCGGTTATCCAGCTCATTGCCAGCCTTGCTCCCAACTGCCAAGCAACCGCATAGGAGAGTATCAGTATAAATAGAGAAGCAGGGATAGCTTAGATCATCATGGAAGATGTATGGAATTACTTAGCTTAGTTCATTTGCTTCTTTCTTTAGCTTGTAACTGTTCTTGTTCTTCCCCAATCTCAATAAAACCCTAGAATTAAAGATCTCCAATTCTTCTTCTTCTTCCACTGAATTTTCCTGCAATTTCATGGCAAATTAGAGTATGCATTCAGCATTCTTAGGTCAGTTAGGACAGGGTCCTAACAATTGGTATCAGAGCTACATCATTCCACCTCGAGTTTCTGAACAGAACTACAACAATGATCCGGTTCTTGAAGTTCAAGGTTGGCGAAGCCACGATCTCTATGGAGAATCAGGAGCTTCACAAGGGCAGAGTTACTACTACAATGGCGGAACGAGTTCTTGGCAGGATCCTCTGTCGAAACCAACGCCATCAATCCCACAAATGTACGGATCAGATCTGGGAGGGCCTGGAAGACTTTGCTCAACCGGCCATGGCACTTGGTCAGTAGCTCCACCGGTTGACCATGGCGGATCAGGTTCTTGGCAAGGAGTCTCACTGGAACAACCCCTCCCGCCATCAACCTCTGCGCAATCTCCTCACGAGCAGAGTTCTTGTTCTACTAATGGTAAATTTTCTCTACGCAAGGATTCATTGGATCGCATGATTGAAAGGTTAGAACACATGAATCATGTAGTTGATCGATTCTTGGAAGAATATGACAGATCTAGGAGGGGAACTGAGATTCCCGTAGCTCCCATGGATCAATTTATACCACCAGTGCCTTCCTCTTCCTTGAATCCACATCATACACCAAACCCTAATTTCCCACCACTAGGAACAAATTTGGTGAATCCTTCATTAACTGCCATTGATTTCTCTCTTCAGTATCAATCATCAGATCCACTCGTTTCAAACCCTTACCAGGACTCTTATGCTTCTCATTTGAGTCCCATTCCAAGAACACAACAAGAGTATCAGTGTTATTCTGATCCCAACTTAGGCCAGAATATGGAAAACAATACTAGATATAGTTGCCACCAACCTACCACATATCCTGGTCTTGGATCAATTCCTGCGCAGTTTACACCAAATTATCACCCACATTTTCATACATTATCAGTATATCAACCACTAGGAAGTCAGGATGTACAGAACGATTATGCTTCTGCTTGGTATCCATCTACAATTGTATCAACCCCACCACCTCAATAATCCATCCAAATGGAAGTAGTAGCACATCCACCTGTCGGATATGCACTGTTTGTGGTATTAAACGAAAGAATGAAAATGTATTCAGGATAGGGTTTATACGAGACCCGCCTTCTTTGGTTTACAAACAAACTTGTACAATTTGATCCTATACGAGGATATGGAGTACAATTTATTTAATCTGGGTAAATATTGCTATAGGTGTCTGATCTGCAGTCGATCACTTTAGCCCTTGGACCACACGATGTTGAATAAGTGCCGTAGAAGACAGGAAGCAGCTTCGAAGGTTGCAGAAGAGGGTGGATGCACGATGCCAAAGTCGTCGATCCCTACTCTTTGCCTGAGCTCCGGATTCTTCTCTCTCTCTCTCTCTCTCTTGACCTTGGATCTGATATTGGTTTCTTGACCAATTTTTCAACCTTGTTCCTCATTGATAGAGGTCTCTATTTATAGAGTTTTAGTGACAGTGCCCACTCCGTCGGTGTAGAAATTAGGAGTGGAAAGTACAGCACCATTTTACACAACGGTTAAAATAACCAATGCCTGCATATAGATGATCTTTGAATGAGCGTGTGACGCGGGTCCAACTAAGGGACAAAACGCGTATAATCGCTACGAATATCATGGCATAGAAGCCACGTAGGTAGGTATCCCTTGTGTAGAAGAAGTGGGCGTAGAAGCCAATGTCTGTCACCATGGCATAGAAGCCAAATAGTTATCAAACCGGCATAGAAGCCGAATCGGCGTAGAAGCCGAATAGGCGTAGAAGCCGAGTGGTCATAGAGGCCGAGTAGGTGTAGAAGCCGAATGGGCGTTGAAGCCGAGCGGTCATAGAGGCCGAGTAGGCGTAGAAGCCGAATGGGCGTTGAAGCCGAGCGGTCATAGAGGCCGAGTGAGCACAGGAGCTGGATGGGCGTAGAAGTCGCTGCGTACCGTGCCAGAGTGCTGATGTGGACGTCTTAGCCGGAATTTACGGCTTTTGAAGATATAATCAAATCTCTTGCATTAAATGCCGAGATTCGCCACCATCCTGTGCATTAAATGTGGAGGCATGTTTTTGAAGGTCCGCAACCCCTTCTGCGCATCAGTCGCAGAGACGTGCCCTGAGAAACTGTCACCGCTCTGTGCATTTAGACGTAGAGACGTGCCTCGAACCCCGTACGGAGTGCAGCTTTTGATGCGGCAGGCGGTTTGTCTACTACAGAACGTAAACAGCTCGTGTCTGCCTGTGTAAAACAAGGCACCGTATCCCTTCGTGCTTTGTAAAAGCAGTTTACGCAAAGGGGATGGCGGTAAATGATAGCCTGGGTGGCAGTGCTGTGCCATCATTATAGCCGTCGTCTGGGTAGTCGAGCCGTATCCCTTTGTCAGAAGTCCAGACGTCAGGTTCATTATAGGATCTTCATTGCAGGGTCTGACAGGTTCACTTCGGAGAATACGAAGCGTCTCTTGTACACCTCAATGCTGCATCTAAAAGAGGATGAGTTTTATGCCCTAGAGGCGATGAAGCACCCCATTTACGCTGAAGTGGTTTGGACGTACTGCCTTACACGGATGGCCTTTTGAGCTTTTAATATCTCACGCTTGGTTTAGCGAAAAAAGCTCTGTTGCACGCTTGGTGGCTTTGAAGGCCTCTACTTACGCTGCTCTGCACCAATATGCTGCGTATAGCCATCCGACGTATTTTTCATGCTTCTACAAGACCCCCTTCAAAGCTTTCAAATTCCTCGGAATTTGGAACGCTTTGAATGAAGCATGAACCGCTCCTCGTAACTCGAAACGTTTCTGAATGGAGCGTTAAAACGGTCGATGCTGACTTTATGGCGGATTTATTGGGGACCGGTGTGACCTTTTTCGCCTATAAAAAGGCTGGGGGAGTTAACCTGTTCTTCCCACATTTCCATCACCACGCAGAGATGATCGTCGGAGTTCGTCGGGTCGATCTGAGGAAGAAGGAGATCATGTTCTTCCAGCGTGTAAGGAGCCGAAAAAGACGGCGTCTTTGAGCAAGTGTCCACTGCAACGATGGATCGTGGAAGGATATCTTAGCCTCCCTTGCTCGGGATAATCAGCAACTTTATATGGCTGTTCTTCGGGAGAGGGGAAGGGTCGTATTTGACCACACATCTTGCAAGCTGTATATTTTTCCCTGAGACCTCCGCGGACAAGAGCAGACAAACTGTAACTGTTGTCCTCGATCGAGTTGGATTTTAAAGAAGCCTCAACTGGATCGGTCATAGCGTACGGAGCATAGGATCTGCATCATTTATGCAGGCCCAGTTCTGTATCCTTCTGCCATCGATCTTCTTGTTCATGACTATGGTGGTCGATGAACTGCCATGGAAGAAGAGGAAGACCTGCACCGATGCGAGAACCCGGTAGAACAGATTCTGGGGCGACCTTCCAATGAAGACGAGGAAATCCTTTGTAGACGGGATTTCCCTCATATGGTAACCATGAAAAAATGAAGAAAAAACCCCTTGTAGACAAGATTTCCCTCATATGTAATCATGATCTTGATTTTAATAAAATCGTCTTTCTTCTCTGCATATGATTATTTTGCCATACGTTGCTGTGAAGTCTGAATATCTGTAGCTTCGACACATCTAATTCTTTACGTCGACTCTGTATAGAAAGAGTGCTAGGTCCAGTCTTTTGTGCGTAGCGAATATTCATAGAACGCTGTTGAGCATTTTGAACATTTAGAAGAACTGTTTTGTCGCTAAGACTGAGGAACCGCGTAGAGTTTTTTACTTCTGATGAACATAATTTTTTTGTTCAGACTTCGTCTTCAAGAATGACTTCTCAAAAAATCCCTTGGAACAGGGTCGAAGAATGGCTGTCGAGCTGAGTTGCCATCTTGATAGACGAGATATTTAGACTGGGGCCTGGATGAACCTCCATTTGACCCGAGAAGAGTAATTTCTCAATGTTTGAACTCTGTATGTTTCGGGTACTTGGGATATCTTGAGGTCGAGAAGGAGTATCTTCTGTGTGAACTCCTGTAATCGACCGTCTTGGAAACTGTTCGGATATGCGGAAAGTCAGAGATCCGTAGTGTAGATGAGTTGAAAATCCTGAGTTCGTAGTCTATTGAGCGTAGAAAGCCACCGAGCGTGAGATCGTAGATTCGTAGCTGCTGAGCATGAAGTCGTAGGTTTGTAGCCTCTCGAGCGTAAAAGCTACTAAGCACAAAGGCATCTGGACATAAAACCATAGACTGATAGCTTGCGAGCGTAAAACCGTAGATCTGTTGCTGTCGAGCGTAGAAAGTTCATTAGCATAGAACTGTAGATTTGTAGCCTATGAATAAAAGAAATCATTCCAGCGTAAGGTTGCGGATCCGTTGCCTCCGAGCGTAAACTAAACGCCACCGAGCGTGAGATCATTGATTTGGTATCTGTTGAGCATAAAGTCGTAGGTTTGTAGCCTCTCGAGCATAAAAGCTACCGAGCACAAAGGCATCCGGGCATAAAACCATAGATTTATAGCTTACGAGCGTAAAACCGTAGATCTGTTGCTGTCGAGCGTAGAAAGCTCCTTAGCATAGGAACCGCTGACCTGCTTTTGTACGAAAAACTCTTCGAATTTGCTGACTGTCCGCCTTTCAAGAGTAGTGGGCTGACGTAGTACCCAATCATAACCAAATATTTAATTGTGAGATTTGGTTGGGGTTTCGAGGAGCCCGTCCGAGGGTTCGAGGAGTCGACCCAAACTCTATATATATCCTAAACTTTTGAGAGAAAAACTTATTATCCGTCTTCTGCGAAAGAGAGCCTTCGATTGTTTGAGTTTTTCCCCTCGTTCTTTCTCCGAGCACTCCGAGTTTTCAGAAATGGCGCCAAAACAAACCCCCTCCACTAAGGGAAAGAGCACAGGCTATTATTCTCGTTCTTCTGCCCCGACGAGAGAGTCTTCGGTCGGGCAAGGTGAACTTCCTTCTGAGCGAAGCATCCTGCCGACGAGTAGCGCACCCGGCCTTAGAGGGATAGCCTTTGGGATGACAAAGAACGACGAAAAATCCTTCGCACACGTTGAACGTGACCATGCTAGGTTGTCTTCTGTGCTGATAGCCTTTTTGAGGAAGATGACGCATGGAGACGTTTTCATCTTTTACACCCACATTTTTAATGTGCCAGCGTAGAAACTCCATGTTTTCGCAGTTTTGAGCGTAAAAGCTCTGACTGCCAAAAACTTGGTGTATATTGTAAAATTTTAGTTTTACGCTTGTGGATGGGATCTCCGGCGTAGTAACTAGAATTTTGGCAGTCTGGCGTAAAGCACGGACAGTATACCGCCAAATACGCTTCAGGATGTGACTTCCGGTGTAAAATGACCAAATTTTGTACAGTCTTGGCGTAAAGCACAAACTGTCGTCTCTTGGTCTTTATGTTGCAAGATTTGGAATGACGTTTTTTTTTCTTGCACTTTCGCAGTTAACTTGCATGAGTCTCCAATGGCCGAGGTGATGGGTTCCGCTGTCGGGATGCTGCACTCGAACTATCTGGAGGATCTGTCGCACGTGACATTGCCTATCTTCGGACCCCAGTATCCCGAAGGACGAGGGATCTTGATATCGTCTCAGGGCAAGCGGATATTGCTGAACAAGATTAACGGAGAGCCCCTGACGTACATAGACGGGGACCAGTACATCAAGCCGGCCTTTCTCTTTGGGGACATGATTGATAAACAGTCCCAGACGAAGCCCAAGAGAGAACCCTGGGTTTTTCCCGTCGAGAGTGTGGTCTTGTATCTGCCCACGATACCGAGAGATTATCCCATCTCGGCTTTCTTCCATGCTACATATTCCAGGAGGATGTCGTGGACGCTGACTCCTGATCTTCACGGCAAGTCGGGGAAGATCTTTCATCTGAAAGGAGCTAACCAGAGGTCGTTTGTCAGCCGTCCCTCTGGCGTCGTGACGTTGTTCAGGGGACTGTGCCCGGGCAGCGTCCCGAGTGAAGATAGTTCAGTGATCCAGCCGGTCCAATTACTGACTTTCTGTAACGACTTTATCGTGCGAGGGGGGGTATACTCCAAGGAGAATCCTCGGTGCAATGGGTGGATTACCCCAACAAACCTCCGATGGACTTGCCTAGTTGACTGGGCCTTGAAATATTTTCGGAGAGAGCTAGAGGTCATCGGACTGTATGTTGCTGTGAGTGCGACGAGTGTTGGGTTGCCTCACAACCCTAACCTATTTCTGGCACTGATGGAGCGATACATTTTGCTCACCGGGACCTTCGCCACTCCACTGGGGGAGTTGGGGTTGGCCCTCTATGAGATGGCAGTGATCTCGAGACTGTCGAAGGGGGACACCCCATATGAAGAGTATGTTCCCACCAACCGGGAGTTGGAGGACTCGGACCCTCGGGCTGTGGAGGTGTATAGGAGCTGATGTGCCACTACTTCGCGTGCACTACTTTTTATAATGAGCCTTCTGATTTGGCTCACACCACTAAGTGGATGTCCTACCTCTTCTTCCACCGGGCTAGGGCCGTCAAGTCGGAGAAAGTTTCGGGGGGCAAGAATGAGCCCGTGAACTGTTTGGACGTGCTCAGTGCTCAGGTCATCGAGGATCTTATGGAGGAGGCTAAAGCTCCAGATCAGATTCTCAATGACGGGGTAGGAAAGTACCCTGAAGGTACTAAGGCCTATAGTTACTTGAGGCGCTGTCGCAGGCCTTTGTCTGAGGAAGCCCGGCTGGCGGGCTTTCTCTCCCTATGGCTGCGTCGAGTAGTGGTGCCCGGTATCGCGTCCGCGGATCGCATTCACCGGAACATCTTATGGCCCGCCGTTCGTCTGGTGTTCGGGGCAAGACTGGGCTTGCTCCCTGCCATGGTGTGTCGTATACAGGCTGGCCTGAGGGCCATGACTGACGGACTGCTCGTTGATGAAGCTCGGCGTGATAGCTTTTCCCGGGTAGAGTTACCATACCTGTACTTGATGGGATGGTTAATCCTCTATAACCCCCGGGTAATGTCTCCCGGCCCTGGCAGTAGTTCGGGGGGTAGTTTCTTGCTGAACTACAAGGACTCCCTCTGGAACGTGAATACAGTATTAGACTGTCGGCTGGTGCTGAGCCTCGGTCATTGCTGGAAGCTTCTCTGCACTGTCCCCTCTGTGCATCGCAATCAGTCGGGGATTAGGCTTGAGGATTTAGGTGGAGAGAAGACCAATCTTTCTCCGGAAGCTTTTAATTGGTTGGTCTGTATCAGACCCTCCCATTTGCTGTACAGAAGCGAAGATTATTGCTTCTTCGAGCCTTACTTGTCCAGTCGATTTGCCAGGCAGTTTGGGTACGATCAGCTGCACGTGGGCAATACCGTCACCAGCTTCAGGTCCAGGGGCGGACTCATTGATGGAGCCAGAGGATGGCGGTATTTTATCATGGGTTGCACGGGAGCAATCTTTATCGTGTCGATCGTCACCCTCTCCATGGAGCTGCGCATCCTCCATTCGTATGCCCAGTTCTACGTGGCGATCAACACCTCCATCACGATATTGACATGCGTGGAAGCTTTAAGGTGCCTTCTCCCAAGCCTGGGGGAAGAATCGAAGTCCCCTCGATTTCGTCTGACGAGGGTGAGGAGTCTGTCACTCCGGATGAGCCTCTGGTGTCGGTGCCGAGGTGTGAAGTGCCTCCGCCTGCGGGGGCTTTGGTAGTCTCTGGGAAGCGAAGGGCTCCTGCTTCGAAGCAGACTTCCCCTCGCAAGAGAAAGAAGAAGACGGTTAATCGTTCTCTCCAGATTACTGGCATTACGGCTCCTAGAGAGGAACCTGCTGTCTCTCCTGTTGGGGATCTCTCTTTGATTGGAGGTTTCCCGCCTTTTGGAGAGGGACCCTCAGTTTCGGTTGGTGGTGCCGGAGAACTCCTGCTTAAGGCTGCCGTTGCTGCCACTGCCTCCGGTAGTGGAATGAAATCTCCTGCGTAGCCGAGGCAAATGGGAGAATCTTTTCCTAGACCAGCAACGGATGAAACTCCTGCCGCGTCCGTGAGCATGACTAGCGAGATTCAAGCTGACGAACCTCGACTGCGTCTTGGTGAAGGCTTGGTAGAGCTCCTGGCGATGTCGGTTGGCCCACCTTCTTCTCCAGGTATGACAGTTCGTATTGCGTCATTAAGGCGTAATATAGCTACATCGGTTGCAGACGCGACATATATACCGTTGGCTACGGGTAAAGGTTATCTTTATGTCTCCTCTTAAAAAGATTACTATCATATTGATATCAGCTTTCTTGTCCTCTTCTCAGGGGATGGCATCCATGGGAAGTATAGCGTTGAAGCACCTTCTGGCTCTGCTCGGGCTCCTGGCGATGAAACGGAGGCGTTCAACTTCGAGGAGGAAATACATTCGGGGGCCAGCTCGCCCGGAGTAGTTTCGTCACCTCAAGAGGAGGACGAACCCGTTATCGTGACCTCGCCTCTTGCGAGTATGCCGATGACTTCGACCGTCGTTGTCGCACCTTCTTCGGTCGTACTACCCGTCAAGGCGGCGGCTGTGGCCACCTCGTCTGCAATTATTCCTGGAGATCGCCCATATCACGGCCACTCCTGGCGTTCAACCAGATCTGGTTGCGCTGACCGAGCTGTATACCAGCCTCTTTTATACCATTTTGAAAACGCTAATATCAATGGTGTTGGCGAATAATCTGGATTTCGAGCGTCTGAAGAAGGCTTCCCAGTTTTCGATTGGGGCGGTCAGGGAGTTCGGCGATTCTGGGGTAGCTGACGCCCTGGAGGCGATGGTTAATGGATTGGAGCAACCCATTAACGAATACTTGCAGTTGACTTGGGGCAGTTTTGAAGCTGAGGTCCAGGCCAGATACGACTTCATGACTGCGCGGCTTACCAAACAGCTGGAGAGCCTAGATAACTCCATCAAAGGACATAAGCTGGAGATGGATAAAAGAAAAGCTGTCGTGGAGGAGGCTCTTGCTCTTCAGACGAAGTGCCAATCCGAGCATGAAGGGAATGTAGCGAGGGCCCGCAAGTTGAAGGAAAAACTTGCTCAGGCAGAGGAGTGGGCTTCTCAGTCGTTGGCAGGTCTAGATGTAGCGACTGGTCGACTGAGTACAGCACGACGGGATCTGGAGCGTACAGAAGCTGCCCGAGATGGCTCTCTTCGGGCAAGGGCCGAACTGTCCTTTATGAACAATCCCGAGGCACGGCTGGAACAGGCCCGCGCTGATGCCTTAGTTTCCAGGGACGAGAGGGTAGCTGCACTGGCAAAGCTGATTCGCGATCTGACCGCTCCCCCACAATGATGTACCCTTTCTTCTTTTTGCTTCCCCAATATAATTCTGCTCTTTTCGAAAATAAATAAAGCAAATTTTTTCTGACTTTGTGGACCCATCATTTCGGAATATAAATGACAGGTTTGGGCGAGAGTGATATCAGAGGTAGTATGGACGTGATAGACTATCGATAAACTTCTAGCAGGACATACCTATTCAGAGGTCATACGGACATGATAGAATATGACCTAACTAGTTTTGTTTTGGAAGTAGTTTTGTCAGAATTGAGATTCTCGCTATATTTCACTTGAGTAGAGGAGGTTTAAGCATAGTACCTCTTCAGGAATTTACCGTTGATAGGAGCCATGAGCAGGTCTCCATTAGGCTGGGCTAACCTGTAAGCACCGTTCGAGAACGTTGTCTCGATCTCATAAGGGCCTTCCCACTTGGGCTAAAATTTCCCTTTACTCCTGTGAGTAAGAATCATCGGCCTCCTTACGGCTAAAACTAGCTCGCCGACTTTGAACGCTCTTTCCTTTACTTTATGATTGAAAGCTCTGAAAATGCGTGCTTGGTAGAGCGCGATGCGCTGTTGAGCTTGGAGGCATTTCTCGTCTAATCCCTCTAGCTCTTGAAGCCTTAACAGGTCATTCTTTTCTTGAGTCAGCTCATTAGTCACGGCTATCCTGAGTGACGGGATCTAGATTTCAATGGGGAGAACTGCTTTGCTCCCGTAGACCAGTAAAAATGGGGTACAACCTGTTGGTGTTCGTACCGTTGTGCGGTACGCCCAGAGACATTCGCCCAGCTTCTCATCCCAATCTCTTTTGTTTGAAGAGACGAACTTCTTGAAGAGTTTGATAATGGTTTTGTTGAAAGCTTCCACCAAACCATTAGCAGCTGGATAATATGCCGTAGAGGCAATATTATGTATCCGATTTTTATCGCAAAATCGATAAAATGCTTGGCTGATGAACTGAGGTTCATTGTCATGGATTATCCTTCGGGGAATCCCAAAGCGATAAATAACGTGATGCTTGACGAAGCTGATTACATTAGATGCCTTTACCTCAGCAAGAGGGATCGCCTCTGCCCATTTGGAAAAGTAATCCGTGATGGCCAGTATGAACCGGTGACCTCTGGAAGAAGACGGGTGAATAGGACCAATGATATCCATATCCCATGCTTCGAAAGGCCAGGACGCAACCGTAGGATGTAGATATTCAGACGGTTAGTATATGAAGTCTGCATGAACCTGACAGGCTCTACATTGTCTTGCATAGTTGATCGCGTCCGTGATCATAGTGGGCCAGTAATAGCCCATTCTCCTGATACGATCCTGTAGCTTAGGACCGGGCTGGTGCGCTCCGCATACGCCATCGTGAGCCTCCCGGATAATCTGCCGTGCTTCGTTGTTAGAGAGACATCTCAATAGTAGTCCGTCGTAGGTCCGGCGATATAGGCATTGTGAAGATGCATCGAAGTAGAAGCGTAATGATCGTCTTTTGACGGATACTGCTTCTTTGGGGTCCTCCGACAAGATTCCGTATGCGACAAAATCTATGAAAGGACTTCTCCAGTCTCTTCTAGGGGGATCTGTGTTCACAGCGTAGCTGCGTTCTATGTGAAAGTTGTTCTTCAAATAGAATAAATCTCTGTTAAGAAGGATTACCGAATCCTGCCTTCTTATAGGAGTGGCTAAATTCGTAGCTAGACTGGCTAGGGCATCAGCTTTCAGATTCTGAGATCGAGGTACATGCTCTAGAAAGAACCCTTTAAATGTAATGGCTATCTCGACCGTTGCTTGGTAATAGGGGATGAGGTCTGGATTCTGGACTTCATATATTCCTCTGACTTGATTGACGATAGGCAGAGAATCACCGAAAGCTTCCAGGGAGACGACCCCCAGCTCTTTGGCGACTTGGAGCCTGATTAGTAGAGCGTTGTACTCTGCCACATTGTTGGAGCATGGCTCGCTAAGAGAATATGCTCGGTAGATGACGAGTTTATCAGGAGTGACCAGGATGATTCCTACCCCTGAAACCATGTTTCCCTGGGGACCAGTCCTAGAGGCGCCGTCGAAGAACAGTTGCCATGCGTCACTTTCCATTGCAGAATTATATTCTGCAACTTCGTCGGGAATGTCCTCATATAATTTGGAGGCCTCCGGGATCGGATGAGCAGCTAGGAAGTCAGCCAGCGCTTGGCCTTTGATGGACTTCTGCGGGACGTATACCATGTCATATGGTGTTAACAGCATCGCCCAAGTCGCGAGTCGGGAATTAAGAGCACTTGGCTTGCTCATCAGTACTCGAAGAGGGTTGATCCTGGAGATGATATGAATAGTCTGGACGGCGACATAGTGCCGCGTCTTCTGGATAGCGAACATCAGAGCCAAGCATTCTTTCTCCACTGGGTTGTACCGGTGTTCGGCTTTGACCATCATCCTGCTGAGGTAGTAGATAGCCTGTTCATGACCCATATCGTTCTTCTGTGCGAGAAGAGCTCCTAGCGAATGATCCATTGCTCGAACGTACATCAAGAATGGTCTTTCCATGAAGGAAGGCACCAGAACTGGCGGACTGGTGAGATAGCGCTTGATATCTCTGAATGCTTGTTGACAGGTTTTGCCCCATACGAAGGATACACCTTTCTTCATGAGATGCAAAAAGGGCTGACATCTTTCCGAGAGGTTGGATATGAACCTCCGGATATAAGCCAGACGGCCTTGAAATCCTCGGAGTTCCCTCAGATTACGGGGCGATCGCATTTCTACGATGGCCTGGACTTTGTCAGGGTCCACTTGGATGCTTTTGGCGGTGATGACAAATACCAGGAATTTGCCACTAGATACACCCAGAAAGGACTTCGTAGGGTTCATCTTGAGTTAATGTTGGCACATTAACCCGAATACCGTCCTCAAGTCTTGAATGTGATCATCTTTGATGCGGCTCTTGACGGCTATGTTGTCCACGTAACATTCTACTGTTTTGCATAAATGCTCATGGAATATGTTACTCATAGCCCGTTGGTATGTAGCCCCGGCGTTCTTCAATCCGAAGGGCATGACCGTATAGCAATATACTCCCAACGGGGTCCGGAAGGCAGTGTGCTTCTCGTCTCCAGGATGCATCTTGATCTGATTGTATCCAAAGAATCCGTCCATGAAAGACATACGTTCAAAACTGCAGGTGTTGTCGATCATGATGTCCGTGATGGGAAGAGGGAACTCATTCTTGGGGCAGGCTGCATTCAGATCTCGGTAATCGATACAGATACGTATTTTCCTATTTTTCTTCATGACTGGGACAACGTTGGCGACCCAGTCGGGATGTTGTTCTTCCCGGATGAAACCACAGGCTATCAACTTCTTGACTTCAGCTTCGATGGCGTCCATCTTATCCGGGCGGAACCGGCGTTGGTGCTGCTTCATAGGCTTCGAGTCGGTCAATATATTGAGTTTATGAGTAGCCACCTTCGGGTCAAGGCCCGGCATGTCCTCATAATTCCACGCAAAGATGTCGATATATTCTTTTATCAGCTGGATAACTTCTTCCCTTTCGGCTGGAGAAAGATTGTTACTGATGAATATCGGCTTTGGCGAAAGTTCACCCCCAATATCAACCTGGATAACTTCGTCTTTGGTGGGAGGTTCTCTTTGCTCGAAGCGGAATTCCCACTGCGTATCCATTTTTTGGGCCCAAGAGTCATTCTCAAACGGCTCAGGATCCTGTTCATCTGCTTCAAAGGGATCTGCCACTACCATATTCACTGATAGTGTTTGTTCGAGAGCATCAGGTGAGTCGGAGGGCGATGAGCCGTTCTGGGAGGAGGAAAAGATATCCTCGTCTGACTTAGAAGTCGTAAGGGAGGTGGCATACCCTAACCCGAAATGGGTTTGCTGATAGCGGGGGTCGCCGCACAGCGGCGTTCGTCTGCCTCTTCCGTAGTTGAGGCCTGGCTTCCGCTCCAAGTTATAGCCCATGTTTTGCATGATCCTCAACGCTTAAGGGCTGTATCGGTGAACCTGCATTTTTCTATTATCGTCATCGAAAGGATCTTCCTGGATAGCTGGTTGATTGCGCATGCGGCCGATGACTATTGATCGCTGGCTGCTGCAGGTATGCGGGACAATAAAGATAGAATCCTCATGCGGTCCATACGTCGTGACGACGTTGGATGATGATGCTACTTCCCAGACATACAGACGGTAGGAGTTCATAACTTCCAAGAATTTTTGTGCTATGGGTTCTACCTCGTCACAGGGCGTGGATTCCTGATTTGGATTTTGAGCGCCAATATACTGGAAAAGAGGATGTTTATTATCATCTGGAACTCCGTTCCTGGTTGCATTTATATCGGTCGGCTGCCTGTCGTGCCGAAGCTTGATGACCAGGGGTGGAGGCTTCTGGTTCAAAGTGATCACTAGAGGATCACTCCCTTTTCCTGACCTGGTCTTGTCCAGGTGAATAGCCATAGGCTCCATAGCTTTCGGACGAGTGGTTCGTCCTTTCACTCTGATTAACAGCGGTAGTGCGACAGAGGGTTCTTCTGGCTCCCAGTGGGATTCCTTCCCTGCCTCGTCTGACACTTCTTCTGTATGGTCTTGAGAGTACAACACGGCATCGGAATAGTAGGATTATACTCCTTTAAATGGATTTAGGTCAGCAACCTCCGTTTGTACCATTTCTTGGGGGTCTACATATTTGAGACATTAATGTAGAGTTGAAGAAACGATGTTGTGGTCGTGGATCCACGGTCTTCCCAGCAAAATATTATAGGACACCTCTGAATCAATGACGTAACATGTGGCCACCGATCTAAGGTTGCCAATCTGGATCCTCAGGCAAATTTTCACCAACGGCTTACTTCTTTCGGCATTGAAATCCACGATTGTAGTGGAGGTGTAAGCCAATTCGCTGGTAGGAATCCTCAGCGGCCTGAGCAGACTGTGAGGGATGATGCTGATCGACGATCCCGGATCTATGTGAATTCGATCGACCTCCATAGAACCGACATACCCGGTATAATAGAGGGGCCTGTCATGCCTGTTATATTTTAACAGCATGTCGTCTTGAGTGAAAGTGATATTTGGGACCACTTCCATTACACTGTGGCATTAAGGACACGCCACTGGTTCTTCGTCGGGGGACTTGAGCTGGGTCAAGCATACCTCCGCCTGCATCAGTGCTTCACTTAGGGCTAGACGAGTGTCTTGGGAGAGCCTGAGTAGCTCGAAGATGGATAGCCTGGCTGGTGTATTAGCCAGTTGGGCCAGTTTGTCGAAGTTGTATGGCTTCTCTAAACCTTTGTTTGGAATATTTTTCATAGGTTTATCAAAGCGCACTTCTCTTTGTTTCCCCTTGTCCGCCGGAGTTGGTTTTGAAGGACCGGCATCTAGTACGACGGGGTCTGGTCCTGAAGGTTTGGCAGCTGAAGCATCCACCGGTGTATCTTCCTGACTTGCTTCGTAGTCATTGAGGTAGGCTTTCCCTGAACGGGTTGCAGTAAATACCTCGTCTTCGTCTGATGGCGAAGAAGTTGCGACTATATGGCATGATTTATATTTGGAGCTCTTTCTAGACGTAGCCTTAGTAGCTTTAGTCTCCTCCTCAAGCTCTGACACCAAATTCGGATGAACCCACATAATCTCGCCCTGCCAGGTGGTTAGGGGTACCAGGTCATGATTTTGACCCTTAGCTGGAGGTAGATTAATGATGTTCATCGTGGTCCGAAAAATGGGTGTGACACCGTCCGAGACCTTTTGGGAAGACAGATTGCCAAACCGCAGAGAGATCATGTTGGCCGTGACCGTCTTCTCGGTGTTGTGCAGAGTGATGGCCTTAGCATCGATTAACCCCTGGATCTTCCTTTTCAGTATGTAACACGCCTTTGTTGGGTGGTGTACGTATCTGTGGAAGATGCACTATTTGGGGTCGTCAGTAGTGCCGACTTCTTGGGGCAGCCTTAGCTCCGGAAGGGTGATTTTGCCACTCTTGACGAGACACTCGAATATACTTGGGATATCGTCGTCGTCAAAAGAGTAGACTTCGACGGGCCTAGAAGTCCCGGTTCTCGTCTGCGTGGTCGCCGCAGTCTTTTGTCTGGACGTATTGATCGCCAGAGCTTCTTTTCCCTTGGAGCTGCGAGGATGGTCACCGCTGGAAGATGACCTTTTGCCTATGTCAGAGGCGGAGATCATAATACCATTATCGCGCGCCTTGTGACTGTTGTCTTCGGCGGCCGCTGCTGAGATGATGAACGAGGGCCAATCATGGAACTGATATGGTCCTGTAAACACCGAGACTACGGGAAGGAGGTTCTTCCTGCAAATGTCTACTAACGCAGAGTCTGGAACTCCTGGAGGCATCTGTAAGGTGGCCTGACGAAAATGTTCGATGAAGGTGCGAACGTCCTCCATTTTCCTCTGCTTGACTTCGATGAGAGAGGACATAGACATGTCCATTCCTCCCTCATAAAATCGCATAAAGAATAAAGCTTTGAAGTCCTTGAAGGAAGTAATGCAGTTGTCCGCCAAGCTACGGTACCACTGATAGGCTACTCCTGAGAGGCAGCCTTTGAACACCCGAGTGAGGAGGGCGTCGTTCCCTTGTAGCAACACCGTCATCATACTGAAATAGTTCATGTACTGACTTGGTAATATTTTTCCCTCGAACAGAGCCATAGTCTGAGGTTTGTACCTCGGAGGGAAAGGGACCTCTTCCCAGATAGATGGGTAAGGTTGGTTGATTCCCAGTTTCTTGAGCTGATCTTTGTGCTTCAAGGCGTTAAACTGGGCTTTCAACTCCCGTACTGCCTGCATCAGATTTTCAGTTGGAGGTGGGACTATGGTGTAGTGCGGAGTTGGTTGTATCGCGATTCCAACGGAGGGGAGGGGTAATATATTCTCCGAGTGAGGAAGCGGAGGAACTGCTGACTCTTGATCTAGAACAGGCTCTTGGCTCAGGTTGGATGGTGGTAAGTCTACCCCCGCACGTATCTGAGTTGGCGGGACCGACGCTTGAGCCATGGCAGTTGCGTGCTGAGTTAGCATCATCTGGTACATGTTCTCCATTATGGATTGCATTTGTTTCATAGATGTCTCCAGTACAGTGATGCGTTGTTCCACGTTTCCTGATGGCGAAGCTTCCTCACGTTCATCTTCAACGGCGTAAACTCTCATTTCCCTGGGCGTGATCGAAGGATTAGTATAGGTCGCCGCAGAAGTCGACTTTATACTCTCAGCATATGATCCGGGAGATTGGCGACCCCCAGCATCGGAATCAGACGAGTACGAAGCTGGTTGTTGTGACCTTGCACGGTATTTTGGAACACCCCAGCTTCAGTGTTCCTGAGGAGGTCTTCGAATCTCCTTCGGCTCGGAGGCCTAGAGGGATGACTTCTTGAGCTCGACCCTCCTCTAGGTATGTGTGAAGCCATGTTCACGGATGCATGCGCGGGCTCTTCTTCCTGGAAAGACTGAGAGTTGCTCAATCGGTCGAAAACCGACCGTTTTGCTTTAGAACAGCAGCAGTCAATCACAATTTTATGACTATTACAACATTGCTCGCCAGGGGGCATAATAGACATGTTGGAAGGTCCCTTCTCCTTACGCTTCTGGATTAGATATTTGCGCAAGTCAGGAGGAGTAGAGGAAGAAGACGACGGTTTATTCCTTCTGTTCCCATCAGTGGGCAGGCGGAGATTGGGCACCATGGTTTTCCCTGTGCCACCTGTGTACAACAGATTGGCCATTTGGGTGGCGAATAATCCCCGAGAAGAGTGTCTTTTCGTAACCTGAGCTTGCTTTACGCCGTGGGGCTTCGCTTGGCGTAATTTAAAGATTTGCTCAGACTGACGTAAAGCTGAAGAGGTCCTCAGTCGGCCGTCGGCTTCCCGCGTAATCCGGAGGGTAGGCAGATTGCTCCCTCGCTGGCATAAAGGCCGAGAAGTTGAGTACTTTGCCGCTTGCTTTCCCTTGCGGAAATCATAGCGTTCATCTGGTTCCCCGTAGAGGTCAGATATTGTCTTGCGCACGGAGCATGATTTGTACTTCCAATTTGGTGCTGAAGCATCATCAGAAGTTTGGTCTGTACAGCGCGTAGCGGGAGACTAGTTTCTATGCGTAGGGCGCAGTGGATACTTCTGGGTTAGCGCTGAGGCTTTGCCCGATGTTTTGTCTGTACCGCGCGTAGCAGGAGACTGATTTCTGCGCGTGGAGCGCAGTGGATACTTCTGGGTTAGCGCTGAGGCTTTTCCCAAAGTTTCTTCTGTACCGCGCGTAGCGGGAGACTGAATTTTACGTGCAGGGCACGGAGGGAGCAATGCTACAACCTCATTGGTCGGAGAGGTCGAAGAGATCGGAGAGATCAGAGAGTCCACAGGAATGGTAGAGGATGTCTTGGGCATCCAGACTTTGCGCAGCTTTCTGTTGTCTTGGACAGAGAGAGGGTGAGAGCTACTCCCGGTTCGAAGCATGTCTTCGTAGGCAGACTGGTCGAATTGGACGACCAATGTCTTCTTCACGGTTCTTATAGATACCGCATCGTGTTGATCAATCGCTTCCTCGTCAGAAGAGAAAGATGTCCCCAGCAGAGTCGCCATCTTGTTTGTGGTATTAAACAAAAGAATGAAAATGTATTCAGGATAGGGTTTATACGATACCCGCCTTCTTCGGTTTACAAACAAACTTGTACAATTTGATCCTATACGAGGATATGGGAGTACAATTTATTTAATCTGGGTAAATATTGCTATAGGTATCTGATTTGCAGTCGATCACTTTAGCCCTTGGACCACACGATGTTGAAGAAGTACCGTAGAAGACAGAAAGCAGCTTCGAAGGTTGCAGAAGAGGGTGGATGCACGATGCCAAAGTCGTCGATACCTACTCTTTGCCTGAGCTCCGGATTCTTCTTCTCTCTCTCTCTCTCTTTTGACCTTAGATCTGATATTGGTTTCTTGACCAATTTTTTGACCTTGTTCCTTATTGATAGAGGTCTCTATTTATAGAGTTTTAGTGACAGTGACCACTCCGTCGGTGTAGAAACCGAGGAGTGAAAAGTACAGCACCCTTTTACACAACGGTTAAAATAACCAATGCCTGCGTATAGATGATCCTTTGAATGAGCGTGTGACGTGGGTCCAACTAAGGGACAAAATGCGTATAATCGCTACGAAGATCACGGCGTAGAAGCCACGTAGGTAGGTATCCCTTGTGTAGAATAGGTGGGCGTAGAAGCCAATATCTGTCACCATGGCATATAAGCCAAATAGTTATCAAACCGACATAGAAGCCGAATCAGCGTAGAAGTCGAATAGGCGTAGAAGCCGAGTGGTCATAGAGGTCGAGTAGGCGTAGAAGCCGAATGGGCGTTGAAGCCGAGCGGTCATAGAGGTCGAGTAGGCGTAGAAGCCGAATGGGCGTTGAAGCCGAGCGGTCATAGAGGCCGAGTGAGCACAGGAGCTGGATGGGCGTAGAAGCCACTACGTACTGTACCAGAGTGCTGATGTGGACGTCTTAGCTAGAATTTATGGATTTTGAAGATATAATCAAATTTATTGCATTAAATGCCGAGATTCGCCACCATCCTGTGTATTAAATATGGAGGCGTGTTTTTGAAGGTCCGTAACCCCTTCTGTGCATCAGTCGCAGAGACGTGCCCTGAGAAACGGTCACCGCTCTGTGCATTTAGACGTAGAGACGTGCCTCGAACCCTGTACGGAGTGCAGCTTTTGATGCGACAGGAAGTTTGTCTACTGCAGAACGTAAACAGCTCGTGTCTGCCTGTGTAAAACAAGGTAGCGTATCCCTTCGTGCTTTGTAAAAGCAGTTTACACAAAGGGGATGGCGGTAAATGACAGCCTGGGTGGCAGTACTGTGCCATCATTATAACCGTCGTCTGGGTAGTCGAGCCGTATCCCTTTGTCAGAAGTCCAGACGTCAGGTTCATTGCAGGATCTTTATTGCAGGGTCTGACAGGTTCACTTCGAAGAATACGAAGCGTCTCTTGTACACGTCAATGCTGCGTCTGAAAGAAGATGAGTTTTACGCCCTGGAGGCGATGAAGCACCCCGTTTACGCTGAAGTGGTTTAGACGTACTGCCTTACGCGGATGGCCTTTTGAGCTTTTAATATTTCACGCTGGGTTTAGCGAAAAAAGCTCTGTTGCACGCTTGGTGGCTTTGAAGGCCTCTGCTTATGCTGCTCTGCACCAATATGCTGCGTATAGCCATCCGGCGTATTTTTCATGCTTCTACATGCACATATGTGTAATAATGGTCCAATTTCTGAGAATGAAACCCATGTATTGATGACTAACAACATTAGCATGGATGAGGAGGTAGTAGGTGAAGAATCAAGGAATAAGAAGCAACCAACTCCTGAGAATAGTGCAGGAATTACTAGGAATGTCAGACATGTAACTGCTGAGAGAAAGGAGAGAGTATGGGAGTTTATCAAGGGCAATGTGGTAGACAATCTTTCCAACAGTGCTGCTGCTACAAGTACAGGCCCAGGAAATACAATTAGTGATCCAAGGAATATCATAACTCCAACTCGGCCTCTATCTCCTGATATTAAAGATGAGCTATCCTCAAATAGATGTGTTGACACAAATAACCTGAAGAGTGACAACATACAGGATCATTATCATATTGATGGTGAATCTGATAGCAAATTAGTATCTGGTTCCAGGTTAATGAATGGTGGGCATAGTCTATTACGAGAAAGGGTTGTGAAGAATCCTAGAAACTGCAGCCCAAATGGAAATTACAGGAAAAAGGATGATGAAGACTCATGTTTTCCACAGACATGCTACTTTCTCTTCCCAACCAATACTCTTGGTTATGTCTTACCAGCAGCCCATCCCTCAGAGTTCGATGAGAAGCTAGAATGGTTCAAGCAAGATGCTATTTCAAACTGGAACCAATGTTCATCAGAGAAGAACATTAATGTCACTCCCTTCACTACTGACAATAAGGTGTTCTCCTTGGATAATCTCTATGACTATTTCCAGACAAGCAATATGCAGATAACTGTATGGGACCCAGGTTCAGCCATAGGTAGAAGAGGATGCAATGGCAAAATATGCAGTAAAGTAGAACTACAGATGGCATGGGATCTAGCTGCTGCTCTCATGATTCAGGCTACTTATGGGATATGGGATCCAGGAGGCAACTTACAAGCAAGGTATAGGACAAACCTCGGTGTATTTGAAGCTGTCTTCCTTGAAGTTGCAATTAACTGGAGTGCCAAAGTTCAAGCTCAGATGTGCCAGTACCAGAGTTCAGTTTCAGTCATAAGGAAGGGTTGGAAAGTGAAGCAATGGCATTATCGGAGCCAATTTCAAGTGAGTATGCAACTGCTACCTCATTCATTGATAAATCAGATGCACACATGGTGAAGACTGGACTAAGGATGGTATAGGATCCAGGGATTGAAATTATCCTTTCATTGACCTTGGGACAAGTTCAAGTTGAAGGGGTAGGTATTGTTACATGTCCATTTCATACGTGAGTGATATAAGCAGTTGCAAAATAGCAATGGCTCAATGGAGGGAACTGGAAGACTGAGAGAGGCTTCAGTAAAGTGACAGAGGCTTAGTACAGTAGCAAATGCTCAATAGAGAAACCCATGCTTGCTCAATTAGGGGAGATAACATAATTAACAGAAGGTGCTCCTCGGTGAGCAAGTTGCCAAAGTAACAGAGGATACTCCTCAGTGAGCAAGCTGGCCAAGCCACGTCATCATTGCCTTGTCATCCTCCCAATTCATCATTGACAGTCGGTTATCCAGCTCATTGCCAGCCTTGCTCCCAACTGCCAAGCAACCGCATAGGAGAGTATCAGTATAAATAGAGAAGCAGGGATAGCTTAGATCATCATGGAAGATGTATGGAATTACTTAGCTTAGTTCATTTGCTTCTTTCTTTAGCTTGTAACTGTTCTTATTCTTCCCCAATCTCAATAAAACCCTAGAATTAAATATCTCTAATTCTTCTTCTTCTTCCACTGAATTTTCCTGCAATTTCATGGCAAAGTAGAGTATGCATTCAGCATTCTTAGGTCAGTTAGGACAGGGTCCTAACAGGAAGAAGCTCTCCACCAATGGGAAGAAGTTCGACTCTCGATGGAGGAGGGAAGCTTGGAGCTTACACGAGAGGGAAAATCCAAGCGGGCACGAGAGAGACTGAGAGATAGAGAGGAAGACCAGGCACCGCGGGAGAGAGGAACCCCAGGGGCACGCTGCGGGAGAGAGGAACCCAGGGGCGCGCCACGGGAGAGAGAGAATCGTTTGGGATTTTCTTTTTTGAGGGTTTTGTTTCATATTTATTTTTAAGTTATTATTCAATTAAAAATTATAAAAGTATATTTCTCTACATAGCTACATGTAGCCAAACATAATGTATCTTTTTGCGGCATGTGGATGTTTGTCGCCAAACATATATTATCTTTCTGCGACATGGTTGATGTCGCAATATGTAGAGATTTTTGGCAGACCTAATTTTTGGTTTTCCTCTGACAAATTTTGTGTGGATTTCGCAACATACTAAAACTCATGTCGCCACTACATATAAAAAATAGATTTTGGAGACATAATAGACCCTATGTCGCTAAAACATGTTGCTAAATATCCGTATGGAGTTGAGATATCATTAACATGTTTCATATATATTATTGTGTAAGATAATTTGATAGTATTGTTGACGTAGACAACGTTCTATCGTCGATGCTGCAGCACAGGCTGTACGTACCAACGTACTCATGCCCTTACACCGGGTGCGGGTCGTGACATTTCCAAACCCACTTGGACGCCGCAGTGGCACTTGAACCAAGTCGGAGAGCAAACACCTTGAGGACCGACCCATGCGGCCAGTTTGGCTGTGCGCATGAAATGGGTTCATCTCAAATCAAGTCTTCCACTAATGATCCAGTTGCAATTTCTTAAGAAGAATTGGGTAAGGGAGCAAACCTTCCACTTTCACGTTCATGCGCCAAGGTTGCCTGAGCACATAAAATATGTGTGAACCTTTGTCTAATTTACGCAACGTGATTATTCACAAGCGTAAGACGAGAGAAGCAACCCTCGTACAGGACGTGTCCCCTCGTAGACACACTTGTGCTTGCATCATCATCAACTATTGCTGCACTAAAGCATCAGTTCCTCCAACCAAACAGTCAGTGTTCCAACGATTGTAACCCGCCGTACTGGCTGGACGACATTCTAGGAAATAACTGTGTGACGGGGAGGAGTTACCAGTCGCTTTATGTTGCTCAACATGGAGATCTCCCCCTATGAATAAAATCTCGAAGAAAAGCTCACCTAACCAAAGGGTGTCGGTCGGCGCATCACGAGGCCATCCGCTGGGTAACAAACAGGTACCTACCGAGGGGGTATTTCAGGGCGCACGCTCAAAAATAAGAACTGTGGGTAGCAATTCCCTCCCAAATGAGGTTACAATTGGAGTTAGGGGTAGCAATTTGCAGGTGTTACACGTTAATCCATTATTCCGAGAGGATAGTGAATCTTCGTAAACGAATGACAGCTTAACAGGGGGTAGCCATACATTCCAGGTCGAGCCCACAATTGAGACTAGGGGTAGCAATCCTGCGAATTGTGAGGCATCTGAGATGGAAAGTGAGGCATCCACCTTTCCGTCCACCTCTTCCCACATAATGCCAGTGTATATGGCAGAAGATGAGCATGGCACTGGGTCTAGTAACCAACAATGCCTTGAGGCACTCGATGCCATGATACAGACACTGAGTACCTCGATGCAGACTTTGACTCACACAGTATTGGAACTAAAAGAAAACTTAGTCCTGATACAACCACGAACCCCAGGGAAAACAAACCTGGACCAGGGGACCAACTAAGAGTCCGGCATGCCTGATTTGGCTCCTCATTTCATAAGTAGCAAGACCGCACCTCGATCCTCTGTCGCACTTCTGACAAACGATATCCATGAGACTCTAAGGGACTTGCGTGTTCGAGTTGATGCTCGAGATAATCAAAACAGGCTCTAGAAGCTTTGGATCCGGCAACCCTATCCTGCCGAATGGGATAATATGGTAAACCCTTATATATCTAACTCCATTTGACGGGAAGACATCACCAGTCAATACATGAGATACTTCCATTCCATAATGGGCCATTTACCTCGGGATGACGTCTTACTCACCAACTTGTTCGTTGGAGCACGATTTAGGGTGCTTTCGAGTGGTTCTGTAGTCTCCTAGATAAATAAATTTTGTCCTTTGAGGACCTGAAATCCCTCTTCCACGCCCAGTTCTATGAAGGAGAAATGGATATGATTATGTCCTCCCTATTGGACATCACCAAAAGAGATAGAGAACCGGCACGAGAATACATTGAACATTTCTGATAAGCTGCAGTGAAGTTGCCTCTCAGTATCACTGAACCAACGCTGATGGACACGTGTCAAAAGAACCTCTTACCATCAGTGAGACTCTAGACGGCATCTGGTCCGTTCAGTAACTGGACGTCATTTATCATAATTTTGCTGCTGCAGAAAAGAGCGTGTAAGGCATCTGCTTTTTGGAATTCTAAGCCCCCAACATTGAGGACAAGGAAAGCGTTCTTTTACCGCTAGCAAAAATCGTGTCAATAAAGGGAAGCTTGGCCTATTTCTTTTAAAGAAATTGCAACTAGATCATTAGTGGAAGACTTGATGTGAGACGGACCCATTTCATACGGGCAACCAAACTGGGCGCATGGGTCATAACAGTGTTTGATCTCCGACTTGGTTCAAGTGCTACTACGGCATCCAAGTGGGTTGGGAATGTCACGACCGTACCCGGTGTAAGGGCACGAGTATGTGGGTACATCAATCCTATGTCGCAGCATAGGCGGTAGAACGTTGTCTAGGTCAACAATACTATCAAATCATCTCACATAATAATATATACAAAACCTATCAATGATATCTCAACTCTATACGGAGGACAAGATGACAATATAATATCATAACCAATACTCAATCACAATAAACTAGAGGAAGATAATGGCACGATATCAAGTAGAAGAAATAGAATCACAATGTCTCAAACTAGACATCACCACAATATCCAAGTCTAATAGTCTATCCACAAAACATAAATAGTCTCAAATATATTTAATATGCCAGATGTCAAAGCTGGAGACATATCCAGTACAATAAGGGGAACAACTAAGTCTACTATACTAGCTCAGTCTCCTCAACGCCTGGTACTAGATCATCATGTACTTAGTACTACCTCAGCTGGCTTGCCATCCTGTGGGCCATAATGTGTAAGAAAATAGTCCTCTAAACAATCATCTGAAAATTATATCAAGTCAGGATTGGAGCGAAGTATAACCCAATAACAGTTCCAATAAATGACAGAACCAGTGAAACAATATTAGCAATAAAAAAATAATGGAAAGTCACTGAGATAGTAAACACCACGACTAGAGAATATCACGACAAGTAATGGAAATGACTAAGAATAATATGATAAGAATAATCACTATAATAAATGAAAAATAAAAGAAACTATACAATAAGTGCCTTAAAATATTAGTAAAATATGTGATCGGCTTGGGCCTAGCACGGTCTATAATAAAAGGAAACTAGCTCAACCACACGTGTAATATGTGGTCGACTAGTTGTTACTGGCTACACTATTGCACGGGCTACACTACTGCATGGACTATAAGGTATATGATCACATATCCACTAATACTTCCCCCACCCCGACTAGTACACGGATCCAAATCATGACACGTTATAACACATAAATCATGATACACGGTCTATAATACATGTACGATGATCACGGTCTATATAGTCACGAAAATATCACGGTAATCACTGAGTAATTATAAAGAACGACACAGTAATCACTGAGTAATCACGATCAACAATATCTCATGATGGGGATCTACATATACCAATCTGTGTAAAATTGTGTTAAGAATCAAATATCTCAATACTAAATATATGTAACATAGAAACTATCAAATAAGAAAACTATCAGAGAATGTACTCATATGTGGTCCGGAACAAATGGTGCTACTCGGTGTCCAAATTTAGGTCACACAGACCTATATATAAGATTCCATATTAATTGGTGTAATGAAGTAATAACAAGCTTGAATGAGCTAATATATATGGTTTTCTAGGTCAAGACTAGGTCAAAATAGTCAAACTATGTCAACTCTAAGTTAAACTAGTCAATTTTAGGTAATATTAGTTTGTATCTAGGTTTCTAGGTCCATACCTTGAAGGTATTAGCTAAACAAGGTAATATAATACTATATTAGGTACTACTCATTTATGCTCGTACCAAGTTAATACCTTAACTATATAAAATTTAATTTAACTATATACTAATACTTAACCTACCTCAAAACCTTTGATCTTAATAACTTAATACCTCTTACTTAGTTATTTATAACATTACATTAACCATATTTTATACTATTATTACTTGACTACCTTAGCTCTTGACCCTAACTATATGGTGTTAACCTTAGCTTATACACTATAATCCCAATTCCTAAATATAAGATATATATACCTTTGTTCATACCCTCTACTTATACTCCGGTATTTACTCATTCTTGCTACCAAGTGCATCTGTGCACAGAAACTTAAAGTCATCACACACACATATCAACACACTACCTCATACTAGACACTGATATATACTTCACATACTCCACATTCACCTGTACGTAACCCGACTGAGAATACCAAGCTCCCTAACAACTTTTGCACCTAACTGGACCCATTACCTGTGCACACATGTGCACAGATCTGCACAACTCGAGACTCAAGTGGCTCACTGTTAACCACTCTACTAGTGTATCAATACACTCTCACCCTCTCTTTCTATTGACTGTTGTTAACAGTCAATACACTGATACATAGTGTATCAGTTCCTGAGCTTTCAAGCAACAAACAAGCACTTCGACACAATTGAACCCCCCCACCACCCAAAAAAAAGTTATGTACAATTGATCCCCTTCTTCCTCCTTTGATACCTCAGCAATCAAGTGATTGATATTCAATCACTACACACTGCTTACTGTAGCAATGTCTTATATTTCCCCCCAGTTCTAATTACCTGCACATTGGCACAAACTCTCCCCAAGCATCATAACACCTACATGTACCACACTGCCCAGATTTTAGTTTTCCTCTAACTTACACGCAGTCACTTATGCACAGCAGTATACTTGCACAGTCCCTCCATCACTCACTCCCTCACATACCCCCATCACACACCATACTCTCTTATACACAATCCAAATTTTAGTCACACACATTCACCTCACAATGAACACTCACATGTAGTGGACTGATGCTTCACTCCATGTTATCCCATACACTCACATAGCACAAATACAAATACAATATAGTATCATATATATCCACACACACACACACACACACACACACACACACACACACCTTATGGATAATTCACCAAACACTTGGTGTGCAACATCAAGTATCACACAAGCATTCATGATACGCTTGTGATACTCACTCTCAACCTTGATACAATCACTCCTAACACATAGAACACATATAAAACCCCAAATACAATATGAATGATATGTCAAAAAGTTGTTCTAATACAAAGTGGAGAAAATTGACATGCTAGAGCCCAAATCATATTGAAACTACCAATCTACAACACTGTATCATGATACAGACTTTTCGTATCTATTTGTGGATATGTATACCCTCTCAAATCATGAATCACAATCTAAACTCATTTATTAGACATTCCTACAAAAATCTAGTGGTCCAAATTTAAATTTTCTTCAATTTGGCCACAAAAATTAATGTAACTTTCACAATATGCCTCCTATGGACCTAGTTCTTATTTCTATGGGTAGCCCTTGACCAAGAAAAGGTTCCTATAGGTCTAATACACTATTTAGAATGGAAATGATTAGGGAAAATAGGGGTTTTACCTATTGGGCGATGGATTTCCAATGTAGCTGTCACGACCCGCACCCGAAAATTCGGGCACGAGTGCGTGGGTACGTCCAGCCTACGCCGCAGAGTCGGCGGTAGTACGCTGTCTAGGTCAAATCCATATTTACTAAACTAGCTCATTCACAAATAACATAGGCAAAATAAATAATGAGAATTGAAACTTAAGATTTGCAATTGAAATAAATGCGACCACGAATTCAAATGTTTTAGTACAGCAATTCAGAAAGAAATCGGGGATAAACCCGATTATTAAGATAAGAACGGAATAAAAGATAGCTGCTACTAGCTACTCTGCAGCAGGGATCTCCTGGGTGGGATCTGGCTCCTCATAGGTATCATCAGTCCCCTCATAGGGACCATAATAAGTAGGGGCAAGATCCTCATCATCGCCTAAATCAACAGATCCAGTCAGGAAAGGAGCAAAGTACACAGTGCACAACAAGGTTAAACTAAATATTTATGACAATTAATCTGAATATCATGTTGAGAAATTGCATAACAGAACATCATTATCTCAGAGTTAAACTGTAAACAGGAATATGAGAAAACAGAAATAAATGAAACAGGAAATGAACTACAACAGCCAGCAAGAAATATAACATGACCAGAAACTATCTGTGTGAACTTGTGTTTGTTTTTAGAATACATAGTTGGCATGTAGGGGTTTATAAGGCTAATTCGGCCGTCATAAATGGCTATTAAATAGGGGAAATCGAGATCCGGCTGAGGTACAGTCGTGTACCAACAGCTATTAAACATGACAAGGGGAAGGGTAAACTACATGCCTTCTAGGTATTCTCCCACCCGACATGAAAAATAAGACAGGAACTCCAATATTCAAGACATGAAATCCAGCATTTCTAACACTATGTGTAATCATCAAGGGTATATGTAAGGCAGGGAATTAATTATCACAATATAAAAATTTAACTTGAAGTGCAGGTACTTGCCTGTTGTTTGGATCTGATTAATTTGATTCTCGGGAGAAATTTCCAGAGATGAGTCCAAAAGATGAAATAGACATTACCATCACGCTCAGAAGATGTCAAATAGCTAAAAATGTTTGTCCTTGGGTCCAATTTGGAGACAAGGGCAAAAACGACAGTTTTTGGTCAAAACGGGGTCCGCCGGTGGGCCCGCTTTCCACCGAAAAACGTGTCCGGGTCAAAGGTCTCCAAATTCACCAAACTTAGTGTCAACAGGCCAGGAACGCTGATACGAACCCAACGGAACTTCCAGATTTGGATTCCGATGAGCCGAACACAAAATCGCCCGTCGAGCGGGGCATGTGGGGCCCACGACACGCAATTTCGTCAACGTTCTCAGAATTGAACCAAACTCGACCCACAGGACCAGCGTATCGCTACGAGTCCGATGGCGCAAGTTTCGTCTCGATCTGACGAGTGTACAAGAAGTTAGGACGAATTACCAAAAAGTCGGATATGGGGCGATGTCCGCGGATACGCGTTGATTTCGGTGTACACGCACACCCGAATCAGTTTCCGTAAAAACTCACACATCCGTATCGACGACGCGCACGTATCTGTGAATACCGTACGCTACCAAGTCGTCCCGTTTGGCGGGGCACACTCAGTTCTGGGGTGAAACAAGGTCTGGTTTTTCCTGTTTTTGGATTGCGGTGTGCGATCACCACAGGACGCGATGCCCCGAACAGTTTATCCGGGCACCGAGAGGGTTATACAGGCTTCCCAACGCAATTTACGGAATTGAAAACGGAGCTACGAACAAAAAGTTACACGCACCTGAAGGGACCCGAAAATCAGGGTCGAGCCGTGTCCTACACGTGTCCGACACGACACTGTTACTGTGTCCACTGCACAGTAACGGGGGCTAGGGTTTACTGTGTCCGACTCCTGTGTCGGTGGTCGGTGGTCGGCACGGCGGCAGAGAACGGCGCTGGGGCGGCGCGGGAACGGCGCGGCGGCGCGGGGACGGCGTCGCTGGCTGCTGCGGCTGGGTGCTGTTGCTGCTGGCGGCTGTTGCGGTCGGGGCCGGAGGAGGAGGAGGCGGCGCCGAGGGAGGAGGACGGCGCTGGGGCTCACGGCGGCGAGGGTGGTGGAGCGTGGCGGCTAGGGCGGCGCCGACGACTAGGGTTAGGGTTTAGAGAGGGCTGGAGGAGAAAGACGAAGAGGCGGAGAGGGGTTTAAGTAGGGGGAGGCGGCGGTTGCAGGGCCGGGAAGGGCGGAGCGGAGGGGCGACATGGGGCTAGGGCGCGGAACGTGCGGCGCTGCGCGCGGCGGCCGGCGCTGGACGCGGGGTGACGTGGGGCTGGGTCGTGGGTTGGCGGGTCGGGCTGACGGCGGGTCGGGTTCGGTTGAACCCGACCCGACCCGATAGGGTTGGGTCTGGGCTGAGGGAGCGGGCTGGGCCGCGGCCCAATGGGCCAGGGCGTGCTGGGCTGAGAGAAGAAGAAAAAGAAAAAGAAAAGAAAATAAATAATAATAAATAAATAGATAATTAATTAATTAATTTAATTAAAATAGTTTTTAGGCATTTAAAAATAGGTCTGAGGCCCAGAAAAATCCAGAAAAATTACCCTAAGTCCAGTTTTCCATTTTACACCCAAAAATATTATTTCCATGATATTTTAATATTATTTATTACAAATTAAAAATCATTTATTAATTAAAAATCTTGATTTTAATTACAAAAAATTCCCAGAAAATTCCAGAAAATTGGGAAAATCCAAGATTTAATAATTTGAAAATTCAGGGGGTTTACAACCTACCCAACTTACAAAAAATTTCGTCCTCAAAATTTAAGAATAACAAGGCACGAAAGGAAAGGCCGAGAAATAAAATATACCTCAGGGTTCAAAAAGATAGGGGTATCGCTCTCTAATCTCGTCTTCTCGCTCCCAGGTGGATTCACCGGGAGAATGGTGCTTCCAAGCTACGCGAACCAGGGAGATAACCTGGTTCCGTAGAACTTTCTCCGATCGATCCAGTATCTCCACGGGTTGCTCTTGGTAAGTCAGACTTGGGCCTACTTCGAGCTCTGAGTGATCCAAAATGTGGCTGGGGTCTGACACGTACTTTCTCAGCTGCGACACGTGGAAAATGTTATGGACTCCATCCAGAGAGGGTGGCAATGCCAGACGGTATGCCACTTCTCCGATTCTCTCCAGTATGCCAAAAGGTCCAATAAATCTTGGGCTGAGTTTTCCACTCCTTCCGAACCTAATGGTGCCACGTATCGGGGAAATCTTCAAGAATACCAGTTCTCCAACCTTTAACAAAGTTATAATCAAGTCTTAGTTCCATAATCAAAATGTTTAAATTGACTTGAATTTCATAAATTTAATTACCTCAAATTCCAATGGCCTTCGGTGGCTATTTGCCCAATGTCGTTGCCGGTCTTGAGCCACTCGAAGTCTGTCCCTTATTTGCTTTACCTTTTCAGCTGAATCGATCACCATCTCTGGTCCCAGCAGGGCTCTTTCTCCAACGTCGTCCCATGATAGCGGGGTACGACATCTTCGTCCATACAGAGCTTCAAATGGAGTCATCTCAATACTTGCTTGGTAACTGTTATTATAAGAGAACTCCACAAGATGTAGATAGTCTTCCCAGGATCCTCCAAAATCCAGAACACATGTACGGAGCATATCTTCAAGTGTCTGGATTGTACGTTCCGATTGTCCATCGATTTGGGGATGATAAGCTGTGCTGAATTTGAGTTGCGTCCCCAAGCTGGCTTGTAAGCTCTTCCAGAAGTGAGAGGTGAATCTTGAATCTCGGTCGGAGACAATACTTACTGGGACTCCATGCAGCCTGACAATGTGTCTGATATATAAATCTGCCAGCTTTTCTGTAGATAGCCCCACTTTGAAAGGTAGAAAATGTGCAGACTTGGTCAGTCTATCTACTATCACCCAGATTGTATCCTTTCCGCTAGGTGTCCTTGGAAGTCCGAAAACAAAATCTATTGTAATATGTTCCCACTTCCACTCCGGAATGGGTAGTGGTTGAAGCAATCCTCCAAGTCTTTGTCTTTCTGCCTTGACTTGCTGGCACACTAAACAATGAGATACGAACCTGGCTACTTCTTTTTTCATGCCATGCCACCAAAAATGTGTCCTCAGGTCCTTGTACATCTTGTTGGCTCCTAGATGTATAGAGTATTGTGACCTGTGCGCCTCTTACATAATTTCTTCCCTTATGTCTCCTTGAGGTACACATAATCTTTCGCCATGCCTTAGTGATCCATCTTCATGAATTCTGAAATCTTCCACTAATCCAGCTTGCACTTGTCCTCGAAGGCTTCGCAGGCCTTCGTCTTGAAACTGAGTCTCCTTGATCTTGTCTATTAAAGTAGACTGAATCTGCAAGTTCATCATTTAGCCTTCTTTTCCTGGGATAATTACTTCAATACCTAAACTTTCCAAGTCCTCCAGCAGGTGTCTGTCCATAGTCAAGTACATCGCCATAGGATACCTGCTTAGAGCATCAGCAACTATATTGGCCTTCCCAGGATGATATTGAAGGGTGATATCAAAGTCTTTTATTAGTTCCAGCCACCTTCTTTGCCTCATGTTCAGCTCTTTCTGAGTGAAGATATATTTTAGACTTTTATGGTCCGTAAATATTTCCACCCTTTCTCCATAAAGATAATGCTTCCATAGCTTAAGAGCAAAAATGACAGCTGCCAATTCTAAATCATGAGTTGGATAGTTCTTTTCATGAGGTCAAAGCTGTCTAGAGGCATATGCTATTATTTTCTTGTTCTGCTCCAAAACACAACCTAGACCTTTTCCAGAAGCATCACTATAAATAGCGAAACCTCTGGTTCCAGAAGGTAAGGTCAGAATAGGGGCAGTAGTCATACTTTTCTTTAATTCCTCAAAAGCATGCTGACATTCATCAGTCCAGGTGAACTCTTCATCCTTTCTTGTTAATTTTGTCATGGGCTCAGCAATTCTTGCAAAGTCCTTCACAAACTTTCGATAGTAGCCAGCTAGTCCCAGGAAGCTTCTAATCTCTGCTACCGAGTCTGGAGTGGGCCAGGATTCTACTGCAGCTATCTTCTTAGGATCTACTGCTATTCCATCTCCAGTCACAACATGTCCCAAGAATTCTATTTTGTCTAGGAAGAAAGCACATTTAGATAATTTTCTATAAAGTTTTTCTTTCCTCAAAGTCTCTAATGCTAACCTCAAATGTTCTTCATGTTCTTCGGGGGTCTTGGAGTAGATCAAAATATCATCAATGAAGACCACTACAAATTTGTCTAGGTATGGCTGGAAAACTCTGTTCATTAAGTTCATAAAAACTGCTGGAGCATTCGTCAACCCGAACGGCATTACTAAGAATTCGTAGTGTCCGTTCCGGGTATTGAAAGCAGTTTTAGGGATGTCTTCCTTTCTCACCCTTACTTGGTGGTAACCGGACCTCAAATCAATCTTTGAAAATACCCGGGCTCCACTCAACTGATCAAATAGGTCATCTATCCTGGGCAGGAGATACTTATTCTTAATTGTTAAGGCATTCAATGCTCTATAGTCAATACACATTCGGGATATTCCGTCCTTCTTGGGCACAAATAATACTGGAGCTCCCCAGGGTGAGACACTGGACCTAATGAAACATTTGTCTTCTAGTTCTTTGATTTGCTTATTTAGTTCTATTATCTCCTTTTTGTTGATTCTGTAGGGATTTTGAGATACTGGTGCTGCTCCTGGCACTAAGTCAATGGAGAATTCAACTTCTCGGTCTGGAGGTAAGCCTGGGAGATCCTCAGGGAAGACATCAAGGTATTCAGAGATGATAGGTAGTGGCACTTCTTATGTTACTAGGGCTCCACAAATTTTGTTATTACCCATTTCTCTAGAACCTCTAGCAAATTCAAATTCTGGCTTGTCAGGGGGCCTGAAGATTACACTACCTCTGTGGCAGTCTATAGTGGCATGATGTTGACTTAACCAATCCATACCCAGTATAATATCAAAACTGGGTACTGGCATTACAAGTAGCCTAGCATACAGTTCTCTTCTACATAATGTAATAGGACAATTATTACAGGCATCACTAACCGGGATAATTCCTCCACCGGTAATGATCTTATAACAATTCCAAAGGGGTTTAGTGATTAAGCTATGCTTCATAAGGAAATCTACTGACATGAATGAATGTGAAGCTCCAGAGTCAAATAAAGTAATAGCTGGTATTGAATTTATAAGCACAGAACCTGTGATCACGTCTGTTGTGGCTTCAGCTTCTTCCAGAGTCATTGCATAAGCACGGCCTTGCTGCGGTGCACCCCTCTGTTGCTGCTGGTGCTGAGAAAAACGTTGTTATTGTGTTGGAAGCGGGGGTCCCCTCTGTTGTACTGCTGGGGCCCTGGCCTGGGCTGGAGCCTTTGGTGCAGCGGTGCGTCCTTGAGCAGCTGGACAGTCCCTCATTTGATGCGCTGCTGAGCCGCAGTAGAGGCAGGCACCTAGCCTCTTTTAGCAGACTTGCCAAGTATGACCTGGTTTTTGGCAAAAGTTACAAGCAGCAGCTTGTTGGTTCTGTCCTTGAACCTGGTGTTGGGGTGCTGGAGCTCGAGGGAGAGGACGCTGAGTTTGCTGCGGGGCCCTCTGCTGTTGTTGTTGTTGTTGTTGAAAAGGACGTTTGTTGGGTCCCGCATTTCTGGTATCTCTCTCTCGTTTCAGTTTATGCCCCATATCTCTCTCCACGCCTTGTGCCACGCTCAGGATTTCTTCATAGGTGCGAGCTCGGCTGGTGGTGACAGCAAGGCGAATATCCGGAGACAGCCCCTTCTTGAATCTACGGGCTCTGTCCTTCGGGGTACGAACCATGTACTCCACAAAATGGCTTAACCTGCTAAATTCAGCAGTATATTCATCAACAGACAGGTTACCTTATTCCAGTCTCTCGAATTGGCTTTCGAGAGCTTCCCGAGCCACTTCGATATAGAATTTCTCCTTGAATAGCCTCTTGAAGTCCTCCCAGGTGATGTAAGGAGCAGATAGTTGGGGTTCATCTCTGAACCAGGTTCGAGCAATGTCGAACAGTTGCAGGCTTGCTGACTCCACTTTGAGGTCATCAGGGACCCGAGCAGTCTTCAGGAGTCTCTCGACATTTTCTATCCATTCATCGGCATAAAGAATGCCCTCAGTTCCGTAGAATTTCAGGGGTCTAAGATTCTTGAAGTCTTTAGCACTCCCTGGCCTCTTGAGTGACGACTCCTGGGACTTAAGAGCTTCTGAGAGACTGGTCCGCAGAAGTGCAGTATGTTCTTTCTGGGATTCCACCAATCCCTGGAACACTCCAAGTAGCTGTGCCCCATCCAGAGTAACTGCCGGAACAGATGGAGGCGGCGGGAGTGCAAGAGTCTCGGGCACATTTTGCTCAGCTGGTTCCGATGTGCCTCCTACTGTGTTCCTTGTCTGGACCATTCTGAAAGATTAAGGGATAGGAAGATCAGAATAGAATAATTGGAAATCAAAGGCGATAGGAAAATTGAGCAGCAAAGATATCAAGAATTAAAATAAGGACCCTATACTGTGAATGAGCTTTTCCTAGAATCCTCAATCTTATTCCATACCCTGTCCTAGGGTATTACTCTATTTAAGGATAGGACCTGCATGGGCCACCATAAAAATGTGTCATGACCCACACCCAGAAATTCGGGCACGAGTGCGTGGGTACGTCCAGCCTACGCCGCAGAGTCGGCGGTAGTACGCTGTCTAGGTCAAATCCATATTTACTAAACTAGCTCTTTCACAAATAACATAGGCAAGATAAATAATGAGAATTGAAACTTAAGATTTGTAATTGAAATAAATGCGACAACGAATTCAAATGTTTTAGTACAGCAATTCAGAAAGAAATCGGGGATAAACCCGATTATTAAGATAAGAACAGAATAAAAGATAGCTGCTACTAGCTACTCTGCAGCAGGGATCTCCTGGGTGGGTTCTGGCTCCTCATAGGTATCATCAGTCCCCTCATAGGGACCATAATAAGTAGGGGCAAGATCTTCATCATCGCCTAAATCAACAGATCCAGTCAAGAAAGGAGCAAAGTACACAGTGCACAACAAGGTTAAACTAAATATTTATGACAATTAATCTGAATATCATGTTGAGAAATTGCATAACAGAACATCATTATCTCAGATTTAAACTGTAAACAGGAATATGAGAAAACAGAAATAAATGAAACAGGAAATGAACTACAACAGCCAGCAAGAAATATAACATGACCAGAAACTATCTGTGTGAACTTGTGTTTGTTTTTAGAATACATAGTTGGCATGTAGGGGTTTATAAGGCTAATCTGGCCGTCATAAACGGCTATTAAACAGGGGAAATCGAGATCCGGCTGAGGTACAGTCGTGTACCAACAGCTATTAAACATGACAAGGGGAAGGGTAAACTACATGCCTTCTAGGTATTCTCCCACCCGACATAAAAAATAAGACAGGAACTCCAATATTCAGGACATGAAATCTAGCATTTCTAACACTATGTGTAATCATCAAGGGTACATGTAAGGCAGGGAATTAATTATCACAATATAAAGATTTAACTTGAAGTGCAGGTACTTGCCTGTTGTTTGGATCTGATTAATTTGGTTCTCGGGGAAAATTTCTAGAGATGAGTCCAAAAGCTGAAATAGACATTACCATCACGCTCAGAAGATGTCAAATAGCTAGAAACGCCTGTCCTTGGGTCTAATTTGGAGACAAGGGCAAAAACGGCAGTTTCGGGTCAAAACGGGGTCCGCTGGTGGGCCCGCTTTGCACCGAAAAATGTGTCCGGGTCAAAGGTCTCCAAATTCACCAAACTTAGTGTCAACAGTTCAGAAACACTGATACGAACCCAACGGAACTTCCAGATTTGGATTCCGATGAGCCGAACACAAAATCGCCCGTCGAGCGGGGCTTGTGGGGCCCACGACACGCGATTTCGTCAACGTTCTCAGAATCGAACCAAACTTGACCCACAGGACCAGCGTATCGCTACGAGTCCGATGGCGCAAGTTTCGTCTCGATCTGACCAGTGTACAAGAAGTTAGGGCAAATTGCCGAAAAGTCGGATACGGGGCGATGTTTGCGGATACGCGTTGATTTCGGTGTGCACGCACACCCGAATCAGTTTTCGCGAAAACTCACACGTCCGTATCGACGACACGCACGTATCTGTGAAGACCGTACACGATCAAGTCGTCCCGTTTGGCAGGGCGCACTCAGTTCCGGGGTAAAACAGGGTCTGATTTTTCCTATTTTTGGATCGCGGTGTGCGATCACCACAGGACGCGATGCCCCGAACAGTTTGTCCGGGCACTGAGAGGGTCATACAGGCTTCCCAACGCAATTTGCGGAATTGAAAACGGAGCTACGAACAAAAAGTTACACGCACCTGAAGGGACCCAAAAATCAGGGTCGAGCCGTGTCCGACACGTGTCCGACACGACACTGTTACTGTGTCTACTGCACAGTAAAGGGGGCTAGGGTTTACTGTGTCCGACTCCTGTGTCGGTGGCCGATGGTCGGCACGGCGGCGGAGAACGGCGCTGGGGCGGCGCGGCGGCGCGGGAACGGCGCGGCGGCGCGGGGACGGCGGCGCTGGCTGTTGCGGCTGGGTGCTGTTGTTGCTGGCGGCTGTTGCGGTCGGGGCCGGAGGAGGAGGAGGCGGCGCCGAGGGAGGAGGACGGCGCTGGGGCTCACGACGGCGAGGGTGGTGGAGCGTGGCGGCTAGGGCGGCGCCGACGACTAGGGTTAGGGTTTAGAGAGGGCTGGAGGAGGAAGATGAAGAGGGGGAGAGGGGTTTAAGTAGGGGGAGGCGGCGGTTGCAGGGCCGGGAAGGGCGGAGCGGAGGGGCGACGTGGGGCGAGGTCGCGAAACGCGCGGCGGTGCGCGCGGCGGCCGGCGCTGGACGCGGGGGGACGTGGGGCTGGGTCGTGGGTTGGCGGGTCGGGCTGACGGCGGGTCGGGTTCGGTTGAACCCGACCCGACCCGATAGGGTTGGGTCTGGGCTAAGGGAGCGGGCTAGGCCGCGGCCCAATGGGCCAGGGCGGGCTGGGCTGAGAGAAGAAGAAAAAGAAAAATAAAATAAAATAAATAATAATAAATAAATAAATAGATAATTAATTAATTTAATTAAAATAGTTTTTAGGCATTTAAAAATAGGTCTGAGGCCCAGAAAAATCCAGAAAAATTACCCTAAGTCCAGTTTTCCATTTTACACCCAAAAATATTATTTCCATGATATTTTAATATTATTTATTGCCAATTAAAAATCATTTATTAATTAAAAACCTTGATTTTAATTACAGAAAATTCCCAAAAAATTCCAGAAAATTGGGAAAATCCAAGATTTAATAATTTGAAAATTCAGGGGGTTTACAGTAGCACACCACAAGGACACAAGAAGATGGATGAACACCTCCTTCAAGCAAGCTCCACACCAAAGCTTTCCTTTTCTCTTCCAAGCTCCTTAGGATGGATTTGGAATGAATAAATGAGGGCAGATTTGGTAGAAAAAGGGTTAGGGTTGATGTAGATTTGGGAAAAATGGAAATGATCTAATTTAGAAAGAATGTAGGCTATAATGAAGAGGAGAGAGAATACTCTCCCCCGGTATAGGGATGGCCATGCAAACCCCTCTCCGAGCAATATAGAATAACATAAATACCCCTATTTGGTTATCATGAAGAAAGTTTAATTAATGGATGCTTATACTCCTAGATCTTATCGAAGGGATATACGTCAACCTCATGTGCATCTACGACGGGGGTTAGTAATACATCGGGCACCGACTTCGGACGTGACACAGCGGCCTTGGCAACCCGGGTCTTACGAGTCTTGTGAGATTTTACGGGCCTCATTAGAGAGGTAGGCTTGTCGGCGGGATATACGTCAGCCTCAAGTGCATCTGCGACGGGGTTTGGTAATACATCGGGAACCGACCTTGGACGCGGTGCAGCGGCCTTGGCGACCCGGGTCTTGCGAGTCTTGTGAGGTCGTACGGGCCTCATTGGAGAGCTCGGCTTGTCTAGCATGTCTTTGAATGCCTCTTGGTCGAAGCGAATGACCAACATCCTCAGAGTCAAACCCAACTTGGTCACGTCGGATTGCGTCACCAGCTTCTCGTTAGAGGAGAAGATCTTTCCCAACGGAGTTAGAGGAGAAGATCTTCCCCAACGGAGTCATAATTTTTGTCGACATCGTCGAATCAACACTCAGAGATAAAGTTGAACAAACTTTTTATTGATCAGGAATTGATAAATAGTACAAATGAATATCTAATATGTAGAGTCTAAGAACAAAAAAAATAAGAATATGGATAAGTGTGATGGTGGAGATCGAGCACTGCAGCGGCTCCTTAACTCCATTGACGATCCGGGACTAAGGAGGGTGACGAGACTTCAGGGAGTTGGAGTATAAAACTCAACGAGTGTCCCTCACTTCTGTCTTCTTCTCCTCTCTCCTTTCTTTTTTTGTGGGAGATGCCCACTATATATATCCTTGAGAAAGCATACACGCGCGCATCTCATGTTATCATATAGTGGCGCATATTGCAATAGGCTGCCATATGGTAATTTGAGATTTGAGGTTGCTGATGTCCATAATACTCGTGACACATGTCATATGAAGATTTTGATTGCACCTTAAAAATTCATCCGCCAGGCTCATGGAGATCAATGGGGGTAGTAGTGGCGCATGGCACTGCTGGCACATGGGAACACTACTTATATGTTACGGATGACACATGGCTCTGGATCACTTTGGCGCATGAGTCTTGATCACTGCCGCGTAAGGCTCTTAATTATTGTTGGCGCATGGTAGAAATTTTTCATTCTTCTACAATCGATAAGAAAATATTCTAGATTTTTGGCTCAGCTACTAAATTTGGTCAAACAAAACCAAGTGTCAGACCCCTAATAGCAAGTACCACAAAAAAGCATGGATGAAGGAAATAAAACCCAAGAATTAGCAAATTATAATAGACACCTGTGTCATAACTTAGGCTCATAGACCATCATCAGGCAGTAGCCAAATCCTACAACCAAACAAGTATAAGGGTTGAACCACTACACTACGACAGTCGTCTCTAGGCTACTAGCAGATGATATAGAATAAAGACAACATATTTAAATAACCATCCAATTAGTTCATACGACTTACAATATAATATTCTGAATTAACTTATAATGCAATATATATATATATATATATATATATATATATATATATATATATATATATCAACGCGCAATAACGAAGCTGGATTAGCCAAGCCATGAGTATATACATAGATAAAAGTAATATGCCATAGTCCCTCGTAGGGCCACCGGCTAAGTAAAATTAGTAACAGTCTCAATACACCTATAGGGTAGATATTGAGTCGATCAGGATAATAATAGTCGGATACAGTACTCCACTAAGATGGATGATAAACAATATCTGATAGATGGCTGCCAATATATGATCTCGGGATCATGTTCCCTCCCAATGCTTCTACAAGTTTTATGTAGCCTAATTAACCATACAACTATATGTAGAATCCCGTACCGTGGACACACGATCATCCTTCCTAAGTGATGTTGTCATGCCCCAGTCCCAAAATACGTGGGACCAGACATGTGGCAATGGCCAGTTGGTATGAATCCGTAGGGCTTTCCAATTTAATGGACCCGACGAAGTGCATTTACGCTGTCCACAGTCAAGTGATCAAGCAAAAATCTAATTCTAACATACAACAACTAAACTAAATCTTAATTTGTGGTAAATAAATCATAAGAGGGAACGGTACGCATCATTAGTCTGCAGCTTCGAATAGACCAAGAGAATAATATAGGCCTATAAATACTAGGCTATAATAGCAGAGTCATAATAGGAAATAGTACATAACTGTAATAGGGGAAATATATAAAGATACCTGCAAGGATATCCAACACACCGCCAGATCAAGCCTCATCCAAACTGCTCCAATAATCTGGAAGGGAACCAGGTCCTCGGAGGGACGTAACAAGATACAAAAAGTACATGCCATAAAGTAAATACTGTGTAAACTCGAGGGTGAACTAACCAGCTAAGTAAAATATACTTGAAGATAATCTTGGTACGTATGGGTAGGTAAAAGGTATAAAGCATATCATTGAGCCAAAGACTAAGTACCTGGCATTAGCTGTAAACTGGATGCCAGGAGTATATGCTAACTATATCATCGATCATGATAGCACGCAGCTAGTAACCTTTGCCGAATGTATCGACAAGCATATACGCCCATAACCGGGTAATACTGAGCCCATAATCGGGTAACACATAGCCCATAACCGGGTAACACTGAGGCTTACGACCCCATAGTTTACTTTGAAACTACGGTAGCCAAATGTCTGTCCCATATGCCTACTAATTGTCTTCTCTGCCCAATACCAATGTACAAGTCACGAATACGACGTGGACATCTCGTACTATAATGCAAGTCACTAAAGAAATATACAACTAAGCTAAATACCGTCACACGTGCTGCTAACACCGATGGCCAGTCAATCATGAAGCACGCGTCCCTACATGAACTCACTCTGTGACGTGCAATAATACGTGTCAAGGCCTGGGGAGTTATATTGATAACTCCACAACTTTAGGTGTGTCCACTATACACTAGATCAGACACAAGTCCTAACGTCAATGCCTTCGTTGACTGCACCCGAGTCTTTCTCGGACGCGCACATTTATATAATATTAAAACAATAAAATATGCAACTAATAATAACTGAATTTAAATAGTACAACAAGGCAAGGTATACTTGCTTGGAACTCTGGTATGCACAAGTGAGGATCCGGAACCCGCAGCCAAGGTAGAATCATCTTGGTTGCCTATGAATAAATAACAATAATTATCAATCACTACATTACACTATGCTAATCATGTACAATAGTACAACTTATGCAACATCATGAGTTACGCAGAGACTAAACTAAATAAATATGCTACTAAATACGTTGGCTAAGGTTGACTAGTCAAGGATCAAGGAAGTAGGTGTACACTTAGTATACTAGTCTCACAGCATTTATAAGTTATCCTATGTATAATTTCTCACATGTTACAATCACGGTCACAACTATGATTCGTGTAGGTGCTAAGTTGTACCTCTAACACATGGGTACTAGGTATTCTACTTACTAGAATTTCCATAAGAAGTTCGATATTGGTAACCCTCTAGGTCTCCGTGTACGAGTACGTCATGTCTTTAGATACCGTGCATAACGAGACAATTAGTTACCAATACCTTACAACTCTAAGTAACGTAATCACTAAACCCATGTCCTAGTTAGTAGGTTAGTGTGCACGAATGGCAGTTTAGTCTAAACACCTAGGGTCAACACAATTTTGTATCAAACTAAATAACCAATTTTCTATGAAATAATACTAACACCAACTACTGTTCCTATACATACACATATATAAACACTAGGCACTAGGGTTCACACATCAACATTTATCCATGTAACAATCAAGGAAGAGGAGTAACGATACAAACCTAGGTGTGCTCGACTAGGAGGGGGTGATGCTCGTCCGTGACTCGAGGGCGGCCGGACTCCGGCGGGTGGGGGAAGTGCTCCGGCCAAGCACAACAACACTGGTAGCAGTTGTAGCAATGGCAGCAGCTCGCAGCAATGTCAGTAGCTCACAGCGGCAGCGGCTTGGTGGTGGTGGCGAGTTGTTGGTGGTGGCGCGTTGGTCGTGGGGATGATGGTCGGGGTGGTGAACATGAGGGGGAGGCGAGGAAGAAGGAGGAGGGGAGGTCGGGTGTTGGTGAGGGTGGTGGTTGATGGATGTGGCGGTGATGTCGGAATGGTTGTGGTGGTGGTTAAGATGGTGGCTAAGGTGGTAGCGGTGGTTATTGATGGTGGTGGAGATGGTGAGATAGTGACGATGGTGATGGTGATAGAGAGGGTGGTGCTAAGGCGATGGTGGTGGTGGAGATGATGGTATGATGGGGATGGAAGTGGTAGGGTCGATGGTTGCTGTGGCGGTGGTGACGATGGCAGAAGTCGGGGTGACTGAGGAGGTTGCGGTGGTGATGGTGAGGCTGATGGGATGATGATGGTGGTGGTGGAGATGGTCGGAGGACGACGGGGTGGTGATGGTAATGGTCGTGTTGGCCGGGGAGGAGGAGGAGTCGAGGAAGGAGAAGAAGTCGGGGAAGAAGAAGAGGGGGGGTGGTTGTTGTGGCGATGTTGTCTGTTGATCGGAGGAGTAGGTGGTGGTGTAGTGGCGGCTGAGCGGTGGCTGACCGAAGGTGTAGGTGGCAGGTTAGTCGTGGGGTGGCTGCTCGGAGGAGGAGGTGGCCGGGGAAGAAGAAGAAGAGAAGTAGTTTAGGGTTCGGTTTTGGATGGGTGATGGTGGGAATAAAAAATGGAGAGAGGGAGAAGGTGGTTTATGTAGTAGAAAGAGAAAAAAGTTTGTATTGAAATTAGGGCCAGCCATGTGCATTCCTAAGGATGGGGGAGGATTTTTTTTATGAAGGAATGAGTGGCTAGGATGGGCCAAATTTGAATGGAGGGTGTGGATGATGTAGGAAGAAAGTTAGTGTGTTGTACACACAAAAATAGAGGGAAAACCTGGGGGGGACCGGTCAACACATGAGGGAGGGGGTTTCTTCATGGCTTGGCTCCAATGGGAGGTGGACACCTAATTATCTATTTGTACAAAAGCCCCTAACAATTAGGAAATTGCACAAACAATATAAATTAGGATTGGATGAGGAAAATGCCATATTTGGTGTGATATAGTGGGTTAAAATGGTGTATGGTGTTTAGTATGAACCTTAAGGGTGTGAGTGGGGGTTTGGGTTGGTGTTGGGTCTAGTTTTGGGTTAGGTTGGGTCCTTACATCAATTTAATTAAAATTAATGTAAATGGTGTTCTTTAATTAATTGGAAGTGCGTAGGGTTAAAATTGCGTGGGACACAAGTGTCATGGATGTAGTAGACTCAGAATAGAATATTGTCATAAATTGGGTTTCACAAAACGGGTTGAGGATGTGTCTCCAATTTTGATTGGAATGGACAAAGATGCAAAGTTGGATTTATTTGGATTTAAGAATAAACGTTTGTAACAAATATTGTGTGCCTAAAATGAAGCACAAGAGAGGGTATTATGAGTTATACAAAGGTCAGAATGGAAGGCTGGCATATCTAGAAAAACTGTGTAAAATTTGTTTAGAAGCAAATGCTAGTGTAGCGCTCCAAATATCGAAGCAACGGTAAGGTGTACAAAGTGATACGGATATTGTGTACCTTAATCTAAAATACTATGTTCTAATTCTACATGGCTTCAAACTAACCCTAGTCTCTCTATCTAAGCCAGGTAAACCTAAATTTGGTCGAGGGGGTTTACAGATGTACTATAGTACGGGTATGTTGGGTGTGAATTCATATTTGTTCCCGAAGGTTCCAACATAGATTCATCCTGAGCATAGACTTATACACTTAATATATAGTTCCTAAATTTGCCACACTGTAATTGCCGACTAACTATGATAGTGTACATGCAAGAACAGTAGTATAATATAATATAACATAAATATTTGATATATCAGGAATATATAGCACCGAAGTGCACAAGATAGTTGTAACCAACTAAAAATTTAGTAAGGATATTTTTGTCAATTTATTTTTTTGTTGCTAACAATATTAGTTATGTTAATTTATTGGTTAGTTTAGAATAAATTATTTACCATTTAGTCATGAGTATAATATTATATTTAAGTTAGGTAGATGCCATCAATAACTAATTAGATTCCCTCCATAATAAATTGATTCCTTTTCCATTAAATCTAGAACTTGAATTAGAGTGGAAAGAGGGCAAATTAGTAATTACCAATAGCCCAACACAACCCATTAGTGGTCGGCCATATTGTCACCATTTTATTTCATTTTTCTACCAATTCTTCTTCTTTCTCAAGTGTTCTTCTCCACCAAGCCACCACCAATTTTAAACCCAATTTTTACTTCCAACTACTCAAATTAACCCAAATTCATTCCAAATTCCTCTTCCAATGGAGAGCTAGAGTCTTGGATCACAAGAGAAGGTCAAGCTAGGAGGATCATGTCTAATTTATCCCTTTTATATCCAATTGGTGGATCTTCGTTGGAAATTCACTCCCAATAGATAATTTTCTCTTTCCCTCCAATTTCTATGGTAGAAACCTAAATTGAACCCATAGTAACCCACCAATAGTTAGATCTAACATTATAGGTGGTAAATTAGGTGGTAGAGAACCAATTCGTTGTAGATTTATTTTTTCATGATCAATTGGGTGGAATAACGAATTTGTATCCACCAAGTGTTTGATACATGTTCCCAAAAGGTCCAATTTGAGTTATACATATTTCCAAGTGTCTAAAATTGGATACATAGTATTTATTTGATACATCATGATATGCATGGCTAGATTAATTCATGTATTTTGATGTCTCTTTGTGTCAATTATCTATAATTGCTATCAGATCTATATATTCTTTATATTGAATATCATATTTTGATGTATATACATATAGTTGGGTTATATGTTATATTCCATTGAGGATCATAGAGTGATACTTGGATATCAATGGAGATTGGAGTATCATATGTGCTATGTTGGTACTATATAGATTGATATCTTGTTTCGGGCGCGGATCGTGACATATTTTTATGTTGGCCCATGCAGGTCCAACTTCGCAACTAGTGTGATATTGTAGTAGTACTTATGATTATATTACTATTATGAGCCTGCAATAAGATATATGATATATGATATATGATATTATAATGAGCAAATACTCAATCATAACTAGGACTTCCAATTTGAATTGAATTTGTTAATCTTGTTCATTCTGAATACTTTGCTATCTTTCCTAATTATTGCCTATATTGAATAATATTTTATCTTGTTCCATATTGACTTTTTCTTATTTCCAATTTGTCTTTCAACATGGCACCGAAGACCAAGGCCCACAGCTCGAGAGCGGCAACAACTTTTGAGAGAGCGTCGACTTCCCTACCTACTACTCAGGGGGTGATTGATGCTGTTCCTCCACCTCTACCAGTTCAGGAGGCTGCTTCAACAACCGCAGAGAGCCTTTCTCCTCCTTCTCCATTTCCATCTCATGGAGGAGTATTGTTCATGCCATCTTTTGGAGGCATGCCGACTAATAGAACATAGTTGTTTAAACTTTTCAGAGGGATGATTGAGGCTAGGAGGGCATAGGCCGAGGCTCAATGAGAGCAGACTGAGGTCATGCGATAGGGTATGGAGAACGTCCATCTCGTGGCACTAGCAGCCACGGAGAAAGTTTTGTCTCAGTTGCCGTAGCCCACTTAGTCAAAGGTGGACAACATTCTAGATTTCATGAAGATGGTCCCGAGAGAGTTTAAGGGGACATAGGGCATCCTATACGCAGATGAGTGGCTCGAGGACATCAAGCGTATCATGCAATTTGTCCGTATTATGGAGGATCTGAGGATAGAGGCGGTGGGTTTGCAGCTTTTTGATATCGCTCGCACTTGGTTCAGGAATGAACCGAGAATTACAGACCCTGATCTAACTTGGGAGTAGTTCAGAAACCTCTTCAAGAGAGAGTTTTTTCGGTAGTAGCTAGAGGTGTTCTGGAGATGCAGTTCCAGAACATGGAGCAAGGTAGCCTATCGGTGGATGGTTACGCTGCAGAGTTCAGCAGGCTGAACCAATTTGCAGAGTATATGGTTAGAGACCCGGAGGAATGAGCTCGAAGATTTTGACATGACTTTTACAAGGATGTCTGAGTCCACATCTCTGGGATATTAGAAAAAGCTCAGAGGGTTGAGGTGGATCTAGACCTCAGGCCCAAGAGGGACCGTGATTCAGTTCGAGGTGATAATAGCTCGGGACTGGCGAAGTAACCCTAGATTCAGCAGGAAACTTCCCAGCACTAGCATGAGTACCACACACCAACTAGAGTCCAGTTCAGCAGCAACCACAGAGGAAGATGCAGCGAGCACCCACTTGTGCCTACTATAAAAAGTCATGGCATAATTGGAATGTTTGTAGGAGGAGACTTAAAGTGTGTCTGTTTTGTGGATCAACTGCACACCAGATGAGGGAGTATCCCACTTCACCTCCTATAGGTGGAGCACCAGCTCAGAGGGGTCCATTAGGCCACCTGTAGCACAATAATTTGCCCAGCACCAACAAAGGGAGGCACCTCTTCAGGGTAGAGTTTTTGTTATGACGGTTAAGGAGACTAATGTTACTGGTAATATGTTAGCATGTTCTATTCTTCTCAATTCATTTTCAACTATTGATCTGTTTGATTCCTTAGCATGTTATAGTTTGCATCAATAATTTTATGCTAGTGTATAGTTAGTAATAAAATCCTTGGTAGAGACTGCAAGATCATTGCAAGTAGAGTTTATAACTATGTATGTTTGATAACAAATGAATAAAAAAAATTTCAATAAAATTTTATGCATGAATGATTTTAGATAGGACCCACAGAGACCATAAATAGATTAGGGCTACAACTATAGAGAGGATTATGATAAATATGTTATATCTATCTAGAAGAGAGAAGACGAGATATGTGAGCGATACCCTATCTTTTGACCTGTGAGGTATTCATTCTTTTCGTGCCTATTCTATTCTTTTCGTGGCTATTCTACCTTTAAATTTTGAGAACAAAATTATTTTAAGGGAGGTAGATTTGTAACCTCCTAAAACTTGAGTAGGGGTATTTTTTTAAATTTATTTTTTGTTGCTAATAATATTAGTTATTTTAATTTATTGGTTAGTTTAGAATTAATAATTTACCATTTAGTCATTGATAGAATATTCTATTTTGGTTAGCTAGATGCCATCCAAAACTAATTAGATTTTCTCCATAACAAATTGATTCATTTTCCATTAGATCTAGAAATTAAGTTAGAGTGGAAAATGGCAAATTTATAATTACCAACACATCAACCCAACCCAATAGTGGTCGGCCCATATTGTCACCATTTTTTTTCCCACCATTTCTTATTCTTCTTCCTCAAGTCTTCTTCTCCACCAAGGTACCCCAAATTCCAAACCCAATTTTTACTTCCAACCACTCAAATCAACCCAAATTTATTCCAAATTTCTCTTCCAATGGAGAGCTAGAGTCTTGGAGCACAAGTGGATCTTGGAGAGGAGCTCAAGCTCAGAGGATCGTGTCTAATTCATCTTGTTTGTCGAATTGGTAGATCTTCATTGGGAATTCACTTCCGATAGGTAGTTTTCTATTTGTCCCCAATTTCTATGGTAGAAACCTAAATTAATCTCATAGAAACTCACCAATAGTTAGATCTAACCTTATTTGTGGTGATTTAGGTGGTAGAGAGCCAATTCCTAGAAGATGTATGTATTTTTATGATCAATTTGGTAGAATTATGAATTTGTATCCACCAAGTGTTTGATACATGTTCCAAAAGAAAATTTTGTGTCCAATTTGAGTTGTGCTTGTGTCCTAGTGTCCAAAATTCGATATCTAGTGTTTGTGTCATGATACGCATGGTTAGATTTGGTAATTCATGTGTTTGAGTATCTCTTTGGGTCAATTGTCTATAATTGCTATTATATATATATATATATATATATATATATATATATATATATATATATATATATATATATATATATATATATATATATATATATATTCTTTATATTGAATATCATATTTTGATATATATACATATGGCTGGGTTATGTGTTGTATTCCATTGAGTATCATCGAGTGATACTTAGATATTAATGGAGATTGGAGTATCATATGTGTTGTATTGGTAATATATAGATTAATATCATGGTGTGACCCTACAAGAAAAGATGGGGGGGAAAACATTGTGAAGACGTTGTTGAAGTCTTTCCACAACAGTTTACAAATGTTGTTGAAATTTATAAAATTTGAAACAAAACTTTTAACAATATTTTTCAAGTATTGTAAAAATACTTTGTAAAACATATTATACGTATTACAAATATATTTTCTACAATGTTGTGAAAGTGTGGTAGAAATAATATCTACCATGTTCAGTAAACGTTGTGTATAGATTTTGTACAATAGTGTACAAACATTGTAAAAAATGTTTATACAACTTTTGAAAAATGTTGTATATGTTATTCAATTATGTTTGCCAAACGTTGTAAATAATATTTGTATGTTGCAATTGTAATATCAACAATGATTTAAAAATATTGTAAATGAAGTTTACAACATTTAGAAAAATTGTTAAAATGTTATCTTACAATAATTTTTAAACATTGTTGATTGTATTTCCATTTTTAAAAAAGGCAATTTATAATTAAAAATATATTAATTGCAATTATAATACAAATAGAAGTACATGATCAATTCATTTCTGTTAGAATGTTCCACACCCATTTTACCATGTCCTCACCAAACACCGGATCGATCAGACGCTTTCCAGTAACTAGCAACTTATCTGACAAAAACTACAAGCAATGGAAGTAGAGTGAGTTCTCTCGATGTTATCATCAATCCCAGCCCATTAGAATCTTTATCACTCTATCGACAATCTTGCTCTGGGATAAAAATAGTTCATAGTCATCGCCGAGAAGGACTCTGTAGACTTTCCACTCCCTATCGCCAATAACATGCATGCCTACCGATCTCTTGTGGTATTTTCAAAGCTTGCAGAAATGGAGAAAGTAATAGCCAGATTTAGTATGATAGTTTAATGTATTACACAAACACAAAAAAATTGTATCCATTATCTATATGTGCCCACCTTTCACAAATACCAACAACATCTGCATCAGCATTTTGATTTCTATTATCGTATTCTAACATAAAATTTCACAGGATTACATGGAGCATCATGAAGAACATAAAATAAAATATGATAAGCTACATAGGCTTATGTCTAGAAAAGAAAACACTAAAGTTCATAAAAAATATGGTAACTAAACTTTACCCTTCTCTTATGTATATTAGTTCATAGAGTGTATATGCTAAAGATTTGTTGAATGTGATAATTGGTGGTGTCCGTATTGTTTGCATTTTATGTGTCATTCTCCTCCACCTCATCCAATTCTGAGACAATATAATCCTACTCACCACTCTGACATTCATAAATATAATCTCATTCAACTTTGTATTTCAGGAGTAGGCCTATCGTTTAAATTTTATAATAAAAAATCAACTTACTTAGTAACAACAGTTAATTCCAGCTTGTCGACAAATCTGGGAAACGATTTCATTATGAGGAAGCCCAGAAGCAAAAAAGAGTAGAATTTTTTGTCCTAGAGTAATGTTATTCATGACATCAATAGTGGATATTCCAGTTTGGATAATCTCTTCAGGGTAGGTTCTCTCAGTGAGGTTGATAGAACTTCTTACAACAGACCATGAGAAACATTCTTTTTGGATTTCTGGAAATTCAAAAGAAAGATTTCACAATTTTGACATCAAAACTTTAACGTATGAATATTAAATTATACTAAAAATCTTTTCATTGCTCAAAGAGAGATGGAGAGAGATCAAGCCATTACCACCAGCAAGATGTGATTATGAAAATCTATCGATACCACCAACAAAATATTAGAAATCCTAGTAGTGAATAATATGGAAGAACATTAGCCTCAATGAGATGATAAACATTCATGAAAAGATATGAAAGCTTGATGGAAAACCTGTTTGTAAATCTATTTTCATAATTGCCATCAAGTTAGCTGAGAATTCCTTTTGACCATGCCGAAGCAATCTCTCAACTGCACCTGTGTGTGGATTAAACCTGTAGTCCACCTTCAACAAGCAAATACATTATTGTAGTGTCAAATTAAGCAAATAAATTGAAAAATACTCAAAATTTTACATCAAATAAGTAAGCTTGCAGTGTAAACTTACATAGGTACTAAAATATCATCATGGCCTATTTGAGTCAAAGAAAATATATATGAAAGGATTGTAAGTACTCTTTTCTAACTTATGATTACTTTTTTGTCTCAAGTCAGGCCAAGGTGATATTTCTCGAACAATTACAACATCCCAACTTAATGAATCTAATTGGTTATTGCTATAAAAATAAGCTCTAGCTTCAAATTTAAGAGTCCTATATGATCTAAGTGTTGTTGCTATTAATCTGGACATAATGTGCCACAACTTACTTTCTTTGAACATAATGTGCCATGAAGTACTTAAAAATTGTTTCTAAGCAAGAAAAAAGTAGTAATTTCTCTCGTACCTTGTGCGCATGTATGTGTTGTGGGTGATTATAGGGTTATTCCTCATGTAATAAAGCTTCTATATACTAAAATTCATTCCTCTTAACAACAAAGTCAATAAACAAAATTCTAAGCAAAAAAGTAAAAGAAATGAATGAAAAGTAAAAAAAAGAGTAACATCCTCTTGCACACTATAAAGAAACAGATGGAGGTTGTAGCAATAAGTTACCATTTCACTTAGGATCAGGAATCTGAAACTTAATTGAGCTTGTTTTCATTTTACCATTGCAGATAAAAACCACATGGATTGAAATATCCAGATGAATCAATTACTATTAAGTTACTTCCCTCAATGAATGCAACCGTTAGTAGCCACCCATCTCCTTGTGATTTCACTCTGTGAAGACTTCATGTATTCAAAAATAAACTCACTATTTCTTACTAATGATGTTAATAAACATCAATGTACAAAAAATATATTAAATGGGTTTCCACACCAAGCAAGCAACATCTAGCAAAGTAAGATTATCAAGGCTGACTCTAACTTAGTGTGAACTTCGAAGAGGTAATTTAGCTCTTTCTAGTAAGGATAAATGGTGCCCTGATAGGACTTCATATTTGTATGATTCAGTGCAAAGATAATTCTTATAAAAAGCTAAAAAATGCATGGCCTACTCTTTAGCTAGTTTAAATTTGCCAAGAATTTACCATATGCAATCTTAAGGTAGTGATATTAATTTATATTGACTAAGAAAAGATAACATTCATATAGTATGATAAGTTCCTATAAGAGTGCACAAGTCAATGTCATATACCATTTCAACGATTGCATTTTCTTTTAAAGTATTATACCTACAATATAAGTGATATGAAATCTAGCATATTGTTTCTGTAAATAATTTAAATAAAAATCAACCCCCCATGAGGATATATATGACACAAATATTTGAACCAACAAAAGTTGCATAAAATGCTTTCCAGCAAAAGAAAAAATATATTTGATCCAACAAAAGGGCCTATATACATATATTTAATATGTAAAAATAACCAAGTGAATATAACAAATATGACAACAGGAAGAAATAAGTTACAAAATTCACATCTCCTGCATTTAAGATAAAAACAATATAGAAGCAACTATGTAATAGTTATAAAAAGGAAAAATTAAACAAAATTGTCATAGTGAAATGACATTATATAATATGCAAAAAAATATGTATATATTTATGTTGAATAGATATTCTTCAGAAGATGTTAAGGAAGATGTTTAAGTAGAGTTGTGAAAGAAAGCAGAAAATAGGTTACTGGGGCTGGACTTGGTACCGGACCCGTACCACCGTCTCAGAACCATATGCGAGTACATTCCCTAATAGTTTTCCTTACTTGATAGCTTCTATGATACATGTATTTAGTATTATATTACTTGATTCACGACACGATGGTTACACGGAGTAGTATTATATGGATTCATCTTCATGATACATTATTCTATATTTGTTTGTCTTATCAAGACTCTATTACTGGAATCACTCATATTTATCTGGATAGTCTTGTATTTTGATCTACATGTCCGGACTTGGATCCATTAATACTATTTGGGTGGAGAAATACTTTAGTAGATATGTAAATATTTTCAAAACTGGAACCACCCTTTTTTTGTCTAATTTGGAACGATAATAGTCACACATTTCACGTACAGGATGCCATATTACCCCCTGGCAATTTACATGTCGAAAGTAGCATTTGAACACACTAGAAAGGTGTAGTCTTTCTTACTTTACTATGTACTTGATGATTACATGTCATACCTGTTATATTTACTTGTATCACTTATTTGACTTATCATAACTGTCATACTTATCTTTTTTACTTTATTTATCGTAAAATGATTCGAGTTATATGTTCATCATGTATTTCATTATTATTTACTATTTTATAGTTTCTGCCATGTATTGAAACTATTTTCAGTGTTTGTACTCGCTCCATCCTGACCGGATAATATTTTTAGGTGATGGTACTGAGGACTGTTTTTCTACTTACTATGGGCCTCATGGAGATTATGTAGTTGAGCTTGATCTTACCCTTCCAGTGGATCAAGGAGTGATAGCAGCGCAAACCCAGCCTGCTACCTAGATAGTTTAGTATCATTACTTAGCATTTGAGACCATATTTGTCTCCGAATTATATTAGATTCTGGACATGTGGATATTTGGATTTAGTACTCTACACTAGACTATATACTTGGATTTGTGACTACTTGATTCTCTTTGTTATATTCTATCATGCCTTATCCTCCTTAGCATTGTGATTGAGTATTATATTATTTCATATATTGGTCCTCCCTTAGAGGAGTTGAATATTACTGCGTGAGATTGTTGGATAAATTATGTTAGTCTAGACAATATTCTACAAAAGATGCTGCGGTGTAGGCTGGAAGTACCTATGACTCATGCCCGAATTCTTGGTGCAGATTGTGATAATAGAACCTCGGTACAATAACATGAAGTATCAATACGGATATAAGTAGTCAGGTCAGGATACATAGACTATCAGTCAGTAAATTAGTTAGGTTAGTTATAATCCTCTTTTCATATGATAACATATATATTGAATCAGGTACATGGTCATATATACTATATTAGTCAATCAACAATAGTACCGGGGCCTATAGGTTCACAAATAGTCCATAATCATAGATTTTGTAGTTAAATAGGCTCCTAGATATCAAAATAAATGTCAAGTACAACATATATATGGTTAATAATCACCATATATTATCAATAGACTATAGTAGAACATCACTAAACATCCCAAGAGAAGAATCTGTAGTCATCCAGGACAAAAAACTAAGCAAAATAGAATTCTGGGTATCAAAGTGGTATACCGATAATATACTATGATATACCGATAATATACTATGATATATCGATAATCAAGACAACAGGTTCAAAAACCACACAATGTTATACCGATGGCATGACGCTTGTGCTGTAAGGGCGGAGGAATGCTCGAGAATCGAGATTTGAGCCAAATCATGTCCTGATTTCACCATTTACTATTCTAAAAGTTCTAATACTATGGATGGTTTTCCTATAGCATTAGAGACTAGGTTTGAAGAAGAAAACCTAAGTATCAAAAAAAATCTACATTTATCAACAAAGTATAACAAATATAAATCGAAGAACCATTATAGGTCAAATCCATGCAAAATCAAAATATAAAAGCAAGAAAATACAAGAAAATAAGTTTTAATCACTCTTTGCAAGATGTACTTGCCTAGGGTTTAGCTTTCCAAACCTAGCTTCTTCTCTACCACCAACGAGGATTCATAAATTATACCTTGGATCTTAAGATCTAGCTCATAGGGTTCGGTCCAAGCTTGAGGGAAGAAGAAATGGGGAGAAGAAATAAAGAAGAGAAGGAAAAAGAGAAAGGAGAGAGAAAATAAGAGGTTTTAATGAAGAACTAAAGGTGAGTGATGCTTGGTCATTGTTCATGCTAAGTCATCAATCCTTGTCCCCATACTTAATCTCAGCCACACAAACAAAACCAAGGGACCAATGGGTAATGAAAAGCCTCAAACCAACAAGTTGACTGACCCAATCGAGTCCCGATAGTATAACAACGATATACCTGTCTGATACCTAATTTCCTATTTTGGAGAATTTTAGGTACTCCGACTTACGTACGGGTCCTAGCACAAGTTTACGAAAATTCTAATAGATAATGTACAAGTCCAGGGTAGTCTCATGTATAATTTTTTTTATTATGAAACCAGTAATCCAAAAATAGTTAAAAAAGTCAGTTATTTAATTTATCCTATTAGACTCCCCCTACCACTATATTAACTACATAGTAACATGTACCGTAGCATGGACCAAATTTCTATCATAGTAGCAGTGAGTCACTCATACACCAAACAAGGATAAGGGGTGTCACACTACGCCAAAATGAGTTACTACTGCAGACTACAGTTGGGTTCTATGGCATACAGTGAGTCGGTCTAACAGATCGACCCGCAGGGTTATTGAATTACCACAAGAAATACAATAACCAGATACTCATTAAGATACACAATACTACTAAAGAATACATGTACGAGTAATACATACAAGATACATTATCGATATAGGATACAAGAACAAGAATACAAGATACATGAATAGTACATGTGTAATATGTATATCAGGAATGGAAAGTGACAACACTATCCTCCTTAAAAAAATTGTCCTCAGAATTTTAACTAAGAGAATACTAATAATCAAGACAATCACGATAACATCTGCAGGTATATATAATCACAAGGAAAAAGTAATCAACCACACAAATGAAGAAATATAACATCCATACTACATGACTAACTATCAATCAAAAAATAAAATATGAAAGTATAAGGAGAAATATACCTACAGAGTCAAACAAGTATGGAAATCTTGATCTGATATCGTCCTCAAGCTTCTATGTCGACTCTTACGATGAGTAATAGCCCCAAGCAACACGAACAAGACTAGTAATCTGGTTCTTGAGCTGTAAACCCCCTCATTTATTTCTATAGATAGACTAGTTTTGGATTAGAAACTTTTGGTTTAGCATCAGGTATTTGAGGTTTAGAAGTAAGTTTGCAGATGTCAGATTATTTAATTAAACCCTTGGTGCACCCTACCGTTGTTGAAGTATTCGGAACCCAACATTAGCCCATAATTTCTAACAAATTATTGCATTCTAGACTTGATATGCCAACTTAGGCGCTGGACTTTTTCGTCACTCAAAATCGTAATCCCTTGTGCTTTAATTTAATTGCACAACTTCCCGTATCCAAAATCCATTATTTAATCATGTGTCGTGCACCTGTGTCGTTGCCATCAATTTTGAGACACCAACTCAACTCGTTGAGCCAGACCAATTAAAGGGTCCAAGACTGACACCAACCCTGCACCTTTCATGACCTTTGTGTCACTCCAAATTGAGACCCCATGTGCCCCCAATCAATTTACGAGCACATGATAATTTATTTTAATTAAATTACGGATACCAACTTTGACTAATCCTAACTTAACCTCCAATTTAATTCAATACCCCATAAATTAAGCCCATACAAAACACACAACACTCCCTCACCCTACAAAACACCAAACACTAATTCTTCCACCAATTTTCCATCATTTCATGTGTTTTTGTAAATACCCAAAATTAAGGGGCTTATTTACAAATGTTGCATTAGGTGTCATCACCCCATTGGTTCAAACTAAATGGAGAAGCCCTCAACTCATTGACTAGTCAACCTCACTCCTCTCTCTCTCCTTTGTATATATATTTCTCCATGATGAATTTGAGCCACCCATTCAAATAGGGACTCATCATCACCATACACTCACCATCACATATTCCTATAAAGTGTCTCCTCACACACACTTTCCCAAACAGGCCCTAATCCCCAAAACCTAGGGGAAACCCCCCCACTTTCTCTCTCCTCCCTCCTTCTCCTAACCGTAACATTATTCTTATTCTTTCTTTCTTCTTTTTCTTCTTCTTCTTCTTCTTTCTTTCTTCTTCCTTTCTTCTTCTCCTTCTAAAATCGACCACCCTCCTCTGGCCCTTAACTCCGGCCACCCGTTCGATACATCCCCTCTGGCTGTTGTCCTCACCAGCAAGAGCCGTCCACTACTCCTTCTCCTCCTCCATCACCGTCCTCTCCACCCGCAGTTCCTCCGCGTCGCTGCAACTCCGGCGGGCCGCTGCAATCACCCGCACCATCACCTCCCTCCAACATCACCCGCACCACCACCATCACCTCCCGCCAACATCAGCTCCGCCACCATACTCACCAGTACCCCGACCACCTCTGCCATCACCCGCACCACCATCTTCACGACTGCCTCCACCTAGCTGCCGACCCTCCTCCGGCCAGAGACGGCCACCCCCGCCACATTCTTCATCACCCACATCACCACAACCTCCCCTCCGGCGAGACTTGCCACCCGCCGTCGACCACAGCGACCGGCCAGCACCACCATACGTCGCCGAGCTAGCCTCTTCCCCTGCTCCCTGTTTTAAAACCTAATATTGTATATTTTGTTTTAAACCTAACATTATGGTGATGTATATTATGGTATAATTTAGATAGTTTTAGGGTTTTGAATGCATCAATCTTTATGGCTTGATGCTAGGTAATATATGCATTTGAGGGTTGAGAATGATATATAATGAGGTTGGGGTTTAAATGCCATATGAGACATTTAGGGTGTTGTCCTAATTAATATATACATTTTGATCATTGTTGATGAGAAAATTTAAATTATTGCTGAATAATACTATGATATTAAAATATTGATGGACATTGGGAGCAGGTGATTGATTGTGAAATAGGTATAATATCAAACCATTAGTCCGTAATTGAGGACTGAGAAATATTAATTATTTATTTGAGGATGAGATACGTCAATATACATGTTAGCGTCTGTGAACACTGAGGTAAAACTGAGGATTTGATCATGGTTTGAACTACCAAACATCGTGATGAATATAGTAAGATTGAGATTTGGTTTGATGATATTGTACTGATGTTAATTGGATTAGATGTAACATACCCTTCGTCAACCTTGGTCAACCCTCTAGCTTCGTGTCCATGTGAGTTGTAGCTGAATTTGAATATTTGTTAGACGTGTGTCACATCTTATTTCTGCCTCGAGTTAGTTTATTGATTGAGCTTGTATCTTATCTCTAGGTACTACGGGACCTGCGAACTTGGACGTTGTACCGGATCCCCATCTTCAACAGCCGGATCCAGGCAAGTGTACCTTGCCACCATGTATTTTAGTTACCAGCTATTTATTATTTTATTATATACATTGTTCGCGTGTTTGATTAGAATTGTTACTTCGTATCTGGGTCACAACCGGATACAGACATTCGTTGGTAACATCTGGTAACGAGTGATAGATGTTTGTAACACCTCGATATACGTACCTGTGTATATCGTAACCCTAGGACACATCTATACACTATTATCGTGCCAGATTTCCTGTATTCTGATACTGATATCATGACCGAAGACTGGGACGACATTAGGGTCGTGTTTGTTGATAGTTACTTCTGTGTGAAGAGACTGCTAGATAGAGGTTCAGGTTCAGCGCACAATCGTTGACCGCTTGGGAAGGGGAAGACAGCTACTAGACGATTGGGCTTCTCTGTATGCGCTTATATATGTACATATATTATTTTTGTAGTGATCCTGTATCTGGAGTAGTTGTATCACCCGTGTGACTCTTTGCCCAGAGTTACGGTACGTCTCGTGTATTTTCGTTTCCGGAGCTACGGTTTTATTTTGGACAGCCCACGCGTCGAACATTGTCTTCAAATTGTGTCTCACCTAGGTGATTATGCTAGATTACCCCATTGTTGCACTTGTACTTTTTGTTATACTTTGGCATACTATATTTTTGTACCTTGTTACGTCCCTCTGAGGACCTGGTTCCCTTCCAGGTTTAGGCGAGGAAGATTACCTAGAGGAGTACGGACCGAGAGCATATCCGACAGCTAGACCAGTTGTAGAGGACGAGATCATTCCCGAGGATTTTATCTGATCTCTAGTAGTGACACTATCCTTGGAACGGTATTACTATCTAGCTTTCAGATACCGTTCCTAGTTATCTTATTGCTTACTTTCATTCCAGTATTTGTACTAGCGGGTTTGTTTCCATGTGACTACTCTAGTATTTGTACTATGATACATTTCTCGTGACATTTCCTTTCTGCACATTAGTAGTTATGATTACCTCTATGTGCTCTTATATTTGTTGCCTTTGGATGAGATTTAGATTCACTATTTATGTGTTATGTGTTGGGTTATTCATTGTACTTTACAACTTAGGTTCACTTCGAAGGCCCCATTAGATTGGGATGCCCGCCGAAGTGTGCTGCTGGCCATTGCCACGTGGCTCAGTTCCTTATATTTGGAACCGGGGCATGACAAGATTTTTGTGGTGGCCCATGCAGGTCCGATTTAAATTGTTTTGGTCACCTGACTGTGCCAAGTGAGCCTGCAAATTAGGAATAGATATTAGGAATCTAATCTACAAGTTTGAATCCTTCACATGACACCTCTATTTTGATTTCTTATGCCAATTTGTATCTTGTTTAAATTCCTCAACGCTGATCTTAATCATGACTTCTTTTCAGAGTTATGAATCTCCGTAGCGGACGTGTCGCGCAGCCGAGCGATGTTCCCTGTGACGCAGGATCATCCGGGGAACCAAAACTGGAGCATGTTCTTCTGTTGACTCCAGCTCCCCAGGGACAGTCATCTGGGCAGCCAGAGGTGCCTTCGGATGGGCACCAGACTCCGTATCAGGCAGGTCATGAGGACCAGAGGATCCTGAGTCAAGAGGAGCAGCAGTTGCCCCCACCACCTCCATTACCTCCCCAGATGCCCTATATGCCTTTACCAACTGGGTAGCCCATGGATGGGACCCAGATGTTTCAGATGGTCTACGCGATGATGCAGGCCCAATAGCAGGTCCAGCAGCAGGCTCAGCAGCAGGCCCAGCAATGCCAGGCTGAGACTTTGAGGGAGAGTATAGTGACGGCCTTGGGATAGGCGTCACCACCAGCACACCAGTCGACGATCGGGTCTGTCATAGACTTTCGTCGTATGATGCCACTACCTTTTGTTGGCACGGAAGAGCCGATGGAGGTTCATGCATGGCTCACCAGCATTCAGCACCAGCTAGAGGCTACCGACCTCCCACGGCACAGATGGATGACTGCCGTCAAGATGCGGCTTACTGGCAATACTCATCACTGGTGGCTCTTAAAGAAGGAGCGTTTGGGACCCGACCGGGTCACATGGGAAGAGTTCTCTAGACTCTTCTAGGAGATGTACATACCATCCACTGCCCGAGCAGAACTTCGGGATAGTTCCAGAACCTCAAGCAGGGCAGTATGACTATAGAGGAATATAATGCTAGGTTCCTCCGCCTGAGCAGATTTGCACCATACCTGATCCCGACCGAGGAGACGAAGGCCAAGAAGTTCTATGAAGGCCTGAGCTTTGAGACCCAGAGACTTATTGGGTCCATAGCCCCCACCTCCTACTCCGATGTATTATTAGCAGCACGACGCCAGGACCGCATCAACAAGATGGAGGCCAGCCTGAAGCGCTCCTGTGCATCGTCATCAGCAGTTTGAACCCTGCAGGGAGGACCTGTGAAGCGTCCACTGGTACAGCAACAACAGCAAATAGCAGCACCCCTGCAGGGAGCAGTTATTCCCGTATGTCGTTACTGCGGCAAGAAGGGACATTTATTGAGTGACTGTCGACGGAGGCTAGGCGCTTGTTTGAGATGTGGGTCAGACCAGCATATAGTCCGAGATTGCCCAGACCAGAGGGCTCCAGTACAGATGGTTCATCGACCAGCCTAGCCAGCACCGAGGCCTTATCAGCAGCCTCCCAGACCGAGGCCGCCTTATGCAGGAGCTGGAGCACTACGACCACAAACACCAGGAGGAAATCAAAGGAGGCCACCCTTGGCCCCACATGCAGATCGATTCCAGCAGGCTCCGCCGAGGGCACCGGCACCGAGACATGGTTAGGCCTATGCGATGACTATAGAGGAGGCGGAGACAGCCGGAGAAGTGATCGCAGGTACTATCTTAATAGCTTTATTACCAGCAGTAGTCTTATTTGATTCTGGTGCCACACACTTTTTTATAGCTGCTAGTTTCGTGGCCACCCATAGAATAGCAACTGCACGCCTTCCGAAGATCAAGAGGATTCTTACAGGAGATGGAATAGTACCTGTTAGCGACACTTGTAGATCATGTTCAGTAGTTGTCTGCGGTCGAGAGATGCGTGCCCGATTTCTGGTCTTCTCCATGCCGGACTATGACATTGACCTAGGCATGGATTGGTTGAGCCAATACCATACAACACTCGATTGCCGTCGTGGTTGTGTCATATTTAGACCCCCAGATCACCCTGAGTTTGAGTTTCTTCGGGGAGCCCGATGGCATGGTGTCCAACCTACCCTAGTGACACACAATGCAGAAAGTGAACCGATGTACCCTTACTTTATATCAAAGTTTAAGGATGTGTTTCCAGAGGATCTCCCAGGCCTGCCACCTGACAGAGAGATAGAGTTCACTATAGAGTTGACTCCCGGAGCCGAGCCAGTTACTTCCCCTGTCTACAGACTAGCACCGAAGGAGTTGGTTGAGTTGAAAGTCCATGTAGATGATCTCTTAGATAAGGGTTTCATACGGGCTAGTGTATCTCCATGGGGAGCACCCATTTTATTTGTGTCAAAGAAGGACCGGACGGTACGCTTGTGTATCAATTACAGGGCGTTAAATGCTGTAACGATAAAGAACAAGTATCCACTGCCGCGCATCGATAATTTATTTGATCAGCTTAGTGGTGCATATGTATTCTCGAAGATTGATCTCAGATTCGGTTATTATCATATCAAGGTACGGAGAGAGGACATTCCGAAGACGGCTTTTCGGACGAAGTATGGGCACTATGAGTTTCTAGTCATGCTGTTTGGTTTAACCAACGCGCCAGCAGTATTTATGACTCTGATGAACAATCTTTTCCACCAGTACTTAGATAAGTTCGTAGTGGTATTTATCGACGACAACTTGGTATATTCCAAGAGCCAGGAGAAGCACGAGAGACATCTCATGATTGTGTTGGAGACGCTAAGGCAGGAGAGGCTGTATGCCAAGCTCAGCAAATATGAGTTCTGCTTGGATAGAGTACCATTCCTGGGATACATAATCACCAGAGATGGACTATCAGTTGACCCGAAGAAGATAGTTGTAGTAAAGACGTGGCCTACCCCTACATCAGTTACAGAGGTTAGGAGTTTCCTTGGACTTTTTAGATATTATCGGAGGTTCATGGAAAATTTCTTGAGGATCGCTGCGCCTATGACGCGACTGACGCGTAAAGGCGAGGAGTTTATCTGGACCAAGGAATGTCAGACGGCGTTTGATGAGCTGAAGAAGTGTCTAACATCAGCACCAATTTTGACACTTCCTTCAGGATCGGGAGGATTTATAGTATACAGTGATGCGTCTTGGAGCGGATTAGGATGTGTACTGATGCAACACGGCAATGTGATAGCCTATGCATCGAGACAGCTGAGAGTTCATGAGAAAAATATCCGACGCACGATCTAGAGCTAGCTGCAGTAATTTTTGTACTAAAGCTATGGTGGCACTACCTTTATGGTGAGCGTGTAGAGATTTACACAGATCAAAAAAGTCTGAAGTATGTCTATACTCAGAAGGAGCTCAATATGAGACAGAGGTGCTGGCTAGAGTTGATGACAGATTATGATATAGAGTTACAGTACCACCCTGGCAAGGCGAATGTAGTAGCAGATGCCTTAAGCAGAAAGCCCATGGCATACTTTTTGATGACTCAACGACAATTGCTAGAGGATCTTTAGGAGCTTGGGATAGATATTGTATTGCCAGGCATGGATGGACAGATGGCCAGTCTCGAGGTTCAGTCTACATTGGTTGAGAAGATCATGGCAACCCTGCCTACAGATGCGAGATTTCGACGACTACGAGAGAGGACAGAGGCCGGCATGTAGACGGGACTCAGGATTCATGAAGACGGAATATTGAGGTATGGAAATCACCTATACGTTCCGAGTGGCGAGCTACGCCAGGAGTTGATGACCGAGGCTCATAACTCAATTTATTCTATTCATCCCGGGGGTACGAAGATGTACCGAGATTTGAGACAACATTACTGGTAGCATAGGATAAAGAGAGAGATTGTCAGATTCATGGTGAGATGTTTGGTCTGTCACCAAGTCAAGGCTGAACATCAGAGAACTGCAGGACTATTGTAGCCGCTTCCCATTCTCGAGTGGAAGTGGGAACACATTACCATAGACTTCGTCAAAGGATTCCCGAGGAGCCCTAACGGGAAGGATGCATTTGGGTTGTCATAGACCGACTCACCAAGTCTGCGCATTTCTTGCCCTTCAGAGTTGGGCAGTCCACAGAGATATTAGCTGACATATATATGAGATAGATAGTACGACTACATGGAGTGCCTGTCAGCATTGTATCGGATCGTGATTCTAGATTCACGTCACCAGAATACCATGCTACCTCACTATCTGCCATATATACATCACTGTCAACTGCTCAGTAGACTGTTCCACTCTGAAGGAAAAAAATATGATACCTTCATGACCCAATCCACTATCACCCAAACTATATCTCGACCAGTCGTGGACCTAGATAAATCGGTCATAAAATCCATCGTATTGTGCTCATATTTCTACTCTGGAATGGAAAGTAGCTATAATAACCCAGCTGGCCTATGCTGCTCGTCCTTCACCTAGTGACATACTAAACAATGAAAGACAAACCTTGCTATCTCTTTCTTCATTCAAACCCACCAGAAATATTGCCTAATATCCTGATTTAACTTCGTACCTCTTGGATGAATAAAGGACAAAGAACTATGAGCCTCGACCTTAACCTCTTCCTGGATATCTCCACTCGACACACAGAGACGGCTCCCAAATCTGAGAGTTCCATCCTCATGAATCCTTAACTCCCTCTGGATGCCTAACTCACACTCTGATCATAGACTCTAAATTTATGGATCCTCTGTCTGTACTACCCTGATCCTCTCAACTAAGGTGGAACCAATCTATAAATTAGGTAAAATCTTGTGGAAGAACCACCTCAATACCCATCTCCTAAAGATTCTCTAAAATTTACCTCTGAGATGTCAAGACAAATTTGCTAGTCCTCATGCTCCAACATCTGCTACACATTTGTCTTGCCTGGATGATATCGAAGCTCTATATTATAATCCTACAACAACTTTAACCACCATATTTTTTGCATATTCAAGTTCTTCTTGGTGAACACATATTTTAGGCTATTATGGTCGGTATAAATCTACCCTCGGTCGCTATATAAGTAATGTCTCTATTACTTAAGTAAAAATAAAATTGCTACCAACTCCAAATCATTGGACAGATAGTTGTTTTCATGATCTCGAAGCTGTTGAGATGCATAATCTATCATTTTCCCTTGCTACATCAACATACACCAGTCCCTTCCTAGATGCATGCATTATAATATACAGTGGACCCTCCCGGTCCCACTGGAAGTGTCAAAATCGGTGTTAAAATTAACTCAAAAGAAGTCTGACACTCCGATGACCTATCGAACTCAACATCCTTATGCGTCAAGGGTGCTGATATTCTAGCAAAATATGCTACAAAACTCTTGTAGGATCATGCCAACCCTAGGAAACTATACACATTTGCTACCATCCTCGGAACTGGCCAACTCTTTACGGCCCAAATCTTCTAAGATATACAGATACTTCTGCTTGTGAAAATGATGTTCCAAAGAATGAAATACGATCCAAGCAAAACTCGTACTTTCTAAGATTTGCATATAGCTAATACTCCCTCAAGACGTGCAATACTATACGAAGATTCTCCTCATGTTTTGTCTCATTGCTGGAATAAATAAGTGTCTATGAACACCACCATAAATTGACCCAAATAGGACATAAAGATGCGGTTCATCAAATCCATAAATACTTTTGGAGCATAGGTTAGCCCAAACGGTATCACCAGAAACTCATAATGCCCATATCCTGATGTAAATAATGTCTTGGGTATGTCTTGCTTTCGGACCATCACTTGATGATACTCAAACCTAAGATCAGTCTTGGAGAAAACTCTGATTCAATTAAACTGATCGAACAAGTCATCAATCATCGACATAGGATAATTGTTCTTGAGAGTCATCATATTCAGCTACCTATAATCAATGCATATGCGTGATGACCCGTCCTTCTTGCCTACCAATAAAACCGGTGCTTTCCAAGGAGGTCCACTAGGTCTAATGAATCCTCTCGCCTTTAGCTCCTCAATATTTTTGATTTAATTTGTCTAATTCCGACGATGATATCCTGTAGACTCTGCAAGAAACTAGTGCCGCTCCTGGTATGTAAACCCATTGACTTTTATTTTGTATTTATAATATTCTTTTATTGTTATCATCTCTAGCTAGTCATATAGCAAAGGTTTGTCAATTTTGCCTAGTTTTTGTTTTTGACATTGATGTGTTATTATTATTATTTTGAATCTTATTAAGTTTAAATATTTTTATTATGTTTCTATTTATTCTTCTACTATTTCTTATTGACATTTTTTTATATAACAGTTATAATTGGTTTATCTTAAAGCTATATATATTGTTACTTTTTTATTTTATCCCACTATTTAATCTTAATTTAAATATTTACTTCACTTGTAAATTAATAGTTGTCTTATTAAGGTATTTGTTAAGTCTTCCCCCCAAACTCCAGTTGTATCCTTCTTAAGCTAGCAAACTATGCCTCTTCCCCCTCTCCCCCAAATACCACATGTAACAAGCCATGCAACACCTTCCAAAACAACACACACACGCACATAGCTACAAGCCTTGCTCCCTGCCAACAACAAAGAACCTTTCCTCTCAGGCATTCCTGAACAATGCATTAGGATCCCTTTTTTTCTTAATGCACCTACAACCTTTCCTTTTGTATTGTAAACCTCTTGTCCAATTTCTAATTTTTTTAAAATAAATTAGTTATTAAATTAGTCTCTGAAATAAGTAATTTGAAACAATTAATAGAATAAATAATTATTTTACAATTTGGATTGTACTATATACTTTATATATGATAGATGTTAATTTAGTGTTAATAAATACACCTCGTACAAATAAGATTATATATAGATTATTCAAATAAAATATATGTATAGATTATATGTACTATTAATGTAATTCTATATAAGAATATAAATTATTTATAAAAATATAAACTATAATTTAAATTAATCCAAATCCTAAATCTACTAAGAAAACAACTTCATCCATATCATATCATAATAAATAAACTCCTACTTATTTAAATTAAATTCTATCTATTAAAGTAAATAAATATAAAATAAATACATATATGATCTCTTTACATTTCTTCTTATTATTCAAAATTGGTCTATATTTTTTGTCCAAACTAACCCCCAAATTTACCATAAAATCAAGCTCATTTTTCAGCACTCATAGAGACTTGGAAGGACCATATCTCCTAGCTCCGAATTTTGTTTTACCTCCAGTTTTTTTTGGTAAAGTGTATCGAGGTAATCTTTCATAATATATATTTTAATAGCTTTAATTCAATATCATTTTTGTAATCTGTTTAATGTTCCGAAAAGCTGATACTAAGATCTAAAATATATATAATTTTTAAAATTTAATAGATAGATTTGATATTCTGTTTATTTCATAGAATTTCTAGGTGATAGTAAACTACCATAATTATAATCTAAAAATTGTATTTATAACATTTTGTAACATCTTTAAGATTTATGTGAACTGTCGATTTTGACATTCTGATGATGTTAAAATCTTTGTGTTCATGTACTAAAATTTTGGTATTGTGTCGATTGACTCTTTGGTCAACGTAATGCATCGATTTGTGTGCCATGAATTCCAAAATTTAAAAAATATTTTATTTTTAGGTATAAATTATAATTCAAGATATTAATTGATAAATATTAAATATAGAGACTAGTTGACTTAGTTCTAGATGATATGACTAATAAACGATTTATGTGACATAGATCGATCCTAGTTTCCTAGTTAGAATGGTTATTTGTAAATTGTATTGGTGTATAACATATCGTTGGTTGTATTTGGGATTGGTAGATATTCATAATGATCATATACGTGGTTCTTGGTTATACTTGGTTATTTTTGGGCTCGTAACTCAGGATGGATATCACAAGCAAGATACCTTGGCCACTTGTACAGTATTATGCATACTATTTTTTACTTGTTTCTGTTCATGCCTATTTCTTTCTTGTCTATCATATGTTTCTTGTACATGCTACATGATATTTATTTATTGCTTCCATATTTGATGCTCATCTTTAATTTTTGTTAGGTATTTGATATATGCTCTACCTTGTGCGTACAACTTGACATGATCTTATGACCCCGTATTACTTGGCCTTGACTTGAGTAGGCCTTGACTTGAGTACGACTTTGACCCTTATGTTCCCTTATAAGAGGAGATTGATACTAGGATTTGCTACTTGACCACTCACTATTGGGAGAACCTTGTATTGGACTACAATAGAGATTTTCTATAGATTGGGAGATTCTTGCCTTGGCAACACTTTATAGAATTATTCGATTAATTTGTTAGCCACGTCTAGTACCACGCTTTTATATGGCATGCCACCATCTTAGTTGTGTATGATCCATGTGTTTATTTCTGTGTGTCTATTTTGCATGTTTATTTACTGTACTTTTGGTATATTTTAATGTATCATTTATGTCCCACTGATGACCTGGTCCCTTTTCAGATTTAACAAACGAGGATTACTCGTAGACATATGGACCTGGACTCGAGGGTACGGCAGCAGTTGACGTCCTGCAAATGCTTAGTTTATTTTTAGTAGGGACTTAGTTTTATTTTTTTGTCATTATCTTTTCGTCAACTAGTAGTGAATTTGTCTCCACCGGAGGTATCTTAGATACTTGATGAAATTAATCTAATTGTATTTACATTCATCATTATACTTTATTACATTTATTTGTTGTTTGATTTATTCTTTTGATGTAGCCTAGTTTTGATACACTCTTATTATTCTTTCGAGTCTATTTGAACATGTATGCTAGTGGACTGCAGACCATGAACCATATTGTTCATTTTTGGTATTTATTATTTATGTGGATTGAGATGTAGTTAGACTTGCCATGTTAGAAATAATGATTTGCCATGTTAGAAATAATGATCTACTATAGACATCGTATACGTATTTGAGTTGGGCTGGAGTCCACTTGATACGTAGCTGACCATTGTTACGTAACCTGATACTACATATTTTGGGACAAGGACATGACATGTATTAACTGACCTGCAGCACCCACCCCTATTATGCCAACCTGAAAGATCATCTGAGGTCCAATACACATTCCTACAATAGACTTAAAAAATCCTTTTTCCAAGTAAAGAAACATACCTATATTCATGCAACTCTGTCCCTCCCTCCTCTTAGCTTAATATCTATTTAGACACATACTTTCTCTACTTCTTAATGCTACTACTCTCACTCCCCATTCCCCACAACAACAGCATATCAAAAACTTTCCCTCAAACTCCATACACCATACCATTTCCTTCCAAACAATGATGTACAAAACTCTTTTCTCCCAAACACACCATGAATACTACCACTTGGAGCAGCTGATTCCCAAGATTAAAATTTTTCCCAGCCCATGCAACTTTTATTCTTGGTACTAACTGAACAACACCCTCTCGGTACTGTTAACGCCCATATAAACATTACCATGCAACCAATCCCAACTCGACAACACCCATTCTACTTTCTCCTTTTCTTTTGTATTTTCTGCCAATTATGGCAAGAATATGACCACCTTTATATAACATCTACTCCTCCACACTACCATCTTCCCCAGATACCTTCACCCACACCACTACATATCGCTCTGACAATGCTGTCGACTTGCTTCGTCGACCACCACACCAGTACCGCTTCCCCTCTGACTTAGGTTAGTCCCGTGACATATCAAATATGGAGAGACTGAGATCAGGAATCACGAATTTGCATCCCGGTCTCTCTATGATCCAACAATTGTAATTGAGATAAGAAATTCACACGAGTTCTTCTCTGTCCACCTCGATTCCAATAAAGAATAATATAAATCTTGCTGATTACAACTTTCGCTATCAATTACAAACTGACAGAAAGTAAGCTATTCCTTTTTGCAAACGATTTGCAATTGAGATAGAATGAATAAAAAAGAGAGAAGAGGAAGGAGAAGAAAAAGAAGACAGGAAACTGTCGAATTGCTGGGGTAATGATGATCACTGTGAGACACGTCTTACTGTTCTATTATTCGTACCTGGTGTATGTGTATTATACATGTATACCTTGCTTTATACCATTTATGCATTATTTAGGTTGTTTTTATAAGTTTAATTGATTATACAAGAGATTCACACAAGATTTTTATTATTGTTTAATTGATTACATCTTGCTTTATGCCATTCATGCATTGTTTGTGTTGATTTTGTAAGTTTTCCTTAGTTGTATGCTTTAGACCGTTGGTCCCTTGGTTCTTGGTGGGTGTCTATGATGGACCTGGGTGAGAGGCATGGATTATGACCCAATAGCCTACAATCAATCTCTTGGCTATATAAGCAATCATATTCTTTTTCCTCCACTTTTTTTCTTTTATTTCTCTTTGCTTCTTCATTTCTTCTGCAACAGAGAGCAGCAGCTGAGCCTGGCCTTGGCCTTTGGTGACCTTGGTAGTGTTGGTATTAGGCTAGAACCTGACCGTAGGCAAGTACATCTTGCTAATCGAAGGAACAACCTTGGATCGTGCTTTGATTCTTAGTATAGCTTATTTTATCATTTGATCGGTTTTATTTTTGGGTAACACTTAGAACTTGTATCATTGATGATTTTGTTTTTCTTGGATTAGTTTGCTCATGGATCCTGAGAATAGCAAGTCAGAGAATACAAAGTTGGCCTGAGAATGCATACAAAAAGTACGCAAGGAACCCTTGTCGCATAAGCAAAGTTCTAGTGAGTGCACTTGTGTGTGTTTCATAAATTTCTTAGAAAGTGCACCAAGATATGTTAAGTACTCTGGACGCACTTCTCTATTCCTATATACGTTTTGTAATAAGGCAATACCATCAAAAGTACACCAATCCTACTTGGAACACTTTTGAATGGATCCTCAAGTCATCAAGAATGTACGCCACTGCTTAAAAAGCCAAGTTGGCGCACTTTGTAGATATTACAGAGTTGATGCACTTTGGTAAACTTTCCTTACGGGCGTACTTTGTCCCTTTTGGACAATGCCGCACTTTGCTATGTGGCGCACTTGGTGACATTCTCCAGAGATGACACACTTTGCAGCCTTTCGTATTAATTAATGACTAAGCAATGACGTCTGACCATTTTCGAGAATTGTGTTCTCGACTGCTGGGTTATCTCGACTACTGTGCCATGTCTTAGAACTTGTGTTTTGTCTTTTAGTAGGCTTTTCTGTACTTTTTTGTGTGTCAAACCTCACTACTGGCATACTTGGGGAAAGTGCGCCAAGTTCATAGCTTGGGTACTTTTATTATGCGCCAATGATAGATTTATGCGCCAAGCTCCTGGCTCGCGCACTTCTATCATTGAGCGCCAAGGTCCTTGAAGTTCTCTTTAGTATGATTGTGCACCACCTTTTGCTCGAAGCACTTTTATATTAAAGTATGCCAGAACTGCCTAAATTAGTGATTTGTGCGCAAAAACTATTTTTGGCCTTTTGTGCGCCAATACTCATTTTGGCCATTTGTGCGCCAATGGTGGTTTTAGACCCATTGTACGCATATATTACTTTCTTGCCTGATTTTATACGCTAACCCTAAATTGTTAATTTATGCGCCTGTATGCCAGTATTCTCTTTAATATGCTTAACTCTTGATGATTCTCTAGTTCTCTTTTATCTCGTTATTTTAGTTAATCCTGGTTATTTTCTGAACATGATTTTTTTTATATTGATCTTGATTTTCTGACATGATCTAGTAATTTTATATTATAAATAAACTCCTGAATCTTGAAATAGAATTGATAATACTGATAATCCTGATCTTGTACTGATAATCCTGATCTTGTACTGATAATCCTGATACTGTACTGATAATCTTGATACTCCTGATAGTGGCTCGACGTAGCGCACTATCCTGATACTCTTGATCCTGATAATCATGATAGTGGCTCGACATAGCGCACTTCTGACTTGAGAATTCTTGTAACTGTCCTGATCAAGGATATTAGAAGCACCTGTATTACATGACCTATATTCCCATGGTTGATTTTGATTTTATCCATCAAGTGAATGTCCTATCTTGCATCATGTCTAAGGCAGATTCCTGAGCACCACGGTTGTGAATCCTTAAAAATTTTACAGGCTAATAACTAGAATAATAATATAGAAAAGCATCTAGAGAGATTTTCTAGCTACACGCAATCTCGGTATCCCAGCGACACCTGATGGATTTGGATTTCTCTATCGTGAGGGGCACACTTCCTGCCTACCGATGAATGTTGCACTACCCGAAAAGATAAGAAATGATTATACCTAATAAATCTATACTATGTACATGTTCGTCTGGATAACCTGGATAGTATGTTGGATATGTGGATGTGAGGAATCTCAAACTACATGTGTTAGTAACTAGGACTGTGATAACCCTAGTTAGCAAATTATATCAAGTCGTAGGGCATGATTGGCCGTGATCGCTTAATTTTCAGTCTAGTCTAGTCATATCCTGATTTTATTAGCAGTTGATCCAAAAATGGTAACCGGAGTACTGATTCCAGATGTCCTTATTTAATTACTCCTGAACTACTTAATTGTTATTTTACCCATTGCACTTATTTAACTATTACTATAACTGCTCTTCTTATTGATTTGTCTGTAAGCTGATTTTAGTTCATAAGTTTGGCTCCCTTGTAGTACTTGTTGCCAGTCTTAACAAGAGCTCTCTGAGAGGACTAGTCCAGTCCCGAGAACTCAAGCTCACAGTTTTATCCACTATAATCACTAATAGCGAATCACAAGCTTTGATCCAAAGGCTTGCCACTTCTTTACACCATGAGATTTGATCCAAAGTATCGCAACTTCACATCTTAGAGAGAGAGAGAGAGTAACTGATGGAACAAAGCTCTTTACAACTCTAAAGACTTCTAGACCGAGATCGTACTTGGCACTAGAAAGGCTAGGGAGTTGCTCTTTGAGATGGGAAAGTTAAGGATTTAGGGGTTTGCTCACAATAGGATAGAAGACTTAAGAATGGTTGAGTAAGTAAGAATAAAGAATTCCAATCCTATTTATAGGGTATAGGCAAACAAAATTTGGCCAGAATTCGGATGGGGTTTAATTCAAATTTTCAACCGCTGGGCCAAAAAATCAGGAGCTATTGAACTGGTTGATTTTATACCAAAAGGGTAACCGAGTTTGGTCTGAGTTTGATACGAGTTCGGCTCGAGTTCAGTCTCTTAGTATGGTAGACTTTGTAAATGAATGTGGCCTGATTTGGTGTATAGGTTCTTTGGTTCATTTGAGTGGATAAGGTATCTGGGTATAGGTACATAGGATTTTCTAGTGCGACTCAGCTTACATCAGTCCTAGACTCAAATAAATAAAAAAATTACATTTGAATAGATGAAATACAGGGCTTTAGCGCCAGTTCAGCAACACCAGGGTCAGAGGCCTTTGTTGACCCAATCTCAACTATTCCATCCGCTGAGGCCATAGTAGTATGCGCTGGCCCAAACTCAAGTTCAAGCCAGGCAAGGAGGTCCACAGCAGTGAGGACCAGTACCGAGAGGATGAGGCCAGGCGATGGCACTCACCGTGGAGGAGCAGCTAGCTTCAGGTGAGATGGTGGCAGTACCATTCTTGTAAACTCTCATTCAACTTCAGTATTGTTTGATTCTATTGTATCACATTCCTTTATGTCTACATAATTTGTGACACAAGTTGGATTAGAACCCGAATCATTATCAGTAAGAGTCAATATACTTACTAGTAACAGTATTATAGGAGTAGATAGAGTTTATAACTCGTGTCGGGCCATAGTGTGTGGGAGAGATTTTTTTGCTAGACTGATAGCGTTTCCTATGGAAGATTATGATGTCGTCCTAGGCACGGATTATTTGAGTGGCCGATACACGACGATAGATTGCCATGCTGGCAACGTTATCATTCATATCCCCGGAGTGGAAGAATTCTTATTTTTTAGAGGAGAGATGGAGTCTTTGTCAGCAATTTTGAGAATATAAATAGCAGAAGGAGTACAATTCTCCAGTGTGGTCACTGAGTTTTTAGATGTGTTCCCAGAAGAGCTTCCAAGCATGCCACTAGAAAGAGCGATAGAGTTTACCAATGATCTACTTCCAGGAACAACACCAGTGTCAGAGGGAGTCTACAGAATGACACAAGCAGATTTAGAAGTCTTGTACTGAATGATTGAAGAATTGAGAACTAAGAGATTCATTTGTGCTAGTGGATAACCTTGGGGAGCTCTAATGCTTCTACTGAAGAAGAAGAATGGAACATCATGATTATGTGTTTATTATCGTACCCCTAATGTAGTAACTATCGAGAACAAGTATCCCTTGCCAAGCATCGATGACTTATTCGATCAACTTAGTGGTGCGGCAGTATTTTCTAAGGTTGATCTGCGATCGGGATATTATTATATCAGAGTCAGAGACCAAGATATACCCAAAAGGTCATTCAGATCAAGATATGGACATTGAGAGTTTCTAGTAATGCCCTTTGGAGCAACCAATGCACCAACAGTATTTATGGATCTCATGAATCATATTTTATGCCATACTTGGACAAGTTTGTGATTGTGTTCATCGATGATATCTTGGTTTACAATCGAAGTAAAGCAGAATACGAGCAGTATCTTTCCACAGTTCTTCAAGTCCTTAGAGAACATAAGTTATATGCCAAGTACAATAAGTGTGAGTTCTGGCTTGATCGCATTTCATACTTGGGACATATTATAGCTAAAGGTAAAGTAGAAGTGGATTCCGAGAAGACAGAAGCCGTCGAGACATAGCTAGTACCTAGAATAGTTGCAGAAGTTCATAGTTCTTGGGACTAGCAGGATATTATCGAAGATTTTTGTCAGACTTTGCTAGAATTTTTGCACCCATTACATAATTAATATATAAGGATGTGCACTTTGATTGGACAGATGAATGTCAAACCTCCTTCGAGACACTCAAGCAGAAGTTGATTACGGCACCAATTTTGATGCTTCTAGGTGGGACAGGTGATTTTACGGTATATTATGATACATCAGAAAAAGGACTAGGGTGTGTCTTATGCTGCATGGAAAGGTTAAAGCTTATGTATCTCGGCAGCTTCGAGACCATGAGAAGAATTATCCAACACACGACTTGGAGTTAGCAGCAGTTTTCTTTGCACTCAAAATTTGGTGGTATTATCTATATGGAGATCTAGTAGAGATTTATACTGATCATAAGAGTTTGAAGTACATCTTTACTCAGAAAGATCTTAACTTAAGACAGAGAAAATGGCTAGAGTTGTGACAAACTATGATCTTGACCTTCAGTATCATCCATAGAAGGTTAATATCGTGGCAGATGCTTTGAGCCAGAGAGAAGGAGCTTATTTTCTCATGGCACAGCGAGAGATTTTAGAAGATCTTCAGGATATGGACATAGAAGTAGTGTTGCTTGGCAATACAGTATTGATGGCCGATCTGCAAGTTCAATCCAGTATAGTGGAAAGGATCATAGCAACAGAGTTAACGGATGTCAAGCATCAGCGACTCAGGGCATAGTATGAGGCAGGGCGTAGACTAGAACTGAGCATTCATAGAACTCTCCGATTAGGTAATCGTCTTTGTGCACCAAGTGGAGATATCCATCAAGAGATCATGTCAGAAGTCCACAGTTCTTAATATTTTATTCATCCAGGAGGAACGAAGATGTACAGAGATATTCGTCAGTATTTTTGGTGGAATAGAATAAAGAGGGATAGCAAGTCAAGGCTGAGCATTAGAGACCAGCATGACTTATTTAACCTTTACCAATTCCAGAATGGAAGTAGGACCGTATCACCATAGATTTTGTGACCGATCTTCCTACATCCCCAGCTAACAGAGATGCAATCTGTGTATTAGTTGATCAACTCACAAATATTGCTCACATCTTTTCCTTCAGAGTGGGACAGTCTACAAAGCAGTTGGCTCGGATGTACATGAATCAGATTTTCAGACTTCATAGAGTACCAGTCAGCAATGTATTAGATAGAGATTCTAGATTCATATCTCATTTTTGGCAGAGTCTACAGCAGAGTCTGGGTACCTTCTGAAGTATAGTAAAACTTATTATCCCCAGACATATGGTCAGTCAGAACGTACGATCCAGACTCTAGAAGATATAATTAGATCATGTACCCTTGACTTTGGTCCCTTGACTTTGGTGGTTCGTGGGAAGACCATTTACACTTGGTAAATTTTTCCTAAAATAATAGTTTCCAAGCAAGTATCCAGATGACACCCTTTGAGGCACTTATGACAGGAACTGCAGACACCGTTAGCTTGAGATAATATTGGTGAGAGACAATTGCTTGGTCCGGAGATGACAACCCAGATAGTTGAGGTAGTGCGGAAGCATCTTAAGGTGGCTCAAGATCGTCAATATTATTGGGCTGATTCGCATCAATGACTTATTGAGTTCTCTGTCGGCGACCATGTATTCCTTCGGACTTTGCCTACCCGAGGAGTCATCTAATTTGGTGTGTGGGGAAAGCTTTGTCTATAGTATATTGGCCCGTTCGATATCCCCGAGTGAGTGGGAGATGTTTTTTATCGCCTTGCTCTTCTATCGTCTCTTTGCGAGATACATAATATTTTTCATGTATCTCAGTTACAACAGTATATACTGGATTCAAGCCATATCCTGGATCATTCAAATTGGTCGTTGGTACCAACCTTTCATATGAGGAGAGTCTTCTATCCATTTTGGACCAAAAATAGAAGATTCTCAAGAACCGGACTATTCGGTTAGTCCGAGTTGTTTGGGGCATTACTCACCGGGCGAGTCAATTTGGGAGTGAGAGGATGATATCCGTTCTCGATACTCGTATTTGTTTCACTCGTGAAGTATACTTGTTCGTATATCTCATAACCTGATCTTGTCTTATGCATGCTTGTCGTATTCTAGGATTGTGCTAGATTTCCGTATGTCCTTGCTTATCTTAATTGCATACCCCTAGAGTTTTCTTGCTAGACCCCGTGCCTTATTAAAATTTTGTGGATAAAATTTTCTAAGAAGGAGAGAGTTGTGAGACTCATCTCACTGTTTTAGTATTCATACCCGGTATACGCATATTATACATATATAGCTTGCTTATTGTTTAATAGCTTACATCTTGTTTTTTGCTATTCATGCATTGTTTAGGTTATTTCTGTAAGTTTTTCTTAGTTGCTTGCATTGGACCATTGGCCCCTTGGTTTTCTTGGTGAGTGGTGGTGATAAACCAGGGTGAGAGGCATATATTATGATCCAATGGCCTAAAATCAAACCCTTGGCTATAAAAGCAATCACATTCTTTTTCCTCCACTTTTCTTTCCTTTTATTTCTCTTTCCTTCTTTATCCCAAGCAGAGAGCAGCAATTGAGCTTGGCCTTGGCCGTGGGTGACCTTGGTAGTGATGGTATTAGGCTAGAACTTGACCATAGATAATTATATCTTGCCAACCAAAGGAACAACCTTGGATCTTGCTTTGATTCTTAGTATAGCTTATTTTATCATTTGATCAATTTTATTTTTGGGTAACACTTAGAACTTGTCTCATTAATATTTTTTTTCTCTTGGATTGGTTTGCTCATGGAGACCGAGAACAGCAAGTCAGAGAATACAAAGTTGGCATGAGAATGCATACAAAAAGTACGTAGGGAACCCTTGTCGCATAAGCGAAGTTCCAGTGAGCGTACTCGTGTATGTTTCACAAATTCCTTAGAAAGTGCGCCAAGATATGTTAAGTACTCTAGCCGCACTTCTCTACTCCTACATATGTTTTGTACTAAGGTAATGCCTTAAAAATTATGCTAATACTACTTGGGGCACTTTTGAATGGGTCTGCAAGTCATCAAGAATGTACACCACTGCTTAAAAAGCCAAGTTGGCACATTTTGCAGATATTGCAGAGTTAGTGCAATTTGGTGAACTTCTCTTACCGGCGCACTTTGTCCCTTTTGGAGAATGGCGCACTTTGTTGTATGGCGTACTATGTGGCATTCTCTAGAGAGGATGTACTTTGTAGCCTTTTGTATTACTTAATGACCAAGCAAAGACTTCTGACCATTTTCAAGAATTGTGTTCTCGACTACAGGTTCATCTCGATTGTTGTGCCATATCTTAGAACTTATGTTTTGTCTTTTAGTAGACCTTCCTGTGCTTGTTTGTGCGCCAAACCTCACTACTGGCATACATGGTGAAAGTACGCCAAGTTCATAGCTTGGGTACTTTCATTGTGCGCCAATGATAGATTTATGCATCAAACTCCTACCTCGTACACTTCTATCATTGTGCGCCAAGGTCCTTGAAGTGCTCTTTAGTATGATTGTGCGACACCTTTTGCTCGGAGCACTTTTGTATTAAAGTATGCTAGAACTGCCTGAATCAGTGATTTGTGCGCCAAAACTATTTTTGGCTATTTGTGCGCCAATACTCGTTTTGGCCATTTGTGCGCAAATAGTAATTTTTGACCCATTCTGCGCAGATGTTACTTTCTTGCCTGATTTTTTGCACCAATCCTAAATTGTTAATTTATGCGCCTGTATGCCAGTATTTTTTTTAATATTCTTAACTCTTGATGATTCTCTAGTTCTCTTTTATCATGTTATTTTAGTTAATCCTGGTTATTTCCTGAATATGACATTTTTAATATTGATCTTGATTTCCTGACATGATCTAGTGATTGTATATTATAAATGAACTCATAAATCTTGACATGGAATTGATAATACTATTAATCTTGATCTTGTACTAATAATTCTGATCCTGTACTTATAATCCATATACTGTACTGATAACCCTGATCCTGATACTCCTGATAGTGGCTCGACGTAGCGCACTCCTGACTTGAGAATTCCTTTAACTGTCCTGATCAAGGCAATTAGTAGCACCGGTATTGCATGACTTGTATCCCCGTGGCTTATTTTGATTATACCCATCAAGTTACTGTTCTGTCGTACATCATGTCTAAGAAAGATTTTTGAGCACCACGGTCGAAAATTCTTAAAAAAATTTTAAACTAATAATAATCTAGAAAAGTATCTAGAGAAATTTCCTGTCTACATGCAATCCCGGTATCCCAGCGACACCTGATCGATTTGGATATCTCCGTTGTGAGGGTCACTCTTCCACACATCGACGAGTGTTGCACTACCAGAAAAGATAATAATTGATTATACTTGATAAATCTATACTATGTACCTGTTTGTCTGGATAACCCGGATAGTCTGTAGGGCATGTGCATGTAAGGAATCTCAAACTGCATGTGTTAGTAGCTAGGTCTGTGATAACCCTTGTTAGCTAATGATAGTAAGTCGTAGGGCATGATTTGTCGTGATCGCTTGATTTCCAGTCTAGTCTAGTCTAGTCTTGATTTTATTAGTAGCTGATCGAAAAATGGCAACCAGAGTACTGATTCCAAATGTCCTTGTTTAATTACTCCTGAACTACTTAACTTTTATTTTATCTGTTTCACTTATTTAACTGTTACTATACTAGCTATTCATATTGATTTATCTGTGTGTTAATTTTAGTTCATGAGTTTGGCTCCCTTGTGGTACTTGCTATTTTGGGGTCTGACCCCACTAGTTTTGTATGGCCAGATTTTAGAGCAAGATTGCAGGATCTTCCGTACTTTTTGCCTCAAGATGGTGAACAGGAGGAGCACCCTAGGACATGAGTGGGTTTCTTCTTTCTCACCCACTTGATCTTGTACATTATTCTTTCAAGACATTTAGCCACCGAGCACCTATTTAGCTCATATTTTAGGAATTGATATTCTATCATGCGGGCCTACATGTAAATCATATTCTAGACTATAGCTAGAGCTGATCATGTAACATTGTACTCTGCTAGTTCTTTACTTTGGTAACTAGATTCATGATCATCTAGGCATGTATAGTTTGGGACGTCTTACTATTATATGTTGATGATCTTATATCTTGTAAACTTTATACTTGCTTGAGATTAAGACACCTAGGATTCTTGACCCAGGATTGCCTGATGGATTGTAGAGTAAACCCTCATATGTCTAGACAATCGTGACCGTATCTCGAGGTATAGAGTACTCTAGTATACTTAGATGGCATTATCTGCCATCGCTCTCTAGTATTCTGGTTCTACAGTATGACAATCACCGTTGCTTAAAGTAAGATTTACCCCACCATGGATCTGCTCCCAGGAACCAGCAAGTTCACGTAGAACTTCTGGAACGCTCGCCGTCATCTCTTTTCTAACTCACACGAACTCCTCTGGACTCCAATGGCAGTCATCGCTCATTTCTTTCTTCTTTCTCTCTATTGTGGAGTATGTCAACAAAAGAGGCACGAAGCGGATATTTATATAATAGGGATGAAACCCTAACCCTAATATTGGCCGCCAGCTCATTATGGAAAGATATGATTCAATTAAATTCAAATCCCATAAAAATTAGTTCTGAATAATTAACTCATTCTTTCTATAACAGTTCAAATTCTGTGGTCAGCAGAAACTACTGCCTCCTTCTCCCCCTGCGCTCTCTATACTCTATATGCACATCCTATGTTGTAGCTCGCACAGAAGCCTGCATAGAAGCTCACATGGAAGCTTACGTAGAAGCTTTTGCAAAACATCATGCCCAGATCGCCTCGCGAAGATCCCCTCGTGCAAGAGCCTTCTCGCAACCAAGAACAAAAGTGCAACAAATATGCATAAGTGCCTTACGACGATACTGACGTGCTAAGTGCAAAGTGTGCCATCAAAGCGAGTTTGAGTTCGATTTCGAGTCTCTAAGCCCATTTGGGGCTTAGCTCCTAAGAAAATTATTCCAAGAGAGTGACAAAAAGCATAAATGCTTTCTTTGAGGAGTTTAGCCTTAACCCTACTAGAAAAATATCCCACATGGCACCCACCCCATGTGCATCTCTCAACATCCACATGTTATTATATTGAGATACCCACTTGGAGTATTTTCTAATGTGGGACTATCTTTCTAGTCTTGCAAGAGAAAAACATATAAGCCAAAGGAAAAATGCCAACAATCCCCCACATATCTCAATATATGGGTTGAGTGTTCCCTACAGTGAATCTCCATTATGCTTTAGGATATATGTCACTTACGATTAGAATCTTCCCATATGTGTCAAACAACAGTATGATAAAAGAATGGACTAAGCCTTGAATTATGCACCATAGCTGATATTCTTTCTACTCACATAATGACATCAACTATGCTTCTGGTCACACGTTAAAGGCCCTGTGTTGATCCGGTCTCGATGTATATATCTTGGGTGTCTACAAGTTTACCCTCAAGAGACAGCCTACATCTCTTTCTATATACTTAGGTGGATTCTTTAGAGAGTTTAAAATTCCCCAACTTGAAACCTTGTGCTTCTTTGCAGTGCTACGTCGCTATAACATTGCTCGAAGCCGAGGTCTACAACCTCTTGGGGTTGTCATACCATTGTAGCATAAGGTCATGCCTCTTTTCAGTGATATAGTACCCATCATGGAGCCTTGTGCTCCTTTGTAGTGCTACGTCTCTACGACATGGCCCAAAGCCGAGGTTCACAACCTCTTGGTGGTGTTGCCCCACTGTAGCATGAGGTCACCAGCCTCTTTGTAGTACTGTCATACTACTCTCCATATATTCAACAATAGGCTACTTGCCTATATACGGTGCTACTGTCGCTATAACATGCCGAGGCTCTTACCTCATCGTGGTGTCACGCCAATGTAGCATGGGGGTTACCATCCCCTTTGTGGTGCCGAGCCGCCCGTGCTTCCTATAAAGTACGTCAGACATTCAAAATGCCTAAGAACTCATTAAGGCCCATGGCTAAATAGTTAGGTATAGTGGTTTAAGGGAATAACTTATATACTAAGGTAGTATTGATACTAGTTAACACTAGGATATTCATAAGTTATATATAATTACTTAGTGATATTAGCTAGTATAGCTAATACCTTCAAGTTATGGACCTAAAAACCTAACCATAGCGTAGTATAGCCTAATATCAACTAGTATGGCCTTGTAATCAACCTAGAAGCTAGTTATGGTCCCAAAACCAAGTTAAAGACATAGTTTGACTAGTGTAGCCTAGTCTTAACATGAAAAACCATATTTTAGCTCTTTTAAGCTTATTATTACTTCAATACACCTAAATGATGTGGAATTTTATATATAGGTATGTGTAATACCAGTTTGGATACCGAGTTGCACCATTTGCTCAGGACCATAGGCGAGTACATTCTCTGATCATTTCTATTAATTGATATTTACTATGATTCATGTATTTAGTGGTGTTATATTTGATTTCTGACACGAGGGTTCACGAACTAGTACATTGCTTGGACCTTCAGTCATGAGGTGTTACATGGTTATCGTATTGACATCGTATATGACATTGACAATAGATATCTTACATGGAATTATTATTGGATATTGAGCGTGTATCGTAATGTGTCATGGTTGGATTCACTATACTAGTCGGGGCGGGGAAATAGTAGTTTGATATGTGATCATACCTATTGTAGTATTGTAAAATATTATTAGTGTTAATCATACACTTCACGTATGATTAGCCAGGCCATTAGCTATCATAAAATTTTTTAAGTCGATCACATATCGAAACTAGTATTTTAAAACAGACATTTAGCTATAGTTCTTCCTGTCTACTTCATACATCTTGAGTTGTACTTTATCTTTTTTTTATTTACCTTCATTACCTGTATACCATATTCTCAGTATTTATTATTCTCATATTGCCCTTACTAGGATATATATATTGATAGTTCTTCTTTTATTCATCATTTATTGTATTCACTATTACTATTTTATAGTCTTTATCAATTAATTGGAACTATTGTTAGAGTTGTACTCGTTCCATCCTGATTGGATATATTTTTCAGACGATTACTTGGAGAATTTATGTCTGACGTATTACAGACTGCAGGAGGTAGCATATGTAACTTTTGACCCTTTAGTCCCGGAGTTATTACCGGGAGGCCTAACCAGTATCACTAGTTATTCTAGTCATCCCTTCTTAGCATTAGCACTAGATTTGTTTCCAACATATTTGACTTTTGAGATGTATTATTTTTACTCGACTTATGGATTATTGATAGACTTATTTGGATTATTATATATTTTTGAGACTAATTGTGTTTTATGGATAGCCTTTTAGACTTGGATATTGTTGTGATGTCTAGTTTGAGACATTATGATTCTATTACTTCTATTTGATATCGTGCCATTATCTTCCTCTAGTTTTATTGTGATTCAGTATTGAATATCATATATATTGTCATCTTGTCCTCCGTATGGAGTTGGGATATCATTGACATGTTTCATATACTATTATATGAGATGATTAGATAGTATAGTTGACCTAGACAATGTTCTACCGCCGATGCTGCGATATAGGCGGGACATACCTATATACTCGTGCCCTCACATCGTGTGCGGGTCAGTTATGAAATAAAGTCTCCAGCTGTGAACTCCAGGGGCCTTTTACTATTGTCTGTTCAGTGCTTCTACTTGTCTTGAGCAACTCTGATTCTGTCTCTGATTAGTTTGACCTTGTCTGTTGCATCTACTATCATCTCGAGACCAAGTAAAGCCCTCTCTCCTACATCGTCCCATGATAAGGGTGTACGACATCTACGCCCAAACGATGCCTCGAACGGTGTCATGCCAATACTAGCTTGATAGCTATTATTATAGGCAAACTCCACTAAGTGCAAGTGGTCTTCCCACAAACTCCAAAGTCTAAGGCACATGTTCTCAACATATCTTCTAAAGTCTGGATGGTCCTCTCAGACTTTCCATCTGTCTGAGGATGGTATGATGTACTGAAATTCAGTTCAGTGCCGAGGTTTTCTTGTAGACTCCTTAAGAAATGTAAAGTGAAACGGCTATCTCTGTCTGAGATGATACTGACTGGCACCCATGAATTCTGACTATCTGCCTCATGTAAAGTTCGGGCAACTTCTCCATGGACAATCCCACTTTAAAGGGAATAAATTATGTTGACTTTGTTAGTCTATCCATAATTACCCATATGGCATCTTTTACTCCTGGCGATCGTGATAATCTTGAGATGAAGTCCATAATGACATGCTCCCACTTCCATTTTGGAATGGGTAAAGGCTGTAGTAAGCCTCCTGGTCTCAACCGTTCTGCCTCTGGCATACTAAAAATCTGGAGACGAATCTAAGTACATCTTTTTTTATCCCGTACCACCATACATGTTCCCTTAAGTCCTTACACATCTTTGTTGCCCCTAGGTAAATAGAGTACTATGATTGGTGGCCTTCTTGCATAATCTCTTCTCTCAAACTTTTGCTGGGTACATAAAGTCTGGTGCCATGTCTTAGTGTCCCATCTTCTTCTATGGTGAAATCTTTATGTAATCATGCCTGTACTTGGGCCCTAATACTGCGAAGACTCTCATCCTAAAACTGATTCTCTTTGATCTTCTCCATAAGACTGGATTGGACTTTCATGTTCATTAACTTTCCTTTAATTTCTGGGATGACAACCTCTATCCCCAACTTCTCTATGTCCTCCAGAAGGTGCGGATCAATAGTCAGGAATATCACTACCGGATATCGGCTAAGTGCATATGCCACTACATTAGCCTTCCCTGGGTGATATTGAAGGTTAATATCAAACTCTTTCATAAGTTCCAACCATATTCTCTGCCTCATATTTAGTTTCTTCTGGGTGAAGACATTTTTCAGGCTTTTGTGGTTTCTAAAGATACTGACCCTTTCTGCATAGAGGTAATGCTTCCAAAGCTTCAAGGCAAAGATTACTGCTGCAAGCTCCAGGTCATGTGTGGGGTAGTTCTTCTCATGAGGCCTTAATTGCCTGGAAGCATATGCTATCACTCTCTTATTCTACTCTAAGACACATCCCAAACCTTTTCCAGATGCATCGTTGAAAATGGAAAATCCTCCAGATCCTGAAGGTAAAGCTAGAATGGAAGCAGTAGTTAATCTTTTCTTCAATTCATCCAAGGCTACTTGGCATGCTTCAGTCCACACAAACTCTTCATCCTTCCTAGTGTAGAAGCATAAAAAATCATGCAGGCCGCATAGAGGTCATGCCCCCCATCAAAAATGAAACCAAGACAAAAAAATTCATATGCGGCATGAACAACCAAGCCGCAGAAAAGTCACATGCGGCCTGATCAACCAAAGATCTAGAAGCCGCATAGTATACTCTATGCGTCCTGAACAACCACAGAGCAAAGAGGCCTCATAGAACCCCCCTGACACAGTATTTGATGTCGGTCAGACTATGACACACCACTCATCATACTTTGCTTCGAGATTCATGATGACGGCGACTCAGAAAAAAATAAAAAGTTATATTACGTATTGATGGCCTCGACAGACGTGCCATGCCATATGCCCATTCATATGCGGCTATGACCCCATGCGGCCTCGTTAATATTCGGCTATAGTGTCCATTCGACCAAAGCCAGACGATAGCTCGTGTGTGGCCACAACGCCATGTGGCCAGAGTGTCCATCCGACCAAGGCCAAACGAGAGCACACATGCAGCCTCAACTCTATGCATCCTCGTCCTCATGAGGCCAGAGTGTCCATCCGACCAAGGATAAACGAGATCACACATGGGCCTTCTACTCTATGTGTTCTCGTACGCATGAAGCCAAAGTATCCATCAGACCAAGGGCGGACGAGAGCACATATGCGGCCAAAATAAATATGCGGCCAAGAAGTTATGCGGACTTCAAACTTGCAATATCTTTTCTGTTGCAACTGAAGAGATCCTCATGCTATTAGTGCAGACCACATGTCCATCTGATCAGGTCGCACACATAATGGGTCAATAATGACCACACCCTCTTCAGTTGGATTGTATCAACCGTATATCCCAACCAAGGCTATATGGTAGCATGCCCGTAGTATGTGGCCCAGTTATAATCGTATTCTGTTAAAGAAGCCCCCATGCGGCCACCAAATAGAGTCATATACGATATCTATAGTCCGTCATCATGACGACTATAAATAACAAGGGTAGCATACCCTACAGACCCCAAGCAAGCGGGCAACAAGCACAAGAGAGAGAACAGAAAAGAGCTTGCTTGCTCCCGCATCAGACCGTCAACAGAGTAAAAGAGCCACTACAACACTCGATCTCCATCGTCACACCCCAGAATCAAAAATTATACTTAGATTATTTGTCTAGGACCACTTTGTAATTTCTTTAGTTTGTTGTTAAAACAAGTTCTTTTAGACTTCTGATTTAATGGCAAATAAGATGGCAACTCTGTTGGGGACCAATTTCTTCTCGGATGAGAAGACAGTGACGCAGTCCGATGCTGCCAAGTGGGGTTCAACCCAAAGGATGCTGGTGGTATGCTTCGACTAGCAAGCATTCGAGAACATACTTTCCGAGGACAGCGCGAGTCCTTCTCCAAGGAAAGCAAAGCCTAAGACGACCCGCAGGACATGGGTAGCGAAGGCCGCTACGCTCAACCAACTACGGAGCATGTGCTCCCCACTTCTCTTCTTGTTGTCGTAAACGCACATCATGCAACCACCCAGGCTGACCCTGTTTATACGGCAGTCGAAAAAGGCACTCGGCGCCCAAACTCAGGCAAAGAAAAATACTATGATGCCAGAAGTTCGGGTGCTGAGACATATTCCATGCGGCCATAGTAGAAGCCGCATAAGTAGGCAGCCGCAGGCAAAAGTCCATATGTGGTAGCGTTCGTCGGCCGTAGGCAAATGACCACATACGGCCAGAACAGTAACTGTACATATGTTTTTGACTAAATCTCATACAACGCTGATCTTATACGCCATGCTAAAAATGGTGAAAACCCAAACTTGGAGTCTTCATGTTATGTACCAGTACATGCAAAGTCAAAGAAGTATATGGTAGTGCAAGATAGCCAAGCTCAAGCAACTGCTCATTCGATGGACCGTCAACAGGAATCGATGACTATTATGCGTGCCTCGCACGAAAAGCTATACAAGACTAACCCACGTGTCCAGCCCAAGTGGACTGGGTCGATCTTAAATGTCTTCTGCTGACAACTTGGAAAAAGCTCTTCCATGAAACCTAGGTCAGGGAGGAAAAATAATACCTACACACCCATATGTTCATAACTAGGGTATAAAGGTAAATCAGCCCTCGCGTGACCTGCACAACGTGATCAATCATAAGCGCAAAGTGAAGGAAGCAACCACGACATGTAAAATAGCCCCTTCAGGGCATCAATGTGCCAGTATTATCATCAATTGCAGATGTAATAAAATAGTAGTACCTGTAAACAGACGGTAGGTATTCCAGCGACTGCAACCAGGGGTACCTAGTCGGCAGCAGCGCGAAGAGCAGGTGCAAGTACCAAGGGAGAAGGAGCCGCCCTTCGCCTCATGCTATTCGGCTTTGAAGGCCCCCTTCGCAAAGGGAGTCCAGCACCTTCTGTCCGCCACTCTCGACCAGCATGTCGAGGAGGCAGGCCCAAGAAGGACAAGCAGCAGGACCTATAGAGGGTGTTTTTTGCGCACCCACTCAAAGAAGAAGCTGCCAGCCACTGGGAGTAGCTCTTTCTCAGGACCCCAGATGACAGTAGAAGCTGGGGGTCGCAACCCCATGGAACTCTACGATAATCCAGCGTTCCAAGATGATGGTGATTCCCAGGAAACGGGTGCTAAGATCCCTGGGTGTAGCCACCCTCATAAAAAAGACGCAGCCTCCTACGCTGGGGATGGTGTTCCATTAAAATCCGAACGAGGCACATCACTACCAACTTTCCTTGACGACTATTTACTGTAAGATTTTAAAGCATAAAGTGCTACGTCTACCGTCCCATCTATCTCATCTTATGTGAGGACATCATACATGCCAGGGGGCGAGCACGAAGGCCCAAGTGATCGGTAGTGCCTCAAAACCCTCGAAGACATGATGCAAACCATGAGCGAGTCAATGCTATCCTTGACCCCAGCAGTTCTAGACATCAAGGCAAGTGTAGCCTCTCAATAACAAAGGGCCTCAGGGCAAGCAAATTAGGACCCTGCAACCAATGGAGATTCGAATGTGACTGCACCTCCCGCTGGTGGTCGTTATGCTCTACTAGGGTCGTCTGCTCCTTCTGTATCAGAAGAAGCCCAAGAAGTAATTCGGGAGGTACGAGAGCTGATATCTCGTCTAGACTCGCTAGGAAATTGGGACACACTCCGCGAGATCGGGATACGACAACCATACCCCCCGAATGGAGAGATGTATCATATCCGCCAAAGTACAAGCCTTTTAATTTGAACCCATTTGATGGGAAAATATCTCTCCGTCAATACATATGTTACTTTGAGATTGCAATGGGGGTACCCACCTAGCAGTGACGCCCTCCTCACTAAGCTCTTTGTGGGGGCATTATCTGGAGTAGCCTTTGATTGGTTCTGCAATCTGAAAGATAACTGTATTTTATCGTTCGACAACCTAAAGGATCTTTTTCTTGCCCGATTCTATGACGGAGGAAGTGACATGACAATGTCCTCCCTAATGGACATTATTCAGAAAGAGAAAGATCTTGTACGTGCCTACATCGAACGATACAGGGAAGCATCACTGAAGTTGCCTCCGGGAAATCCTAAGTCCACACTAATGGACATGTGCCATAGAAATTTACTTCCAACAGTCAGCCTCTGAATGGACGACAGTTAATTCAAACACTGGACGACGTTCATTATAAATGTTGTCGGTGCTGAGATCCCGTCACTGATGATAGGGAAAAATGCCCTTATAACAACAATAATAAAAACAACAACGGCAACAATAGCCGTGATGGAAAAGGAAAGCAGGCCCTTTGTCGCTAACTTGACCAAAAAGCCGGAGCAGAAGTCGGCGGAAGCTCCAAAGCCAAAAGAGACCTACTCTTTCGAAGATGATGATGTCATAGCAATCTTTGACGTGCTGAAGCAAGAAAACAAGCTTTGACTCTCCGATGTTAAATGCCTTGTTGAGGCAGCCGAGGTAAATAATCTAAAGTACTACCACTACCATCGTTACGTCCATCAGGCGATGCAGGACTGCTACACGGTGAAGCGGTACATCCAGTGGCTGCTTGACACTAAGGCCCTCACCTTAGACTTTGATGACAAGACTGTTGCTGCTAGCATGGTATCGCTCCAATTTCGTAACTTCACGACAACAAAATTCTAAGATGAAGTAATCCCGATTCCAAGGGCAATGATAGAGGTCGTCAATCTCCCGCCAACTCATGACCAAATGACCTGGCTGATACCCATCACCACACCTCGAGGGGAGGTCATGAGGGTCTACCCGGATCTTGCTCCAGACTTGATGCAGCAAGCAGCTCCTTCCGTCGTCAAGACCAAAGGACGAAAGTCTAAGTCCTGTTGCATGGTTTCTTCCACCACAGAGTAAGCCATAGGAAAGGAAACTATATCAGGCCTTACCTACAAGTGGGACTATGGGACTCTCGATGACAATGCACCTCCAATTACTGCACCAGTCGTGTCTAATTTGGGTCCATCTCAAACCCCGGCGGTGGACAGGTCTAAAATTAAGGAAACCAGCTTTGATAAAATATTGCATAAGGATAATACTCATGGGCTGGAGAATCCCAATGACTTCGACATCTTGGCACAACTCGCCAATACCCTAGCAAAGTTATCATTGTTCGAGCTTCTCTGACTCTCCGAAGAAACTCAGGAGGCCCTGAGTGAGGCATTACAAAATATTGATTACTACCTTGCGCAGATCAAGCTACCAGTAGAGAATCCTGCCGTATATCCTCATTGTAATAATGCGACGGAGGTGATAGCCAATATCACGTTCTCACAACAGGACATGTTGTTAAAAAATAACAGGCACGATCGCCCCCGATATTACACAGGGTATATCATCGCCATCAAGGTGGATCGGATGCACATCGACCTCGATTCATCCATCAGTATCATCCTACAAAGTCTGCTTCAGACCTTGGGTATCCCAATGCACCGGCTCGCTGCAACCAATACTTCCATCAGTGGCTTCAACGCAAGGAAGAGCTATCCTCTAGGTAAAATTCTCTTGAAATGATAAATCGATGACTTAAAAATAGAGGTTACTTTCTATGTCATAAATGTAGACGTATCCTATAATGTCTTGCTGGGACGTCCATGGATACACAAATATATGATCGTACCATCAACTCTACACCAGTGCCTAAAGTATGTGGACAATTATGGCATGTTCAAAAAGGAGTTCGCGGATGTCGATCCATTTAAAGTGATCGAGGCCTATTACGCTGATGCATTCTTGTACAAAAAAATCTACCCTAATGAAGGTGGCCATGATGTCGATGATAAAGCAAAAATTGGCATAATATCCGGTGAACCTTTAACGGTCCACCTCAAAGGACGTGCTCGTGACACAACCTCTCTCCTCGTTATGCAGATATAGAAGCATGAAAAATACGCTGGGAGGATCTACGCAACCTCTTGATGCAGAGCAGCGTAAACAGAGGCCTTCAGAGCCATCAAGCGTGCAACAGAGCTTTTTTTGCTAAAATACAGTATGAAGTGTAAGCTCAAAGGACCATCCGCGTAAGTGCAGTACGTCCAGGCCGCTCCAGCGTAAGACAAAGTTCTTCATCGCCTACATGGCGTAAAACTCAGCCGCTCTCAAAGCAGCGTTAATGCGTATGAGGAACGCTTTATTTTCCCCAAAATGAACCTGTCAAGTCACGCAGTGAACCTGGCCTCTGACTCCTGACAAAAAGTGCTGCACGACTACCCAAATGACGGCTGGAAACGATGGCAGACCCCTCGGGACGTGCCCACAGTATGATAGCGGATCTCGGTATTTAATGCAGAGGATTTGGTTAAAATATCACCAAACCGTCGGTTACCAAAGTCCCCCCAGCGTAAACCGCTCTTTCACGTACAAAGGAATACGCCGTCTTGTTTTACACAGGCAAACATGAGCTATTTTACGCTCTGCAGTAGACAAACCGCCTGCCACGTCAAAAGCTACACTTCGTACAGGGCCCGAGGCACGTCTCTACGTCAAATTACACAGAGCGGTGACAGTTTCCCTCAAGACACATCTCTGCGACGGATGCACAGAAGGGCTGCAGACCTTCAAAACACGTCTCTGCATTTAATGTACAGGATGGTGGCAAATCTCTGTAAGAGATTTGATTACACCTTCGAAAGTCATAATTCCGGCGAAGACGTCCACATCAACACTCTGGCACGGTACGCAGCGGCTTCTACGTCAGACGAGGACATCTCTTCCTCCTCCAAGAACGGAAGAGGCAGACGAACGCCGCCGCACGGCAACACCCGCTATCAATAGACCCATTTTGGATTAGGATATGCCATCGCCCTTGCGACTTCTAAGTCAGACGAGGACATCTCTTCCTCCTCCCAGAACGGCTTGTCGCCCCCCGACTCACCTGATGCTCTCGAACAAACACTATCAGTAAATATGGTGGTGACAGATCCCTCAGGAGCAGATGAGCAGGATTCAGAGCCGTTTGAGAATGATTCTTGGGCTCAGCAAATGGATACACAGTGGGAATTCCGCTTCGAGCAAAGAGAACCTCCCACCAAAGACGAAGTTATCCAGATCGATGTTGGGGGTGAACTTTCGCCGAAGCCAATATTTATCAGTAACAACCTTCCCCCAGCTGAAAGGGAAGAAGTTATACAGCTGATAAAGGAATACATCGACGTCTTTGCATAGAATTATGAGGACATGCCAGGCCTGGACCCGGAAGTAGCTACTCACAAGCTCAATATATTGACCGATTCGAAGCCAGTAAAGCAGCACCAATGTCGGTTCCGCCCAGATATGATGGACGCCATCGAAGCTGAAGTCAAGAAGTTGATAGCCTACGATTTCATTCGAGAAGAACAACATTCCGACTGGGTCGCCAATGTTGTCCCAGTCATAAAGAAAAATGGAAAGGTACGTATCTGCATCGATTACCGAGATCTGAATGCGGTCTGCCCCAAGGATGAATTCCTTCTTCCCATCACGGACATCATGATCGACAACACCTGCGGCTTTGAACTCATGTCTTTCATGGACGGGTTCTCAGGGTATAATCAGATCAAGATGCATCCTGAAGACGAGAAGCACACCGCCTTCCGGACACCATTGGGAATATATTGCTACACGGTCATGCCCTTCGGATTGAAGAATGCCGGGGCTACATACCAACGAGCTATGAGTAACATATTCCACGAGCATTTACGCAAAACAGTGGAATATTACGTGGACGACATAGCCGTCAAGAGCCGCCTCAAAGGTGATCACATTCAAGACCTGAGGACGGTATTCGAGTTAATGCGCCAACATCAACTCAAGATGAACCATACGAAGTCCTTTCTGGGTGTATCTAGTGGCAAATTCCTGGGATTTGTCATTACCGCCAAAGACATCCAAGTGGACCCTGATAAAGTCCAGGCAATCGTGGAAATGCGACCGCCCCGTAATCTGAGGGAACTCAGGGGATTTCAAGGACGTCTGGCTTACATTCGGTGATTCATATCCAACCTCTCGGAGAGATGTCAGCCCTTCTCTCATCTCATGAAGAAAGGTGTATCCTTCGTATGGGACGAAACCTGCCAGCAAGCGTTTGGAGATATCAAGCGCTACCTCACTAGTCCACCAGTTCTGGTGCCTACTGTTATGGGAAAACCGTTCTTGCTGTACGTAGCAATGGATCATTCGCTAGGAGCTCTTCTCGCACAGAAGAACGATGTAGGGCATGAACAGGCTATCTACTACCTCAGCAGGATGATGGTCGGAGCCGAACACCGGTACAACCCAGTGGAGAAAGAATGCTTGGCTCTGATGTTCGCTATCCAAAAGACACGGTACTACGTCACCGGCCAGACTATCCACATCATCTCCAGGATTAACCCTCTTCGAGTACTGATGAGCAAGCCGAGCGTTCTTAATTTTCGACTCGCAACTTAGGCGATGCTATTAACACCATATGACATGGTATACGTACCGCAGAAGTCCATCAAAGGCCAAGCGCTGGCCGACTTCCTAGCTACTCACCCGATCCCGGAGGCCTCCAAATTATACGAAGACATTCCCGACGAAGTTGCAGAATGTAATTACGCAATGAAAGGTGACGCATGGCAACTGTTCTTCGACGGCGCCTCCAGAACCGGTCCTAAGGGAAACATCGTTTCGGGAGTGGGAGTCGTCCTGGTCGCCCCTGATCAGCTCGTCATCTACCGAGCATATTCTCTTAGCGAGCCCTGCTCCAACAATGTGGCGGAGTACAACGCTCTACTAATAGGGCTCCAAGTTGCTAAAGAGCTGGGGGTAGAGTCCCTGGAAGCTTTCGGTGATTCTCTTCTTATCGTCAATCAAGTCAGGGGAATATATGAAGTCCGAAATCCAGACCTCATCCCCTATCACCAAGCGACGGTCGAGATAGCCATGACATTCAAGGAGTTCTTCCTAGAGCATGTACCTCGATCTCAGAATCTGGAAGCTGATGCCCTAGCCAGTCTAGCGACAGATTTAGCTACTCCCGTAAGAAGGCAGAATTCGGTAATCCTTCTTAACAGAGACTTATTCTGTGTGAAGAACAGCTGTCACATAGAACGCAGCTACGCTGTTGTAACACCCCGTTCCGCTCAAGCGGACTGCCGTCTCAAACGGCAAAAGTGCAACTGTCCCGACCCGCTTTGCCTCAAAGGAGAAGCAAAAGATATCCAGACTTGCCTCTACAGGAATCCGGCTTGGACTTTCAGGGGCTCGCTCAGACGTATCGCTCTACCGAGGCGAATCATCGCTAAGGTGGGTGGCTACGGTGAACTTGTCTTTGCTTAGCCAGCACACATAAAATCTGGAATATTCATGCTAGTCGCTAGGTGATTCACCCCTGCATGCTAATAAATCTAACGCACCTAGCTAAGGGAATAATCCCAACTTGTATTGCTTGCTAGAACATGGAAATGAAATACTGCTTATATTCAGACCCTCGCATGCTAAGTCCCTTAACGATTTCAACTCTCGGCTTACCTTCGGGTCCGAGCAACGTGCCTGCTTATGTCCCTTAGAAACGCATGCTTGTCTACTTGTAATGTTGCCTTGTTTTCATCCAAACCCCAGAAGACTACTAAGTAGTCATTCCGTGCATGATTGACCCTGCAAGTATCCTGGACCGTTAGGTCACCAAGCAGCCCCGAATCAGGGGAATGCATCAAGGCAAGTTATTGACTGTACAGAATCATGATTCAAGTATCTCTTGTACTCGTGTTCTTGTGTGCACTCATATTCTCTTGTTCTAGTGCACTCTTGTTCTCGTATATCTTGTGAAAATTGGAAAGACCCAACGATTGCATGTCGCGGACAACTCGGAAACGAGGTATAGTTCCACGGACGGTCACCGGGGCACTGGGACCGATCCGATCCGATACGGTGGGACACCCGGGGTCGGACCCGAGGCCAACACGGCTGACACGGTGATGCTGGACACACGGACACGAGCACACAAAAATGGTGATGGCTTGTTGGCTTGTGGGAAAATTGTGGGGGCTAGCTAATAATTTGGAGATTAGGGTTTCTTGGGAATGGTGATGAGGGACTTAAATAGGGAGAGAGGTGTGGGATAAAGGGTGAGGGTTGGCCCAAATAATGAATGGCCCAGATAATATGAATGAGTTTTCATGTGAGAATGAGGGTGTGCTGGCTAGTTAATAGGAAATGGCAATTTGTAAAATTTAAAAAGAAAAGATTATAATTTCAGAAAATATTTTAGGAAAGCTATGTAATTTATTTATTTACTATTCCATTAATTATAAAATTATTTTGAAGAAACAACTAGTCATTTAATTAATTTTATCAAGTAACAAATTTTATGATTTCAAGCCAATAAACATTTGAAACTAGAGAAATATATGTACATTATTATTTATTTATTTATTTATAAGAAATCGACATTTAGAAAAATTGATTTTTTATAAAAGATTTTTAAATCACCTTCTAAAAATCAGATATTGTTCAAAATCAAATAAAAATTTCAAGGAGAAATTATTTTATAAACTTGGTATTTAAAATAAATTAAAAATCTATTTTTTTCGGAAATTTGGAAATCCGAGGTTACAAGTCTACCCACCTTAGAAAAATTTCGTCCTCGAAATTTAGGACCCTCAGTAATTGTCTTTACTTATCATATTATTTCTATCAAAATTTAAATTTCAACCAAATAATCATGAAGTAATTCCATATCGTTATTTCACAACCTTTCAAAATTTTATATCATTATATTCCGAAAAAATCTTCAAGTTTTAAAATCAAATTCAAATTTTTATCATAATCTCCTCCCGAATTTAAGTTCGTATCTAATTACTCAAGGATTTTAATATCCAATCCTCCAATTGAATTCCAATCAATGTATATTTATAACATTTAAAAATCTGTATTCCAATTTAAATTTTTAAACACTCATCAATCATCTTACTCCTCTAACTCAAATTCAATTGATGCTTATTCCAATCTAACTCCTCATCCCAAGAATTGAATTCGACATTATTCCATTTACGATTTTATTTCCTGATTTTCTTTTTCCTCAAATACTCAACGATGCGATGCTTCCAGAATCTTCAATGCAACATTCATAATATATAAAATTTCTATCTTGCAATCAAATAGATAAAATGATAATCTCTCAAATTTCTCAAATTTTTAATAATCAATTTAATCATATCAAGACCTTCCTAAAATTAATAAATCCTCAGTTTTGTAATAATAAATTATATCACAATCAACCTTCCTAAAATTAACAATCATCAATTCTGCCATGTTAAATTTTTAATCCTTTATTTAAATTAGCGTTTATCCTCAATTTCAATCATATCCCGATCCTTGTAAAACCAATGATCCAGCAATTCTGTTATATCAACTCATGAATGCTTATCCTTGAATTTCTAATCATCTTGTCCCATTTTGTCAAGTCATAACCTTGTCATAGATCCTTGCTATGGTCAAAACCCCAACGATCATGGTCTAAGAAAAAATTTGCCCACAGTCTTACAACAAACAACTTAGAGGAAACATGCATGGTTATGGTCTGTCTTATCCTGGTATTGCATTCTCTGTCAGGGTGTTCTACTAACTATATCCTAACAAAAAATTACGAATACAACCCACGGTACTAGGGAATCAATCAATCAGAAGACAAAAACAACACAAGAAAAAGAAGAACCTGCTAACACATTACCTGCAGTATTTTTTATCTCTAACATACACTTAGCTCTAGCAAATTCACTAACTAATTCATATTCCTGTACACTGGTACCCATATCAACTAACCATTAATCCACAAGATCCATGAATATATCAATATTGCACACACATGTCTCTTAATACCAAAATCTGATACCAAGAACCTATAATATAACCATGGTTCAATAATGCATCTAAGTTTGATACCTCTATCTCTTTAGTACCACACTCTCTGTCAGTTCTCGTTCCTACTACAATTGTCCATACTATTTGTTCTCATCACTCCAGTGCACACCAAGTGTAACACCATACTAAGTGCAAAACCCTTTCTAATACAACTCTAGATGGACACCCAAGTCAGTCTGTGGTGCCACCTCAATCATGCTCAAGTCATCATATCCTTACACGTGTATATCATCTATTCATATATTCATATTCATATTTCTCATCTACCATAAATTTAATCCTCAAAATAATCATCAAGGTTTAACTTCTCGATCAACTTAAAAATAAATTGTATATACCTCCTCAAAATCAGATACTCAGTATCGAAAATTTAATCACTTCTAAATCTTTGTAGCCTTAACCATGTTTATTGAATTCACATTTGAGATCCTCAAAATTTTAATGACATAATCTCTACTCCGCAATTATTCTAAAAATAAAATTATATTTCCACCTTTTAATTTATAACTCCACAAATGTACATATCAGTGCTCACGGTCTCTGATACTCAAGGTATACTCAATGCATCTAGTGTCTATAATTATGTACTAAAATTGTACTGCCTGAACCACTTGTACTATTACCTCCAATGATCAATGTTATCATCACCTGTATTTTCTTTCATGATTTCAATTTATGTCAACTGGTATATCATCCTATTATCATCACGCAGAGTGCTCACTGTTATTAACGTTATTCTCGACTAATCCTCGATATAGAATCATTAGCACTCTTGGTATTATATCACTAGCTTCATTATTGTATCATCTCCTCAAACTTATTAGAACTCATGATTAGCTGTACCTTTTATAACACTCATTTTTCTTATTCTCATGGGCAAGTATATGGTTCTTCATCTCGATGGTTGTATAGATATTTCCCTTTAACCTTTCCAGCCTGTTAAACTGATCTGTGATACGCTTCACCATCTTCATTACCTATTTCGATATTTCTCTACTCATGACACCTCATTATAACTCCTCATGCATATAAATTTCTTTACCTTTAACACACCCGATATCAATCACCAAATTGAACGTTATGCTCCATTAATCCTTAATACTAATCCTTGGTACCTAATTGTTTACATAGATCACTCAATTATATAACCATGATTTTTCCAGGACGGGTAATTGGCTCTGATACTAACTCTGAGGACTATCCCTGATACTCTATACTCTCCTCCTACTCTAATGACTCTTATCCCAGGACCATTGGTACAAGGTACTATGCTAAGGGCTAACTCTAGATTAAAGCCTACTGCTCACATGTCCAACTAAGAAACACTTACAACTCACTAGCAACACAGTCAATACTAATACAAGACACAAACAAAATTATAAGTCACTAATTATCATACTTAACAAGGAATCCTCAAGGAATAGGAGCTCAAAGACTGAATTGAGGACAGAAGGTATCTTTACTGCTAGTAAAGAAAGAAGCGATGGAACAAAGTCCTGGAATAACAGAAATAGATAAGTCTTGAGATAATATTTTAAGAACCAATTTAAGATACAACCTGATAATCATACACGTCTATCCGAAATCATGACACTCAGAATCCTCGCCACGCCAGTAAGCATAGATGCGATAAACGACAGGTTACGTAACTAAGGTATACAACCCTATAATCATGTCATCTAGAATCCTCGCCACGCCAACCGGTATAGCTGCGAGAAACTCTAAATCTCATAACTAAAGTATGTACATCCAAGTTAGGTTCCTACGTTCTCGTCACGACAGCTAATATGGCTGCGATAAACTCTAGGTTCCATAACCAAAGTAGACGTTTTTACCTTTTCTCACTGTCCTCATCAATATATGTCATCAGATGATACCGTAAATTTTAGTCCGTAAAATTCATCTCAATTTGAAATCAACTCAACAACGATACCAGGAATTAAAGTTAACAACTGGTCAACAAGAATCAAACTCAACAATGATACCAAGAATTTAATTCAATAACTGCTCAACAAGAATCAAGTTCAGTGACAACAAGCGAGGGCGGACGAAAACAAGAAAAAATATTTAAATTAGAAAATATAATAAGATTCTCAAGGGGTCGTCCCAGGAATCTCTCAAGAATTTGTGATTGAGTATCCTCTCTCATCCTTGTATCCTATGTCCTATATTCAATAGCAGGCACGTAGTAGTACAACTATGACGTCGCACTATTACGACATCGCACAACTAGCGAAGTCAGACCTGCATGGGCCACCACTAAGCGATCGTTCCGCGGGAGCGCTGGCGAGGGTGATTCCCGCCTAGCAGGAACGGCCGATTGCCTGCGGGAGATCGGGGCGTGACAGCTGTCAACACCGATCCTCCTACGAGAGATTGGACAAGTCCCTTCATAGATTTCGTGGCATACGGAATCTTGCCGGAGGACCCCAAAGAAGCAGCATCCGTCAAGAGACGATCACTATGCTTCTACTTCGATGCATCTTCACAAAGTCTATATCGCCGGACCTACGACGGATTACTATTGAGATGCCTCTCTAACGACGAAGCACAGCAGATTATCCATGAAGCTCACGACGGCGTGTGCGGAGCGCATCAACCCGGTCCTAAGCTACAGGATCGCATCAGGAGAATGGGCTATTACTGGCCTACTATGATCGCAGATGCAATACGGTATACAAGACATTGCAGAGCCTGTCAGGTTCATACAGACTTCATATATCAACCATCCGAACATCTACATCCCACGGTCGCATCCTGGCCTTTCGAAGCATGGGGTATGGATATCATCGGTCCTATTCACCCATCTTCTTCCAGGGGTCACCAGTTCATACTGGCCATCACGGATTACTTCTCCAAATGGGCAGAGGCAATCCCTCTCGCTGAGGTAAAGGCATCTAATATGATCAGCTTCGTCAAGCATCACGTCATTTATCGCTTCGGGGTACCCCGGAGGATAATTCACGACAATGGGCCTCAGTTCATCAGCCAAGCGTTTTATCAGTTTTGCGATAGAAATCGAATACGCAATATTGCCTCTACGGCATACTACCCAGCTGCTAATGGTTTGGCGGAAGCTTTCAACAAAACCATTATCAAACTCTTGAAGAAATTCGTCTCTTCAAACAAAAGAGACTGGAACGAGAAGCTGGGCGAATGTCTCTGGGCATACCGCACAACGGTACGGACGCCGACAGGCTGCACCCCATTCTCACTGGTCTACGGGAGCGAAGCGGTTCTCCCCATTGAAATCCAGATACCGTCGCTCAGGATAGCCGTAACTAATGAGCTGACTCAAGAAAAGAATGACCTGTTAAGGCTCCAAGAGCTGGAAAGATTAGACGAGAAATGCCTCCAAGCTCAACAGCGTATCGCGCTCTACCAAGCACGCATTTCCAGAGCTTTCAATCATAAAGTGAAGGAAAGGGTGTTCAAAGTCGGCGAGCTAGTTCTAGCCGTAAGAAGGCCGATGATTCTTACTCACAGAAGTAAAGGCAAATTCCAGCCCAAGTGGGAAGGCCCTTATGTGATCGAGACAACGTTCTCGAATGGCGCTTACAGGTTAGCCCAGCCTAACGGAGACCTGTTAATGGCTCCTATCAACGGTAAATTCCTGAAGAGGTACTATGCTTAATCTTCCCCGCTCGAGTAAAATATAGCGAGGATCTCGATTCTGACAAAACTACTTCCAGAACGCAATTAGTTGGGTTACACTCTATCATGTGCGTAAGGCCTCTGAATAGATGTCCCGCTAAAAGGTTATCGAGAGTTTATCATGTCCATACTACCTCTGATATTACTCTCGCCTAAAAAACTGTCATTTATATTCCGAAATGACGGGTCCACAAAAGTCAGAAAGGAGTCACCTTTATTTATTCCCAAAAGGGAGGCAGAGTTACATCTAGGCAAGCAAAAAGGGAAATGATACATCATAATGGCGGAGTAGTCAGATGGCGAATCAGCCGCTCCAGTGCAGCTATCCTCTCATTCCTAAGAGCCAAGGCATCGGCGCGAGACTGCTCCAGCCGTGCCTCGGGAGTGTTCGTAAGGGTCAGATCGGCCTTCGCCCGAAGACAGCCCGCACGAGCAGCTTCTGCACGGTCCAAATCCTGTCGCGCTGCGCTCAGACGACCAGCTGCTACCTCTAGACCCGCCAGCGACTGAGAAGCCCACTCCTCTGCCCGAGCGAGTTTTTCCTTTAGCTTGGAGACCCTCGCCGCATTCCCTTTATTCTCGGATCGACACTGCGTCTCAACAGCAAGAGCCTCTTTCACGACAGCTTTTTTTCTATCCATCTCCAGCTTATGCTTCTGGATGGAGTTGTCTAGGCCTTCCAGCTTTGTAGCAAGCCGCGCAGTCATGAGGTCGAACCGAGCCTGGACATCAGCATCGAGGCTGCCCCGAGTCAGCTGCGAGTATTCAGTAATGGGTTGCTCTAACCCATTAACTACCGCCTCCAGGGCGTCGGCTACCCCAGAATCGCCGAGCTCCTTGATGACCACGATCGAAGCAAGAGAAGTCTTCTTCGGGCGCTCGAAATCTAGACTCTTCGCTAATAGAAGAGGCTGGTATGTTGCTCGGTCAACGCAACTAGATCCGACTGGGCGCCGGGAGCGGCCGCAATATCAGCAAGTCCCTCTCCAGGGATAATTGCAGACGAGGTGGCCACAGGCGTCGCATCGACGCATGGCGCGACCGAAGAAGGTGCGGCAACGGCGGTCGAAGTCATCGCCACACTCACAAGAGGCAAGGTCACGACGATGGGTTCATCCTCCTCTTGAGGTGACAAAACTACTCCAGGCGTACTGGCCCCCGAAGCCACTTCCTCATCGAAGTCGGATGCCTCCGTATCATCGTCAGGAGCCCGAGCGGAGCCAGAATGTGCTTCAACGCTATACTCCCCGTGGGCGCTATCTCCTGAAAAGAGGACAAGAAAGTTAATATCAGTATGATGATAATCTTTGTAAAAGGAGACATAAAGACGATATTTACCCGGAGCCAACGGCATATACGACGCATCCGCACCCGAGGTAGCTAAACCACTCCTTAATGATGCAATGCGAACCGTCATACCTGGAGAAGGAGGTGGGCCGACCGACATCACCAAGAGTTCCGTCAAGCCTCCACTGAGACGCGGTCGAGGTTCATCAGCTGGAATCTCGCCAGATGTGCTCGCTGACACGACGGGAGTTTTCCCGCTGCTGACCTCGGGAAAGATTCTCCCATCTGCCTCGGCCACACAGGCAACCTCGCTCCGCTACCTAGAGCAGCAGCCACGACAGCGACCTCTAGCGAGAATTCTCTGGCGCCACCGGCCGGAACTGTAGAAGGTACCTCTCTAAAAGGCGAGGAACCTTCAGCCAAAGAATCATCCCTGATATGGGAAAAGGCAGGCTCATTCCCGGGAGCCTCAACACCAAGAATGCGGAGAGGACGAGCAACCGCCTCCTTCCTCCTCTTACGAAGAGAAACTTCCTTCGGAGCAGAAGCCCGTCGCTTCCCAGAAGAGACTACCAAAGCCCCCGCAGGCAGAGGCACCTCAGCACCGACACCAGAGGCTCATCCGGAGTACCAGACTCCTCGCCCTCGTCCGAAGAAACCGAGGGGACGTCAACTCTTCCCCCAGGCTTGGAAGAAGGCACCCTGAAGCTTCCACGCGTGTCAAAATCACGATAGAAGGTGTTAATCGCCACATAGAACTGGGCATAAGAATGGAGAATGTGGAGCTCCGTGGAAGTTGTAACGACTGGCACGATAAAGATTGCCCCAGTACAACCCATGAGGAAATACCGCCACCCTCTGGCTCCATCAATGAGTCCGCCCCTGGACCTAAAGCTGGTGACGGCATTGCCCACGTGCAACTGATCGTACCCAAACTGTCGGGCAAACCGACTAGGCAAGTAGGGCTCGAAGAAACAATGGTCTTCGCTCCTATACAGCAGATGGGAGGGTCTAATACAGACCAACCAGTTAAAAGCTTCTGGGGAAAGGTCGGTCTTCTCTCCACCTGAATCCTCAAGCCGCACCCCTGATTGATTGCGATGAACGGAGGGGACAATGCAGAGGATCTTCCAGCCGTGGCTGAGGTTCAACACCAGCCGACAGTCTAAGATTGTGTTCACATTCCAGGAGGAATCCTTGTAATTCAGCAAGAATATACCCCCCGAGCTGCTACCGGAGCCAGGAGACATCACCCGGAGATTATGGAGAATTAACCATCCCATCAAGTATAGGTATGGTAACTCCACCCTGGGAAAACTCTCACGCCGAGCTTCGTCGATGAGCAACCCATCAGTTATGGCTCTCAAGCCATCCTGTATACGGCACACCATGGCGGGAAGCAAGCCCAGTCTTGCCCCGAATACCAAGCGCACTGCCGGCCACAGGATGTTCCGGTAAATACTATCCGCGGACGCTGTGTCGGGCACTACTACTCGACGCAGCCATATGGAGAGGAAACCAGCCAACTGGGCTTCCTTAGACAGAGGCCGGCGACAGCGCCTCAAGTAACTACAGGCCTTAGTGCCTTCGGGGTACTTTCCTACCCCCTCGACGAGAATCTGATCCGGAGCTGCAGCCTCCTCCATAAGACCCTCGACGACCTGGGCGCTAAGCACGCCCAAACAATTCACGGGCTCATTTTTGCCCCCCGAGGCTTTCTCCGACTTGGCAGCCCTAGCTCGGTGAAAGAAGAGGTAGGACATCCACTTGGTGGTATGAGCCAAATCAGAAGGCTCGTTATAAAAAGCGGTGCACGCGAAGTATTGACACATCAGCTCCTGATATACTTCCGCCACCCGAGGGTCCAAATCCCCCAACTCCCGATTAGTGGGAACATACTCTTCATAGGGGATATCCCCCATCGGCAGTCTCGAGACAACTGCCATCTCATGGAGTGCCAATCCCAACTCCCTCAGAGGAGTGGCAAAGGTCCCAGTGAGCGGAATGTACCGCTCCATCAGCGCCAGGAACAAGTTAGGGTTCGGAGGCAACCCGACGCTCGTCGCACTCACAGCGGCATATAGCCCAATGACCTCAAGCTGTAACGCCCCGCAACCGTACGGTATGTTACGCTGAGTCGGATTGAATGAAACAAATGCTGGTTCAATTTGATTTGTTGGATTTTGGAAATAAGTATTGATTGAGTTGTTTCATGTGCAGATGTCTAGCGGGTTCGATGGAAATCAGGTGTTCGTTCAGAGCAGTACTGAGATAGCTGAGTTGGAATGATAATGCCATCTTCCTTAGTCCGATCGGTCGGATGATTTGTAGAGCACGGCCTGCTCGCACGGTCATACCAGTTGAGTAGATCACGCTTGCATCGGACCACGGGTTCAAGGGATTGGCCGTATCGGCAGGACAGGATGCCTAACGGGATCAATCATTGTGAGTGGGCTCTTTCCCTTCTCCTCTACTCCTTCATGCCTAATAATATGGAAAACACGTAATGGCTTGAACACTTGGGCTGAAATATTGGGAATCACTACACTGAGGCATGCATAGAGTGTACGCCATTGGCTTGGTAGGATTGTGGCTTGATTTGGTTTGTGCGTTGGATAGTTGGAGCTAGAGTTGGAATATTACATTTGAGGCAGTTGGTTGGATAATTGGGATTATGCTTGGACAGTTGGAATGATGCATTGAGAGATTGGGAACATTGAGATTTGGGCGAGCGAGCGTGCATCCGTGCACGGGTATCACTTGGTCGCTTTGTCTTGCAAAGCGAGCAGTTATGGTTCAAAACCGAACAACTGCATCGGCGAGGGTATTGTGCCGCTTGATGGGGCATCGTGCCACGAATGGGGCATTGTGCCACTGAAACGGCATTGTGCCATGGGTTAGCTTTGAGCATGGGTGTTGCACCATTGGAAATACTGTGTTGAGAAGAGGCATTGTGCCTATGGGAATAACTTGTGAATGGTGCCTTGGACTATATGTTGGAAGAATGGTTATGGATGTGTTGGTTGGATTATTGGTGGAACGAGTCTAGGATCGCTTGGTGGGGCGAGAATGTTCGATCCTCTCGTCATACCTACTTGGTGTCTGCATGTCACGGACAACCTGTATTGCACAGGGTTTGATCTCCTCGAACGGGTACTCCGGGGCACCGGGACCGTTCGGCCATGGATGAGACAATTGGGTAACGCGTCTTGGGCGCGGTGCCAGCGGTTGGAATTGATCCAGGTGGGTTAGCTACTTAGCGCTGTTTTGAGGAGAACCGCATTTGATCAGTCCGATCAAAGTCCTTTATGGCTTGGCCAGTGACTTCATATAGTATAGTGTTGGCTTTTTTTTCTTTTGTTGGTTTGGCTTTCGTGTAGGCGGGGCCACCTTGCCTCGGCAAGAGTGTGCACTATGAGATTTGGATTGTAAATGTTGGTTGAGGATGGATATTGAGGCTTGGGAATGGTTCGATATGTAATCGTGCAAGCGATGGCATTGAGTAGGACGGGTTGCGTGTTAGAATCCTTTGAGTTGCTTATATATTTGCTTGTCGTTTGGTTTTCGTTGAGTACTTGCATGCTTAAACTGCTTTACAGCTTTCCTTAACATGTCATCCCTATGCCATGAAATGAATCTAGGATTCAACTAGAAAGATCACCATATAACTGTTTGCATTCACTATTTTTTACTTAGTGTCGGCTTAGGCGAGTGGGTTACCCCGCTCACCAGTACGGTTGTGTACTGACCCACGTTTGTGGGCATTATTTCAGGTACGCAGGCGTAGTGGCGCTGCTTGGATATACGGGACATGATGTATGAACTGTAAGTACCTTTGTGGGCTAGAGAAAAGAGCAAGAGTATTTCATCGCCTTCGTGACATCGCCTTCATGGCCTTGTCTTCGATGAGGCATTTCATTTGACCCTATCGTGAGCTTCACTGCGTATTACTCTGATTGTGTGCTTGGTACACAATACTTGACTTCCGCTGCAACTTGGTTGTTTCAATGATAACATTTGGTGTTTGACAACATCGCCTTGTACGAGCGCAACTCCAGGCTCGTACGGCATCACGTCTCGATGAGAACGATGGTCCTGCGGGAGAGCTGTAAACGTGGTAATTCACGTTCAGCGGGGACTATCGAGCTTGCGGGAGATTGGGGCGTGACAGATTGGTATCAGAGCGCTTGGTTCATTTTCTCGGACTTGGTCCTTCGCTTCATCACAAACTCTAAATAGCTTCCGTGTGTCGTCTAGCTCTTGACTCTACTCAGTGCCGCATTGGATGTTTCATGCAATAAGTCTATTTATTGCTGGTTGTGGCTGTATTTTATTCTTGGTTGTGTTGCCTTGGTTGGTTTTCGTAGGATTGTTTAGCCTCGTTAGGCGTTGTTGCATTCGTGCAGCAAGTTGGGTGGCGTTGTTGCATTTGTGCAACAAGTTGAGAGATTTCGTTGGGTTGGCTTGGCTTGTCGTTCAGGGAGTTTCTGATTGCATCGTGGATCAGTTGGTTGGCATACGAGATTGGTTATGCGGCATGTTGTGAGTAGAAGCATTTGATGAGAATGGATCGTTGCACGAGTTGCTCGTGTAGCGACTGTGTTGGATAGAAGTTAGAATTTTGGCTGTGGCGCATCGGTTGAGCATGTTTGAGTTTGGCTCGGGAATATCAGAATAGTTGGCCCGAGTTGCTCGTATAACAAATGTGTGAAACCATTGAGTATTGGGTTGGATTACTTGGAAGAGAGATCGTTGCACGGGTTGCTCGTGTTGCGAAAGTATCAGACGGCTTTGAGAATAGCTGGAAGTATTGTGAATGGGATATGGCACAAGTTGCATAGTGAGATTTATGGAAACAGTTGGATAATTCAAGCATTGCCTGAGTTTTTGTGTCAGACTTGAGTTGAGAAAGGCATGATCATGCATGGAGAATGGTTCGAACGGATCTTGGATTCGTGCAGGAAAAACGTAATGCGAGTAGCGACTTGATTCGGAGTGGTATATGGGATACCACATATTGAGCAAGGCACTGAAAATATTTTGGTTGGACATCTATGGGAATTGCCTGAACGAACTCGGGTATTGAGAATACATGTTGGTTGGTGCAAGTCGATTGAGTTGGGAAGAATAAAAATGGAGCAAGCGAATATTGAGTTGAGCATATCGTGAACGGACTAGTGCAAATGGAAGTATCATTGAGCATAAGAGATGGACGAGATCGGAACGAACAGTTGGGATACGCTTGAATGAGCGATGGGTGAATCGAATGATAGCGAGCATGGACTACAATTTTGGGCAACACATTTGAGCTGTTGGTTGAGTAATGAAACACGATTTGGTTTGGAGGGACAATGAGATGGATTCACACAAACTTGGGAAGAATTTTGGATATTGCTGCTCGAGAAGTCGACTCAGGTTTAGCGAAGTGGAATTTTGGGCAAGATATTGCAACAATGGTAGACGGATTCTCTGGAAGACGTGGACGGATTGAGGCAACAACTAAAGGCAAGAATTTGTGGCGGACAGACTTTTGAAGATAGCTAAACTTGGGAGCAACGTCGGAGCAAATCACTGTGCTGCTCGAGTAAGTTGGACGTGCATTGTGGAACACGGCAAAGGAATAAGAATTGGAGCAAGTCTTGAGTTTCGGAAATCATTGCAGTGGTAGTGCGAGTTGACGAATATGGCAGTTCGAAAATTTGATGGATTCAGGGCATACGACGGACTGATGGAAGACGGTTTCTGCAAGCGCAGTTCTCGGATTCGGAAGTTCGCTCGGATGGAATGGTTGGATTTTGATTCGGATTTGCAGATAAGATATAGCATGGTTCATAGTAACTGTCCATCGTGATGATTATAATTATCGAGCGTAGCTTCGGGACAGCTGACCCTAGCGACCTTGACCCGCTAATCGGATATGAATATGGTAGACCCATAGAACGACCCTTGAGGCGGCGTATTTGGGAATGCGTCGAGGGCAGATGTGAGCAATGAGATTTGGCCCATTGACTGAGTGTTGGATTGGAGAGATCCTTGGGATAGCCTTCAACTGAAGATGCAGCCGGAAGACCGAAGCGATTGTGGGATTGGCCTAAGTCAACTGATGAGATTCAGAGTCACAGATTTTTGTAGATGGCATCGCCTCTGACTCATCGTGCTCTGGAAGGGAATAGCATTTATATGAATGGACGACTGTGGCGGCTCGTTCAAATCAAATCTTTGCGAATACTGGAAGGGACAGACGTGCTTCAGATTTACAAGATGTCTCGAAACTTAGTCTGGGAAGCGTGCTCATTCGGAAGGCGAAGGTGATATCCTATGCTTCGAGGCAGTGGAAGCAGCGCGAAGAACTATTCCATGCGCAACCTAGGAATTGTGGCGAGTGTGTCCACGTTGAAATCGTGGCGACACTATCCCTTTGGCGTGGCGGCGAGATCTTCATGGATCACACAAACCTCAATATAGATGTTCACCCTGTGAGGTATTGAGATTGAGGAAGAGGTGTTGGACTGAGCTGATGAAAGCAAAGTTGATATTTGGGTAAGTCGCCTAGATGGGGTAGTATCATTTGAGTTGATCGTTCGGTGCATGAGATATATTTGGAGATGTTGCTAGTGCGGATTCAGAAATAGTTGGATGGATTGAGTTAGAACTCGGACTGATTGATCGGTAGAAAATCATCATATTGAAAATAGTGCTCAAGCGAACATGTTGGAATGGAAATCAGGATTGGTTCAATTTGGGAGTGAAGCTAATGGATGCCTCGGACATAAAGATACCCTTGTAACTTATCCAAATTAGCTATCGCAAAGCTCGGCTGAAATACATGTATTTTAGGGACGCCTTAAATATGTGTATCGATCCAAAACTAAGCGATACGAAGAATTCGTATTGAGCTGCAAGGAGGATGTGGGAATATAGAATTTGTACGAGCATTCAACAGAGCGAGATGCTGAGTCTGGATCAGGATAATGTGAGTTGCATAGAGCAGATCCATGGAATTGGATTATGGCATGTGATAGGAATGAGTACCAGCACGGTTCGTGGACGAACCTGATTCTAAGTGGTATATTATGTAACGCCCCGCAACCGTACGGTGCGTTACGCTGAGTCGGATTGAATGAAACAAATGCTGGTTCCATTTGATTTGTTGGATTTTGGAAATAAGTATTGATTGAGTTGTTTCATGTGCAGATGGCTAGCGGGTTCGATGGAAATCAGGTGTTCGTTCAGAGCAGTACTGAGATAGCTGAGTTGGAATGATAATGCCATCTTCCTTAGTCCGATCGGTCGGATGATTTGTAGAGCACGGCCTGCTCGCACGGTCATACCAGTTGAGTAGATCGTGCTTGCATCGGACCACGGGTTCAAGGGATTGGCCGTATCGGCAGGACAGGATGCCTAACGGGATCAATCATTGTGAGTGGGCTCTTTTCCTTCTCCTCTACTCCTTCATGTCTAATAATATGGAAAATACGTAATGGCTTGAACACTTGGGCTGAAACATTGGGAATCACTACACTGAGGCGTGCATAGAGTGTACGCCATTGGCTTGGTAGGATTGTGGCTTGATTTGGTTTGTGCGTTGGATAGTTGGAGCTAGAGTTAGAATATTACATTTGAGGCAGTTGGTTGGATAATTGGGATTATGCTTGGACAGTTGGAATGATGCATTGAGAGATTGGGAACATTAAGATTTGGGCGAGCGAGCGTGCATCCGTGCACGGGTATCACTTGGTCGCTTTGTCTTGCAAAGCGAGCAGTTATGGTTCAAAACCGAACAACTGCATCGACGAGGGTGTTGTGCCGCTTGATGGGGCATCGTGCCACGAATGGGGCATTGTGCCACTGAAACGGCATTGTGCCATGGGTTAGCTTTGAGCATGGGTGTTGCACCATTGGAAATACTGTGTTGAGAAGAGGCATTGTGCCTATGGGAATAACTTGTGAATGGTGCCTTGGGCTATATGTTGGAAGAATGGTTATAGATGTGTTGGTTGGATTATTGGTGGAACGAGTCTAGGATCGCTTGGTGGGGTGAGAATGTTCGATCCTCTCGTCATACCTACTTGGTGTCTGCATGTCACGGACAACTTGTATTGCACAGGGTTTGGTCTCCTCGAACGGGTACTCCGGGGCACCGGGACCGTTCGGCCATGGAGGAGACCATTGGGTAACGCGTCTTGGGCGCGGTGCCAGCGGTTGGAATCGATCCAGGTGGGTTAGCTACTTAGCGCTGTTTCGAGGAGAACCGTATTTGATCAGTCCGATCAAAGTCCTTTGTGGCTTGGCCAGTGACTTCATATAGTATAGTGTTGACTTGCTTTTCTTTTGTTGGTTTGGCTTTCGTGTAGGCGCGGCCACCTTGCCTCGGCAAGAGTGTGCACTGTGAGATTTGGATTGTAAATATTGGTTGAGGATGGATATTGAGGCTTGGGAATGGTTCGATATATAATCGTGCAAGCGATGGCATTGAGTAGGACGGGTTGCGTGTTAGAATCCTTTGAGTTGCTTATATATTTGCTTGTCGTTTGGTTTGAGTTGAGTACTTGCATGCTTAAACTGCTTTACAGCTTTCCTTAACATGTCATCCCTATGCCATGAAATGAATCTAGGATTCAACTAGAAAGATCACCATATAACTGTTTGTATTCACTATTTTTTACTTAGTGTCGGCTTAGGCGAGTGGGTTACCCCGCTCACCAGTACGGTTGTGTACTGACCCACGTTTGTGGGCATTATTTCAGGTACGCAGGCGTAGTGGCGCTGCTTGGATATACGGGACATGATGTATGAACTGTAAGTACCTTTGTGGGCTAGAGAAAAGAGCAAGAGTATTTCATCGCCTTCGTGACATCGCCTTCGTGGCCTTGTCTTCGATGAGGCATTTCATTTGACCCTATCGTGAGCTTCACTGCGTATTACTCTGATTGTGTGCTTGGTACATAATACTTGACTTCCGCTGCAACTTGGTTGTTTCAATGATAACATTTGGTGTTTGACAATATCGCCTTGTACGAGCGCAACTCCAGGCTCGTACGGCATCACGTCTCGATGAGAACGATGGTCCTGCGGGAGAGCTGTAAACGTGGTAATTCATGTTCAGCGGGGACTATCGAGCTTGCGGGAGATTGGGGCGTGACACCAGCTCTCTTCGAAAGTGCTTCAAGGCCCAGCCCACTAGGCATGTCCATCGGGAGTTTGTTGGGGCGATCCACCCATTACATCGAGGATTCTCCTTGGATATACCCCGCCTCGTCCCATGAAGTCATCGCAGAAGGTCGGCAATTGGACCGGCTGGATCACCGAGCTTTCTTCACTCGGGACACTACCCGGGCACAGTCCCCAGAACAACGTCACAAAGCCGGAAGGGCGACTGACAAACGACCCCCGGTCAGCTCCTTTGAGATGAAAGATCTTCCCCGGCTTACCGTGAAGATCAGGAGTCAGCATCCACGACATCTTCCTGGGATGCATCGCATGGAAGAAGGCCGAGATAGGATAATCCCTCGGCATCGTTGGCAAATAAAAAACCAAATTACCGACAGAGAAAACCCAGGGCTCCCTCTTAGGCCTCGTTTGGGACTGTTTGTCAATCATGTCCCCAAAGAGGAAAGCCGGCTTTATGTACTGCTCCCCGTCTACGTAGGTCAGGGGCTCGCCATTAATCATGCTCAGCAGCGTCCGCTCGCCCTGAACCGATATCAGAAACCCCCTTCCCTCAGGATACTGGGGTCCGAAGATGGGAAATGCCACGTGGGACAGATCCTCCAGGTAGTTCGAGTGCAGCATCCCAGCAGCGGAGCCCATCACCTCGGCCAATGAAGACTCGCCCAGATCAACTGCAAAAGTGCAAGGGAAATATGTTATTACAAATCTTGCACAAACGTACAGACCAAGAAAACGACAGTCTGTGCTCTACTCAGGATCATAACCATTTGGTTATTTTATGCTGGAAGTCCCCTCCACAAGCGTAAAACTCAAATTTTACGATATACGCCAACTTTCGGTAGCCAGAGCTTTTACGCTTAGGGCTACGAAAATATGGAGTCTTTACGCTGGCACATTAGAAATGTGGGCGTAAAAGATGAAAACGCCTCCGTTCATCATCTTCCTCTAAAGAGGCTATCAGTACAGAAGACGACCTAGCGCGGTCACGTTCAACGTGTGCGAAGAATTTTTTGTCGTTTTTTGTCACCCCAAAGGCTCTACCTCTAAGGCCGGGTGCGCTACTCGTCGGCGGGATACTTTGCTCGGAGGAAAGCTCGCCTTGCCCGACCAGAGACTCCCTCGCTGGGGCAGAAGAATAAGAGAAAGAACCTATGCTCTTTCCCTTAGCGAAGGGGGTTTGTTTCGGCGTCATTTCTGAAAGACTCGAAGTGCTCGGAGAAGGAACGAAGAAAAACTCGAACAGTCGAAAGCTCTCTTTCGCAGAAGACAGATAAAAAGTTTTTCTCTCAAACACTTGGGGTATATATAGTCCGGGTCGACTCCTCGAATCCTCGGACGAACTCCTCGAGACCCTAACCAAATCTCGCAGATTGGTTATGATTGGATGCTACGTCAGCCTAATACCCTTGGAAGACGGACAGTCAGCGAATTCGAAAGGTTTTTCGTGTAAAACGGTTCAGCGAGTTCTACGCTAAAAGAGCTTTCTACGCTCGACAGCAACGGATCTACGGTTTTTTACGCTCGCAAGCTACAAGTCTATGGTTTTACGCCCGGATGCCTTTATGCTCGGTAGCTTTTATGCTCGAGAGGCCACAAACCTACGACTTTACGCTCAGCAGATAACAAATCGTCGATCTCACGCTCGGTGGCACTCAGTTTACGCTCAGAGGCAACAGATCCGCAAACTTCACGCTCGAAGAAACTTTCTTTTCAGGAGCTACAAATCAAACAGTTCTACGCTAAAGGAGCTTTCTACGCTCGACGGCTACGAATCTACAGCTTTATGTTCGACAGCTATAAGTCTATGGTTTTATGCCCGGATGCCTTTGTACTCGGTAGCTTTTATGCTCGAGAGGCAACAAACCTACGACTTCACGCTCAGAAACCACAAGTCTAAGATTTCACGCTCGATGGTGTTCTACGCTCACAAGCTACAGATCTCCAGTCCTATGCTAAAGGAGCTTTCTACGCTCGACGGCTACGAATCTACAGCTTTACGATCGACAGCTATAAGTCTATGGTTTTATGCCCGGATGCCTTTGTGCTCGGTAGCTTTTATGCTCGAGAGGCAACAAACCTACAACTTCACGCTCAGGAACCACAAGTCTATGATTTCGCGCTCGATGGTGTTTTACGCCCAGAGGTTACAGACTGATGATTTCACGCTCCACAACTTTCCGCATATTCGAAACAGTCCCCAAAGCGGTCAATTGCAAAGAGTTCACACAGAAGATACTCGTTCTTGACCCAAAGCATCCCAAGTACCCGAAGCATACAGAGTTCAAACATTGAGAAATTACTCTTCTCGGGTCCAAAATTGGAGGTTCATCCAGACTCCAGTCTAAATATCTCGTCTATCAAAAGATGGCAACTCAGTTAGACAGCCATTTCTCGACCCTGTTCCAAGGGATTTCTCGGGAAGTCATTCTTGAAGACGAAGTCTAAACAAAAAAAATTCTGTTTATCAGAAGTTCAGAGCTCTATTCGGTCCCTCAGTCCTAGCAACAGGACAGTTCTAAAAATGTTCAAAATGCTCTACAGCGTTCTATAGACTATTCGCTATACGTAAAGGACATGACCTAGCACTCTTTCTACAGAGTCGGCGTAAAGATTCAGACGTGTTGAAGCTACACATATTCAGACTTCACAGCAACATATGGCAAGATGATCATATGAAGAAGCAAGATAATTTTATTAAAAGATCAAAGTCATGATTACATATGAGGGAAATCCAATCTACAAGGGTTTTCTTTTCATTTTCATGATTACATATGAGGGAAACTCCGTCAACAGGGGGGGTTTTCCCATCATCGTCCGAAGATCACACCGAGAAGCCGCTCTGACAGGGTCTCGCGCTGGTGATGGTCTTCCTCTTCTTCCAAGAAGATGATCAGTGGCAGGAGGATACAAAACTGGGCAGATGACCCATCCTCCAAGAGAAAGAAAGCAGGGTAATTCTGCTTTCCTACAGACCACCGCCACTCTAGCCGGTCTGTCTGCCTCTCGCCAACCGAAGTAACTGGAGAGGGTGCCGCTTGCAAACAGCATGGTAAAATACGTTTCTTCGTCCTTTTTGAAGAAACCACCACATAAAGTTGCTGATTATCCCAAGCAAGGGAGGCTAAGATATCCTTCCATGATCCATCGTTGCAGTGGATATTTGCTCGAAAATGCCGTCTTTTTTGGCTTCCTACATGTTGGAAGAACATGATCTCCTTCTTCCTCAGGTCGACCCGACGAACTCCGGCGATCATCTCTGCATGGTGATGGGAATGTGGTGAGAACATGTTCACCCCCCAGCCTTTTTATAGGCAAAAGAGATCACAGCGGTCCCTAATAAATCCGCTATAAAGTCTGCATCGACCGTTTTAGCGCTCCATTCAGAAACGTTTCGAGTTACGAGGGGCCGTTCATGATTCATTCAAAGCATTTCAAATTCCGAGGAATTTAAAAGCTTTGAAGGGGGTCTTGTAGAAGCATAAAAAATATGCTGGGAGGATCTACGCAGCCTCTTGATGCAGAGCAGCGTAAACAGAGGCCTTCAGAGCCATCAAGCGTGCAACAGAGCTTTTTCTGCTAAAATACAGCATAAAGTGTAATCTCAAAGGACCATCCGCGTAAGTGCAGTACGTCCAGGCCGCTCCAGCGTAAGACAAAGTTCTTCATCGCCTCCATGGCGTAAAACTCAGCCGCTCTCAAAGCAGCGTTAATGCGTACGAGAAACGCTTCGTTTTCCCCGAAATAAACCTGTCAAGTCACGCAGTGAACCTGGCCTCTGACTCCTGACAAAAAGTGCTGCACGGCTACCCAAACGATGGCTGGAAACGATGGCAGACCCCTCGGGACGCGCCCACAGTATGATGGCGGATCTCGGCATTTAATGCAGAGGATTTGGTTAAAATATCACCAAACCGTCGGTTACCAAAGTCCCCCCAGCGTAAACCGCTCTTTCGCGTACAAGGGAATACGCCGCCTTGTTTTACACAGGCAAACATGAGCTGTTTTACGCTCCGCATTAGACAAACCACCTGCCACGTCAAAAGCTACACTTCGTACAGGGCCCGAGGCACGTCTCTACGTCAAATTGCACAGAGCGGTGATAGTTTCCCTCAAGACACGTCTCTGCGATGGATGCACAGAAGGGCTGCAGACCTTCAAAACACATCTCCGCATTTAATGCACAGGATGGTGGCAAATCTCTGTAAGAGATTTGATTACACCTTCGAAAGCCGTAATTCTGGCGAAGACGTCCACATCAACACTCTGGCACGGTACGCAGCGGCTTCTACGCCCATCCAGGATCTGTGCTCATTCGACTTCAAACGCCCACTCAGTCTCTACGACCAATCGGCTTCTATGCCTGTTCGGCTTTTATGCCTGTTCAGCTTCTATGCCCATTCGGCTTCTACGCCTGTTCGACTTCTATGCCTATTTTGGCTTCTACGCCAGGGGTGACAGTCATTTGGCTTCTACGCCAACCTCTTCTACACAAGGGATACCTACCTACGTGGCTTCTATGCCGTGATCTTCGTAGCAGATATTCGCGTTTTGTCTCCTTAGTTGGACACGTATCACATGCTCACTCAAAAGGTTATTTATGCGCAGGCATTGGTTATTTTAACCGTTGTGTAAAAGGGTGCTGTACTGTTCACTCCTCGGTTGTTATACCGACGGAGTGGTCACTGTCACTAAAACTCTATAAATAGAGACCCCTATCAATGGGGAACAAGGTCGACAATTTGGAAGATCGAACCAGGTCGGAGAATTAGAAAAAAAAGAGAAAGAGAGAGAGAGAGAGAGAATGAGAGAAGAGTCCGGAGCTCAGGCAAAGAGTAGGGGTCGACGGCTCTGGCACCGTGCATCCACCCTTCTTCGCAGCCTTCGAAGCCGCTACCCGTCTTCCACGACACTTCTTCAACATCGAGTAGTCCAAGGGCTAAAGTGATCGACTGCAGATCAGACACCTATAGCAATTTATACCCAGATTAAATAAATTGTACTCCCACATCCTCGTATAGGATCGAATTGTACAAGTTTGTTTGTAAACCAAAGGGCACGGGTCTCGTATAAACCCTGTCATTGAAATATACTTTCATTCTTTCATTTAATACCACAAACAGCAGATACAGAGGAAGGCACCACAACCTCTCACGGTATGACTGCCAAGTCGAAAGAAGGACCCAGTGTCGGCTCCTGCCTCCGAACCCTTAGTGGCCAAGCTTCGTAGGAGGCCTCCAAAGCCCTTACTCGTATTAGAGATGAATCCCGAGGAAGATGAACTAGAAAAGTACGTAGCGAATCATGTTGATGCTCCGTCCCTAGACGATGCAATTCCCCTGGAAAAGATCCCTTAGTTTATGAATAAAGGGTTATCTTTGAACTTTTTTGATGTCGCACACTTGAGCATATTATACTCCCTAGAACATGGTATAGGCCTTCAACTACATACACAGGTAATTACTACCTTTGTAGTAAACCAGATCCTCCCTAGCCAAGGTTCCTACTTCACGATTCCAGCAAGGAGAAGGGGAGACAAACCCATCATCTTCGGTAGGATTGAATGCCCCCAGTCCTTCATCCCGGAGGAACAAAAGTCAGAACCTGATACCGACAAGATACAACTCCATCAGTTCAACTGTTAAGCCAAACACCTCATCCAGAAGATGGGTTATGACCTTAAAAGCCACCAAGGTCTGAATTAAGGCAAAGGTCGATGGGTGTCTATGTGATTGCGGCTTCCTGCCGGCAAGTTCGAGGACTACTACCAAAAGCAAGTCTTGTATGAATTTTTGGTAGTAGCTTGCTAAATCAAGATACTCTTAACCTTTTCTGCTGACTTTGTTTTAGTCCATGATTCTACAGCTGTATTGTTTTTTGGATCTACAGCGATGCCATTTCATGTAACTACATGTCCAAAGAATTCTACCTTGTCTAGGAAGAATTCATACTTGGAGAGTTTCTAATACAACTTTTCTTTCCTCGGAGTCTCCAGAACTATCCTTAAGTGCTCTTCATGTTCTTCTGGGGTCTTGGAGTATATCAATATGTCATCGATAAAGACTACAACAAATTTATCCAAGTATTGGTGAAAGATCATGTTCATGAGGTTCATAAAAGTTGATGGGGCATTGGTGAGTCCGAAAGATATCACTAGAAACTCGTACAGAAAGTATCTGGTATTAAAGGTTGTCTTCTGGATGACATGCTCCTTAACTTTTACTTGGTGGTACCCTGACCTAAGATCTATCTTGGAGAATACTTTTGCTCCACTAAACTGGTCGAAAAGCTCGTATATCCTGGGCAAAGGATACTTATTCGTGATTGTGATATTTTTAGGGCCCGATAGTCTATGCACATCATGACTATCCCATCATTCTTAGGTACAAAGAGGATAGGTGCTCCCCAGGATGAAGTGTCATGACCCACACCCGGATGAACAGGCATGAGTAGTTGGGTACGTCCATCCTATGTTGCAGTATCGACGGTAGAACGATGTCTAGGTCAAGACTATCAAACTAGCAATCTCACATAAATATCCAACTCCATATGGAGACAATGATACAACAATATAATATAAAATACTCAATTACAGAACTAAAATACGATAAGATATCAAAGGAATGATCCAAATCACAACCACAAAGTCTTAAAAATAATACAAATCTAAACTTCAAACAATAACATCCAAGCCTCAAATATATGTTGAAAATAAATCCGGTACAAAAATACAAAAATGAACTATCTAATATAACTAGTAATTCAGGATAGTCCTCTTGGAAATCATGCCTGAGCTATAGGGTCCATATCTGTTACTCCCTCATGCGGTCCGTAGAAAGTCAGACAATAATCCTCTAAATAGTCATCTAGAAAAAAAATCCAGTCATGATGGAACTAGTACAACCAAATAGCAGGTCTAAGTTAATTGATAATGACTATAAACAACAATAATAAATGTAATACAAGATAAGAAAATAGTAAACATATATCATAATGTAGCAATAAAGATAGACAAGTAATAGTAGCTAATGCCATACGACATTGTTTACTTGGCTATTGTTATATGACGTTGTTTACAAGATTAATGTCATACGACGTTGTTTACAATATTAATGTCATACGACATTATTTATATGAAGCGCTGGATCGGATGAAGCCTTTGTCTACTAACTCATCAATTTGGTTCTTCATCTCCTTCAACTCTTTTAGGTTAACTCTATAACAAGGCTGAGATACCAGGGCTGCTCTAGTAACAAAGTCAATGGAAAACTCTGTCTCTATCTGGAGGAAGACCGGGTAGTTTGTTTGGAAAGATATCCATAAATTCTGCAATGATGGGGTGAGGTACTTCCTTCTCTTCTGTTACTACTCTATAGTTGATTCCTCGATATTTGCTCTAACTTCTCTCTTGACTTCAAATTGAGGTTCTCCTGGTAGGATAAAGATAATGCTCCCTCGATGGCAATCAATAATAAAAAAGTGCTCACTCAACCAGTCAATCCCAAGGACTACATCAAATCCTAGTAGTGGCATTATGAGGAGCTTTAATCTAAACTCTATGCCTGCTATGTTGATAGGACAATTAAAAATATTATTGACTGGTACTACTCTGCCACTAGTCATGATCCTACAGTTCCTCCAAAAGAAGACTGGTGTTATTCTGTGTCTATGCATGAACTCGACTGATATAAAACTATGCGATGCACCAGATTCAAGCAAAGAAATAGCGGGAAAAGAGTAAAGTAGAAGTGGACCTGTAATGACATCTGCTGCAGTCTCTAGTTCCTCCATCGCCAGAGCAAAGACCCGTCCATGAGGTGGTGCCCCACGTTGCTGCTGGTGTTAGGCAATTTTTGTTACTGGGTGGACAAAGGTGGGCCCCTCTGCTGCGGTCTAGATGGTCCTCCTGTCCTTTTTAGGCTGGCAGTAAATCGAGTAGAAGCCTGAAGGCAATCTCTCATCGGGTGAGTAGATAATCCACAGAATAGGCAGAGTCCCAATCTCTGGCAGCATGCCTCAAAGTGGTAGCCTGGCTTATGGAAGAAGGTGCAAGTAATAGTAGTTTGAGTTGGCCTCGGTGGTTGGGGTGCAAGAGCCCGAATAGGAGGACGATACTGCTGAGGCAGCTAGTGCTGAGGTAGAAAATGTCTCGCTTGAGTGTTAGGGCGCTTTGTAGGGCTCGAGTGAGTGCTAGTACTTTCAGGAGTCTCCCTCTCTCTTTTGGGCCTGGGATCCAAGTCTCTCTCTACTCCTTATACAAAAATGAGAATCTTCTCATAAGTGCGGGCTCGGCTAGTAGTCACTGCTGATCGGAGCTCATGGGATAAATCCTTCTTAAACCAACAAAATTGATCCGCGGGAGTACGAACCATGCACTCAGTGAAATGGCCTAGTCGACCAAAATATGTATTGTACTCATTGACGGTAATGTTACCTTTCTTAAGCTGCTCGAACTGACTCTCGAGGGCCTCCTGAGCCACCTTGGGGAAAACTTCTCCTGAAATAACTCTTTGAAGTCGCCCTAACGAAGTCCTGGAGCAACAAGGCAAGGTGAGGCTCATCGTGATACCAAGTGTGGGCAACATTAAACAACTGCATGCTGGCGGCCTCGATCTTAAGGTCTTTAGGGATCTGAGCGATCTACAGGAGACGCTCGACAATCTCTATCCACTCATCGGCATATAGAATGCCCTCGGTATCGTAGAAAGGCAAAGGGATGAGGTTCTTGATGTTAGACGCCTTTCCTCTCTTGGGAGGTGGGGTCTCTCGGGTGCGGAGAGCATCATCAAGACTATCTTTGAAAAGAACGGCCTGCTCTCGTTAGGGATCAAGGAAGCCCTGGAAAACCCCTATAAGCTGGACACCATCCATGGTGACAGTAGGGGTAGAGGGTGGAGGTGGAATCTGAGAGGCTTTGGAAAGAGAAGGCTACCCAAGGGTTCTGGTCTTCCTAGTGTAAACCATCCTGAAATAAAGAAAATGATGGTTAATCATCAAATTTTAAGGTTGCCTAAAATTTACTAAGAGATAAAAGTGAGTGATATTACACTATTTATACATACACTATTGGCCTATGCTGTGATGACATTTCCTTAGTCTAACTGATCCCTTAATAGTACTCTAAGGCCTAAGTACCATTAAGTTATACCTGCATGGACCACCACTAAAACCATGTCATACCCCGCTCCCAAATAATCGGGTACGAGTTGAGCATGCCCAGCCTACGCTATATAAACATCGGTAGTCAACTATCTAGACCTTTATAAATCATCCAAGTAATGAATCAATTACTCATCATAGCTACTAGACACAGTCACATGAGTATAATCACCACACACCACTATATTTCATTATTTTTGTAGTACACCTTTTACAACAAGTATCCGGGAACAAACCCACTGATGATAAAGGTAATATACTATCATATATATTCAATCATCCAGTCCAAGTACAATAGAACAACAAATTATAAATAAAAGCCTAAACAACTCTACTAAATCTCTGTAGTGTCATCCAAAGCCTGTCCAGCATCCTCAACAGTCTCCAAAGTGTCCTCCGTACCATAGAAAGTAGGACAAAGTTTCTCTAACTCACATGCCACTTATCCAGTCAGGAAACAGAGCAAAGTAACAATCTACAACATGTGAATCAAAACGACATATGCAAGGTAAATGCAAACAGTAAATGAGCTAACCTAATGAACCAAAAACCATGCAAACTGCTGAAACATGTACAAGGAACCAGTATGACATGTAATTGAAATACGAAGTTCAATATGTGACCGGCTAGAAAAAGTACATGAGTAAATGATGCAGCATAATCGTACGTGTCGTGTGCGGTTTAAGCTCGGTAGATGACCTAGCAAGTTTTGGAGTTTGGTCACATACTTACTAGCATTTTCCCTCCCTGAGTACCAGAACTACAAATACTAAATAATACATAAACACCTAAAGTACCAGTCAATACGAATAAAATACTACATGAATAAAGTACGATACATAGTTGTAGAGTACTTGCCTCTATCCAAGAATAAGAAAAAGTCGCACTTTGTCCACCTATGAAGACAATATCAAGTTATTAGATTCCTTTCGAAAATAGGGTTTGTTCTAGAATCTCTAAGACCAAACTTAAACTCCTATTTGGAAATTTCCCCAACCCTAACAAGTTCTTTGGATTTTCCTTTTTTCCTCAACTAATAACAAATTATGATAAATTAATTATTAATTTAATTATAACAACCCTTAATCAAATTTATTCAACAATCTTTTAACCAATTAAACAACTACTTATCAACAAGTTCTAGTTAGATAAAACTAACTAATTAGCTCTTTAACTAATTATACTAGTTTGGTCTTTTTAAATTCTCATCCCAGGTACTGGGCCCTGGCCCAATGACTTTTATCTGCTCATCACTTCTTGGCCCGAGCCTAATCAGGACCAATAGGCTGAGACACCAAAGGATTTCAAAACTCTCATAACTTAATCTATCTGCAGAGCTAGCCCGCTCTTAATAACTGATCTGAATTGACACCCCGCCTAATTATTCAAAATTAATAAAAGGTAAAACATTTCTTCTGAGGGTTTATCTCGACATTGTGTCAAAATGCAGACAAAATCCCTGTGTCAATTTATTGACACACTCTTAGGTGTCGATATGAAAGCGACCCCATGTTTTGGAAATAAAGGACACCGATCTACCAATCTACCAATCTACCATAAATAGAGTTTAGACTGTATACCTTGGCTTGACTTTTCTTAAGAACAGGTCTTAGCCTATCCCTCTGCTGATCTATTCTTCAAACCTCCTTTGAATCAAATCAACAAACACAAGAAAACAGATTCAATCAGGAAACTTCGATAGTCCTATACAAAATCTAACAATCAAGAAACAGAAAGGAATAATCAAATATCCATGAAGATTTTTTAGATAATCTACCGATCTTTGGTTTATAGTTTCAAATCTGAATCTTCCTTCAGTAAACTCAACAGAAATTGAGTCTTGCACCTAATTGACCTGCATCAAAACAGAGAGGAATTCAATTCCTTGATGTCAGCCCCCTTTTCCAGCGCACTTTGGTGTATATTATTTGCTAGCCCGGCCATTCTTTAGACCAGACCCGAGAGTTGTGGAGAGAATGAGTTTAGTTGGGTTGGTATCATGTGTGCCTTGGATGGGTTTGAGTGATCCAACAGTCCAAATCTCAAACCTAAACCTATATGTTCCCATTTCCCCGTCTCTCTCTCTCTCTCTCTCTCTCTCTCTGTGTGTGTGTGTGTGTGTGTGTCCATTATTTTCTTTTCTATTTTTCTCTCTTAGGTTTTCTCTCTCCCTCCATAAGCAAGTACATCTTGCACAAGAGAAAACTATGGATTTATGTATACTTTTAGTTCTTAATATTTTATGTTTATTTTTAACTCATATTGTTGGGACCGAGCACCTCTTCATCTTTAATACTTGTAGTTCTTGATTTTTTTGGTTGGAATTTTATGGATCTGAGTTTGGGTCTATGGTTCACTTTTGTTTTTCTGTGGTTTGATCTCCCAAAACATTATGTTTTACAAAACTAATTAGTTCATAGTGTAGAACACCATATTTTATTTAACTTTGCTTTTGGGCGTGCTTGATTTTGAGTCCAACTAAGTTCAGTGCTGAAACTTAATACAATACGTATACCAAAATGACTGACTGAAGAAGAAGAACAGTACTCTGTGAAGAGTATGCAAGAGAACCCCTTTGGCATAGAAATACGTATATTTCACTTTGGACGCATTGGTGTGTTATCCTAACTCTTCGTACGTACTAATCATATTGCATTCAGTCTTTTTTGCAAAAGAGTTCTGTAGGCTTAGCAGATTTTCTTCGACGATGATAGCAACCGAACCAGAGAGGGCGATAAGGTTCCAGTATGGACTTTATCTAGAGATTCAGCAACTAGTAGAGGGCTATAACTACCAGACAATAAAGTATTGATCGCATCTAGGCAAGATGAGCTGACAATGCAGAGGTTAGCATCAAGGACCAGAAGCCAAAAGAGTTCTCATATACAGAACGAAGGAGAAGAAACAGTACAAAAAATGTCAGCACCATCTCCTGGCGTTCGTATTCATGACACAGCACCAAGTAGGACAGTATCATCGGCAACAACAACACTAGCTCACCCAAACCAGCCGAGGGAGAAGCAACAACAACGATTGCGAGCCCCAGTCAGATGTACATATTGTGTCAAGGGAGGCAATACGCGAGATGTGTATATAGCAGCACAAGGATTATGTGTACGATATGGCAGTCCAGATCATCGAATTTTTAATTGTCCTATGATGTAGAAGCGGTGAAGGACTGGCATGAAGGTGGCATTGTATAAGTGGCATGAGTTGAAGATCAGTTCCCTAGAGTAACTAAAAAATTTCTTAACGTATTTTCGGATGAGCTTCCAGGATTATCCCATGTAAAAAAGTGGAGTTCTGCATAGAGTTAAAGCCAAGAGCAGAACCATTTTCCAACAAGGTCTATCAGATTAACTAATGGAACTTAACCAGTTGTATCAATATGTGGAAGAACAAAAGGTGAAAAAGTTTATTCAAACTAGTTGATCACTATGGGGAGCACCAGTAGTTTTAGTAAAGAAAAAGGATGGTCGACACGATTATGTATTGACTGTAGGCAGTTGAATACAGTAACAATGAAGAACAAGTATCCATTGCCTTGGATTGATGACTTATTTGATCAATTAAGTGGAGCAAGAGTATTTTATAAGATAGATATTCGATCAGGATATCATCAAGTGAGAGTCTGGGAGCAAGACATACCGAAGACAACATTTTAATCTCGATACGGACATTATAAATTCTTGGTTATACACCAGCAATATTCATGGATTTGATGAATCGTATCTTCATGCCATACTTAGATCAATTTGTAGTGGTATTCATAGACAACATTCTTATCTACTCCAACAATAAAAAAGAGCATAAAGAACACCTTCAGAAGGTGTTGCAAATTCTGAGGAAGCATTAGTTATATTCTAAACTCAGTAAGTGTGAGTTCTGGTTAGATCATGTGTCATTCTTGGGGCACATCATCTCAGGAGCAGGAATATTAGGGAACCCCAAGACGGTTGAAACAGTAGATAACTGGCCAGTCCCGAAGATAGTAGATGATATATGAAGTTTCTTGGGATTAGAGCGATATTACCGGAGGTTCATGGCAGACTTTGCACCGATTTCAGCATCAATGACTCATTTAACCTCCAAGGATGTACAGTTTGTTTCGATGGCAGAGTGCCAAGCAACATTCAAGAAATTAAAGGAGAAATTGTTATCAGCATCGATTCTTACACTTCTAGTAGGATCAGGAGGATTCATAGATTAGTACTTGGGAGTGTGTTGATGCAACACGGAAGGGTGATAGCTTATGCCTCTCAGCAGCTTCGAGATCATGAGAAAAATTATCCAACACATGATTTAGAATTAGTAGTAGTAGTGTTTGCTCTCAAGTTGTGGAGACATTACCTATATAGCGATTGGATGGAGATATTTATAGTCACAAGAGTTTGAAGTACATACTCACTCAAAAGGAATTGAACATAAAACAGAGGAGGTGGCTAGAGTTATTTGTTTATTATGATGTGGCACTTCAGAACCATCCAGGCAAAGCAAATATGGTGGCAGATACTCTAAGTAGGAGAGACAGCATATTTATCTTGACAACACAGAACAACATTCTAGAAGATCATCAAGAGATGGGCATCGAGGTAGTGTTACCTCAAGAGACGGGAGTGTTAGTCATACTTCAGATACAGTCAACTTTGGTAGAGAGGATCAAGTCAGCTCAAACGAAAGATGTCTAGATTCAGAATCTTAGGGCAGAATGTGAGTCGGGTCATAGGAAAGAATTAAGAATTCACGAAGATGGAATACTCATATTTGAAAACTGTCTTTGTGTGCCAAGTGGAGATATCCAACAAAAAGTTATGACCGGGGCACACAGTTCCCAGTATTAAATTTATCCCGGAGGCACGAAGATGTACCATGAGGTCAAGCAATATTTCTGGTTGAACGAAATAAAAAGAGAGATAGCTCGATTTATTTTACGATGTCTCGTATGTTAGTAAGTGAAGGCAGAACAACATAGACCAGCATGATTATTACAACCCCTTCCTATTACAGAGGAGAAGTGGAAATACATTACTATGGACTTTATGACCGGTTTACCTTGATCCCCTACTAGACGTGATGTAGTTTGGGTGATAGTAGATTGACTCATGTAAGTGACACATTTTCTTCCCTTTCGATTAGGGCAGTCTATAGAGCAGTTAGCAGAGATGTACATACGGCAGATAGTGAGGCAGCACAGAGTCCCAACGAGTATAGTATCAGATCGTGATACTCGCTTTACATCTTATGTCTAGAAAAGCTTGCACGATCGTTTAGGTACCAAGTTGAGATTCAGTACCGCGTATCATCCCCAAACAGATTGGCAATTAGAGTACGAATAACAGTTATCAGGCTAGCATATAGATGGCTCCTTTCGAGAGATTGTACGAAAGAAAGTGCAGATCACCCTTGGCATGGGATGACGTTGGTGAACGAAAGATGTTAGGGCCTGAAATAACCACTCAAATAATTGGAGTAGTTAAGCAGATCAGGGAGCAGCTTCGGGTTGCACAAGATCATCATCGTCATTAGGCAGATTAGCATTGTAGGCCGTTAGAGTTTTCTGTCGGCGACCACGTATTTTTGTGAATTTTGCCTACCGTGAAGTCATTAGATTCGGGGTTTGCGGGAAGCTTAGTCCTCAATATGTGGGACCGTTCGATATTCTTAAGAGGGTAGGGGATGTTGCTTATCGTCTTTCCTTTCCTCCTCTGCTTCATGAAATACATGATGTATTTTATGTGTCTTAGTTGCATAGGTATGTCCCGGACCCAAGTCATATCCTCGATCACTCTGAGTTAGTCTTTGGTACCGACTTTATTTATGATGAACAACCCATGAATATTCTGGATTAGAGAGAGAAGGTACTCAAGAATCGGACTATCCGTCTTGTTCGTGTTGCTTGGGGCTATCACTCCTTAGGGGAATCGACGTGGGAGCACGAGGACAATATTCGATCTCAATACCAGCACCTTTTTGACTCATAAAGTATATTTCTTTCGTATGCCTTTGCATCTTTCATTCCGTGATCAACAAGCACTCTTGTGAGGTGATATTACTTTGCTTCATTATTTGTGTTATTATTTGTTTGTATGCATAGATTGATTGTAGTTAGTTTGTTACTTGTCTTGATATCTCTAGCTAGCCTTGAGTTTGAATTGCGAGGACAAAAATTTTCTAAGGTGGGTAGAGATGTCAGCCCTCTTTTTTGACGCACTTTGGCATATATTGTTTGCTAGCCCGACCATTGTTTAGACCGAACCCGAGAGTTATGGAGAGAGTGGGTTTGGTTTGGTTGGTGGCATGTGTGGCTTGGATAGGTTTGAGTGATCCAACGGTCCATATCTCAAACCTAAACCTATATATATTCATATTTCTCTCTCTCTGCTTATTATTTCCTTTCTATTTTTCTTTCTTAGGTTTTCTCTCTTCCTGCATAGGCAAGTACATCTTGCACAAGAGAAGAACCATGAATTTATGCATGCTTTTAGTTCTTAATATTTTTTATTTATTTCTAGCTTATATTGTTGGGATCGGCACCCCTTCATCTTTAATACTTGTTATTCTTAATTTTCTTGGATGGAATTGTATGGACCTGAGTTTGGGTCTATGGGTTCACTTTTATTTTTCTAGGGTTTGATCTCCCAAAACTTTATATTTTACAAAACTAACTAGCGCATAGTATAGAGCATCATATTTTATGTAACTTGGCTTTTGGACGTACTTGATTTCGAGTCTAGCTAATTTCAGTGCTGAAACTTGATACAATACGTATACAAAAATGGCTGACTAAAGAAGAAAATACTACTCTGTGAAGAATATGCAAGAGAACCCATTTTGCGTACAAATACGTATATTTTACTTTGAACGCATTGGTGCATTGTCCCAACTCTTCGTACGTACTAATCATACTGTACACATTATTTCTTGTAAAAGTGCGTCAGTCATACTCTTGAGTCAGTGGCACACTTTCGAGAGAAAATTCAGTTGCCTAACTTTGGTGCATATTCAATCAAATTTTTTTCTGGAAAAACAAGAGAAAGTGCGCAATAGTCAGTCAATGCACTATCTTCGTGTTTGGCAATCTGGCGCACTTTTCCTATGTTTCGTCAGCCAACAGACTTTTCTTACGTTTGGTCCGCTCGTGCACTTTCTTCCCTCATTGTTTACTTAGGGATGAAGCTTTGGTTAGTTTCTCGATTTTTGTGTTATTGATTTGTATTCTTCTCGGCTGATGAGTTTCTCGACTGTCGAGCTTTGACCTCGGATTGTGTGTTTTATCTATTAGCTAGCTTGCTCGCGCACTTTCTTTGAAAGTATGCCTTTTTCTTGCCCATGCACTTTTGTCAAGTGCGTCGTGTTGTTAACTTGACAAAGTGTGCAACCCCCTTGTATCTTGCGCACTTTCTTGAGAAAGTGCGCCAATTTATTTCTGTGAGTTTGTGCGCCAACCTTACTTCTGTGCGTTTGTACGCCAACTTGCTTTGCGCCTATTGTTTCCTTCTCACGTTGGGCCCTTTGCTTGATTTAACATTTACGTTGGTTGAATGATTGTGAGGATGTGGATGAATTATATTTCGATCTTAAATGTTGTCACTACCACATTTCTAGATGAGGGTATTTTGGTCATTTAGTATATTTATCGTTAGTGATTAAATATTATATATTATGCTACTAATTAATTATATTATGTAGTGCTATTTAATTATTTGTTAGTGAGTTAGCCTATGGTCTTTTAGACTTATCACTAATGGACCCATTGGATTGTCATGACACATTGAGGCCAACATTAGACTAAGCCCATTAGACCCTCTTCTTTAGTTAATTAAGGAGATTAGCTTAATTTATATTAGTTTAGAGAATTTTCAATATAGACCTTCCTTATTATTCCTCATAATTAACTAGTAGGGGTACATTAGACATTGTAGGTTTCTTGGAAAGGAGAAAGAGGGGGGCCGGCCATAATAGGGGCTTTTCTCTCTCCCCTCTTCAATAGTTCATTTTATTTAGATCCATAATTGTGTTCTTTCCCATATTGACTCATCCCTCCACAAATTTAACCCAATTCACCCCCATTCTCTCTCAATTTCATCATCTACGAAGCATTGGAGCTTGGATTGTAAGAAGCACTTGAAGAAGGTAGATTTGGCACGGAGACCGTGTCCTAATTGTAGTGCCCTGTTATCCCTATTCGGGGAGCACGACTAAGAAATACTTGGTATCATTCGATCGAGATAGATTAAATCAAGATCCTTTTCTCATTATGGATTGGTTTCTTTGGAATCAGGTCCCACATTCAACAGATCATGCCTCAAGGAAGGACTCGGCGGTAGAGTCGAGAGGGGCCTTTCCGTTGTGTTGATTTTCTTGCCCATTTTTGATGCTGCATGGTTGCTTTCTTGTTGGTTTTGTGACTTGCATTTTCTTGAATGGTTTTGATGGATTTCATTATCTTTATTTTTTGGATTTCGTATTTTGTATCGAACCCTTGGAGACCAAAGCAGAAGATATTGATCATCTGTTGGTGCGTGCAGGTGATCGTGCAGGCGACGCGCAAGCGGAATCTTGAAGATCTCCCTTTTCTCTCTTTTACGATTTACCAACTTGTAAGTGGATTTACTTCGATTAGCACCCTTCTTCCAAGTATTCATTCCTAATAAATTGACATTGTGCATTCCGATCAACGATACCAAAAAAATAAAAATTGAGTCAAGATAAAAGAAGAAGTAGACTTAAAACACTTAATGCTTGCCATATAAATTCTTATACGGTCATATTGTTGTGTGCTTGTCCGCTATACATGTATATATTTTGTATTCAGTTATAGCTAAAACTTATTCATCTTTAACTGTTCAATGGGGAGCACATAACTTGTGATTTGATTATATCAGCTAGTAGACTATGCCATCGCACTGTGCTAAAGTAGTTATGCTCATGTTGATGTCTTAAAATGCTTCATATGTTAACTTAGTGTTTAGATCATCAATGATCATGGACAACTTGTGCACAAGGTATATGGTTCCTGCGAATGGTCGCCGGGGCACCGAGGTCGATTCGTCCCGGGCGGAACAACAGTTAGTCGTGCTAGTAACTTAGTACGGGTGAGGCAGAAGTTTATAGCGGGGTCGCTACCTGCGCTGCAAGCATCGCCGTCTACCCAGACTATAGTCCATGACGGCTAGTCAAGACAGTGATCCTTATGTATAATTAAACTGTGCAAATTAACTATGTCTTCATGGCAGGAAGGTCATGGTAAGTTTTATACAGGTGGTTCAGACAGTATAGGTAAAGTCACCGAACGGTGGCATATTTTGTTATGTCATTCCATTCTATCGTATATAAAGAATTGAACTAAGGCTAGAAAGATCACATAATAATAATGTTGCATGTTCACATGATTATGATGTCAATTTTGGTATATTGGGTTAACTCGCCCTCACTGGTACTTTTTGAAGTACTGACCTTCGTTGCAGCAGGTTCCCGAGCCAGGACGACGCGGCGAGGAGCTGAAGCTTCCCCCAACCCTTTATTGATCTGACGCATTCATGTTTGTGACTTTTGGAGCTCAAGTACATAATCACAAGGAGCCCGCATATACTTTTTGAAGCTCCTAGGCGATAGTGCTAATTCCCACCCAAGGTGGTTTGCGTATTTTAAAATATTAGTAAGGATGTAATGTATGGATCAGCTATCTTATTTTGCGTCCAAGTTGTAAGCCCGTACGACATCCTTATCACTTTTGGGTCAAGAGATTATAACCAGATGTTCATTATCAGTAAAGAGAACTTTTCTATATCTCAGTATGTGATATATTATTGTGTACTTTGTTGCATGTGTTCTAAAGTATATTATTATGCCTAGGCCTTGTGCACGCGCGTCTCACGCGTGCACGGCATCACGTTCGGAGGACGATTATCGATTTAGCAGAAATTGAGGCATGATATATTGGTATCAGAGCATGGCTTCAGATCCTTTGACCTTCGTGTCAGAAGAGTTTTCTTGAAACTACCATGTCCCTCCCAGTTGAACTCTTGAATTCGTTTGGCCAAAATGAGATACGTTCCATATAGTGTGTCCATAATATATTTTGAGACTGATGCAAGTTACTTTTCTTTAAAGGAACAGTCTCAGAGCCGGATGCACAAGTGCAGGTGGTGGCGTAGATGCAAGGGAGTAGTTCCGGCATTTCGGACAGCTCGAAAAGTCCAGCAGTCGTGCCCTCTGTCGATCCGGTCGAGCGGATGATGCCTTTGATGGAAACACAACAGAGGCAGTCGAACTACGTCAAATCCAATTCGAGTTACGAATTGAGGCTTAATTTTTGGCACAATGGACTCAGGCTGAGACACAGTAGAAGCAAATGTATACCTTACAAATGATTGTGATGACACTTGTTGCCAACAACTATTCTGCATCAGCGGCCGCTGCGACAGTGTCAGTCATAGCCAAGACCGCGGGACTTCAGGGCTCTCAGGAACCTCCTCCCTCAGACGAAAAGGGTTCCATCCTGCAAATATCAGAGTTTAAGAAGATGTGTCATGCTACCTTCAAAGGGACCGAGGACCCCTCCGTGGCGTTGGATTGGCTATTCGAGTTGGAAGACCACTTTGAAGTACTTCGCATGGATAAAATGAAGAGAGTTGCTTGCGCTCAGCTTCAGCTCCGTTTAAACACACATGATTGGTGGAATGTGCACAAACAAGCTATATTGAGTAAAGATGACAAGACGACTATCTCTTGGTCCGTGTTCCATAAGGCCTTCGAAAAGGATTACCTTCCACTCGATGTCCGTCGCGAGAAGGAAGACGAGTTTACACATCTGCAACAAAAAAATATGACAGTGCAATAGTACGTCGCAGAATTCAACAAGTTTGCAAAATTTGTTAAGTCTCATCTTTGTGACGCCGAAAGTCGAGCTCGAATGTTTGATATAGGACTGCGACCTTCTATTTGTGCCTACTTCATTGTCTCTCAATATCGTACCATGCGTGAGTCCTTAAACCATGCCCTCTCCCTAGAGTAGCAGTACCCCCCAGTTTGCACTAGCGCTGTGCAAAATTTCTATCACGAGCGCCCTAGCAACACAGGTGGTAACAATGCGCACAAGTGCCACAATAATGGCGGCTCTCAGGACCAAGATCCAGGGAAGAACCAGGGGCAAACTTGTGCCTACTACCATAAGCCAGGACGCCATGTCAACGACTGTCGTATTCAAAAATGGGGATATTTCGTTTATGGTAAGTTTGGCCACGTAGCTCGCGATTGTGGAGATCGCCCCAACAATCCCCCTTTGTGCCATCCACAGCAACAGTATCGTCCGTCTCAGAATCAGGGTCAAGCACCTCGAGCGAACCAGTCGGCACCACAGAACGCTCAAAGTCGGGTCTATGCTCTAACTCAGAAAAAGGCGTTTGCATCGAACACGACGGTGTCAGGTATATTACTTTTCAATAATGTACTTGCTCGAGTATTATTTGATTCTGGCGCCACACATAGTTTTATTGCAAAAAATTTGCCGCTGAGAACACATTCCCTATAACACCGCTAGGCCTAAACCTTAGCGACAGTACTCCATCGGACGTAGATTTGTCGGCTCACTTAGTTTGTCGTGAAGGTAATATTTGCATCGGAGGAAGAAAATTATCACTTGATACGATAGTCTTAGACATCAGGGACTTCGACATCATTCTGGGTATTGATTGGCTCGACGCTTGCTTGGCTACTATTAATTATGGAAAAAAAAGTCGTGTACTTATATATTTATTATACAAATAGACATACTTATACTTATATATTTATTATACATAATAGATATTAAATATATAATAAGGTATTAGATACATGTACACAATACATACTAGGTTATATATATAATACGAACCACATATACTTATATATTTATTATACAAATAAATACAGTATATATATATATATATATATATATATATATATATATATATATATATACATATATATATATAATACAGTAATATACAGAATATATATTTAAATACTATATAGAATACAGGAACATATATATATACAGGTATATACACAATGCAAACCCAAATAAACCATGTATTTACATTGTATTCGTATATTTAAATGCATACCTAGGTCCAGGGGGTGGAGGTGGTCCGCCAGACAGTTCGTCGATGGCGTGGGTGGCCGGGCGGAGCTCCGGCAGCGCTCGGGAAGGAAGTCGACAACAGCAGCAGTCTGTAGTGGACGACGCTGCGGGGGTCGTGGCGGCCGGCTGCGGCGTCGTTTGGGGGCGAGCCGCGGCAGGGAGGGAGAGGAATGGCCGGGGGTGGCGTCAGTGATACACGGCGGTCGGCTGAGCTGAGGCGGCGGGCTAGTCGGGGCTCGGGTGGTCGGCTCGAGCTCGGGGGGAAGGGGTGAGCCTGTGGTCGAGGACGGGGGTGCTGGGGGAGGCTGTGGGCGGCGAGGTGGCTGAGGGCGATGGTAGTAGGTGGGGGAAGGTTCACCGGAGGGAGTAGGGTCATCGCGGGGGTGGCCGGAGGCGGTGGCTAGCCGGGAGGAGGCTGCGGGTTGCTCGGGTAGGGGTAGTCTGTGGGCTGAGGTTTTTTAGAAACTAGGGTTTTTGTTTAAAAATTTTGGGTTTGTGTGCCATTTAATGTGATGTAACATATTGTTTATGTAGGTGAGAGAGGGGGGGAGCTGCCTTGGGATTAGGACCGACTGCTAGTATGCCTAGGGTTGTGCGAGGAGGGTCTCCACATGTTAGACATGGGGCTAGGATTAAAAGCATTTGAAATGTAGGGCTAGGATTGCCTTCCAAAAATTGATGCAAGTACATGAAAAATGGGGGGAAATAAATTGTGGGCCGGTCAAGGAATGTGGTTTCTTTCTTCATGTGGTTAGGCCAATGAGAGGGGGGCACCTCATTGCTAATTTGCACAAAGGCCCCTGAACAATTTGGAAATTGCATAAAATCTGGAATTGGGGATTTGATGTGACAAAATACCATATTTGGTATTTTGTATTGGGCTAGAATGGTGTATGGTATTTTGTATGAGGCTTGTGGGTGTGTGTGTGGGTTTGGGTTGGAGTTGGGTCTAATTTAAGTGAGGTTAGGTCACTACATTAATTAAATTATAATTAATGCACCGGGTGTCTCTAAATTAATTTAATAAATACAGGGGGTCTAAATTGGGTGGCACAAGCGTCATGGTTGTGGTAGGCTTAGTGTATAATAATGTCATGATCGGGGTTGGTCAAAACGGGTTGAGGTTGGGTCTCAATTTCGATTGGAACCGACAACGAACGTAAATAATCAATTAATTTAATTTACGTACGGACGTTTGTAACGACTTTGGTGCAACTAAAATCAAGCACAAAAATCAGTATCTGGGGGTTACACAAGGGTCATTATGGTAGGTTAGTGTGTCTAGGCCAAGTGTATAGAATTTGTTTCAGGGTAACAGCTAGGGTAGTGTCCTAAATATCGGGACAACGGTAAGGTGTCCTAAGTAATAAAACACTACACAAATATTATAATTCTTGTATAATAGATCTTAATTGTATCTAATTAACCCTAATTATACTATCTAAGTTAATTAACCCTGAATTTTAGTCGAGGGGGTTTACAACATACCCTCCCTAGAGCATTTCGTCCTCAAAATTAAAACAGACATATAGAAAAACTATTGATCGAAATAAAATGCTATCACATACCTAGGCCTTCGAAGAGATAGGGAAAGCGTTGCTGAATATCGTCCTCTCGTTCCCAGGTTGATTCACCTTGTGCATGATGCCTCCATGCGACACGAACTAGAGGGATAGTCTGGCCTCGCAGTACCTTCTTGCTTCGGTCTAGGATCTCTACCGGCTCCTCCTAGTATGACAAACTCGGACCGACTGTGATCTCCGAGTGGTCAAGCACATGACTCGAATCCGGTATGTACCTCCTCAGCTGAGATACATGGAAAACGTCGTGAACTCATTCCAGTATCTGTGGCAAAGCTAACCTGTAAGCAACTTCTACGATGCGCTCTAGCACATCGAATGGTCCAATGTACCTCGAACTCAGCTTCCCTCTGCCTCCAAATCTGATGGTTCCTCTGGTAGGTGAGATCTTCAGGAACACATGATCTCCAACCTGGAACTCTAGGGGTCGTCGATGCACATTAGCCCAATGCTTCTGCCTGTCCTGTGCTGCTCGTAGATGCCATTGGATTTTCTTCACCTTCTCCACCGTACGGACGACCAACTCTGGCCCTAGAATCTGCCTCTCGCCTACATCGCTCCAACATACTGGGGAACGACACTTCCTACCATATAATATCTCATAGGGAGCCATCTAGATGCTCGTCTGATAGCTATTATTGTAGGAAAATTCAACCAAGTACAAGTGGTCCTTCCCATGAACCGCTGAAGTCAAGCATGCATGCCCTCAATATATCCTCCAGCGTCTGAATGGTGCACTCGGATTGGCCATCTGTCTGCGGGTGGTACGAAGTACTGAACTTTAGGCGGGTACCAAGACTCTCTTGTATACTCCTCCAAAAGTACGATGTGAACCTCGTATCCCTGTCAAAAATGATACTGACTGGCACTCTATGCAATCGCACAATCTCCCTCATATACATGTCTGCCAAGACTTCTGTAGATTGCCCAACCCTGAAGGGTAAAAAGTGGGCAAACTTGGTGAGTCTATCTACGATTACCCATACCGCGTTGCGACCACTAGGACTTCTCGGGAAACCCGTAACGAAGTCCATGGTGATGTGCTCCCATTTCCACTCCGGTATCGGGAGCGGTTGAAGTAATCCGGCAGACCTCTGATGCTCAGCCTTGACTTGCTGACATACCAGACACTTAGCCACAAAGTGGGCTATCTCCCTCTTCATCCCATGCCACCAATAGTACTGCCTCAGGTCTCGGTACATCTTCGTGCCTCCTGGATGAATAGAGTAGGTCGAACTGTGCGCCTCCGTCATCAGCTCCTGACAAAGCTCTCTATTCGGAACATAGAGACGATCTCCACATCTCAAAGTCCTGTCCTCGTGTATACACAGTCCCGTCTGTATTCCAGCCTCTGTCCTCTGTCGAAGCCTCTGAAATCTGGCATCTGTCGGCAAATCAGCCTTGATCCTCTCCACCAATGTCAATTGCACCTGGAAACTCGATATCTGGCCGTCTACTCCGGGCATAATGACCTCTATACCCAACTATTCTAGATCTCTCAACAGATGTTGTTGGGTAGTCAGGAAAAATGCTATGGGCTTCCTGCTTAAAGCATCGGCTACCACATTAGCCTTTCCCGGATGGTACTGTAGCTCGATCTCGAAGTCCGCTATCACTTCGAGCCAACGTCTCTGCCTCTGGTTCAGGTCCTTCTGGGTGTAGACGTACTTCAGGCTCTTGTGATCGATGAATATCTCCATGCGCTCTCCGTACATGTAGTGCCTCCAAATCTTCAAAGAAAAGATCATTGCGGCAAGCTCTAAGTCGTGGGTAGGGTAGTTCTTCTCATTGGTCCTCAGTTGCCTAGAGGCATAGGCCACAACCTTCCCATGCTGCATCAAGACGGATCCTAATCCTTTCCCGGACGTATCGCTATAGATCACGAATCCTCCGGGTCCAGAAGGTATGGTCAAGATGGGTGCTGTAGTCAGACGCTTCTTCAGCTCATCGAACGCCGTCTGACACTCCTCTATCCAGGTGAACTCCTGCTCCTTGCGGGTCAAGCAGGTCATCGGCTCTGCGATCCTTGCAAAGTTCTCTACGAACCTCCGGTAATATCCGGCAAGTCCTAAAAAACTCCTCACCTTCGAGACGTTGGTAGGGGTCGGCCATGTCTCTATTGACGAAATCTTCGCGGGATCTACCAAAATGCCGTCTCCCGAGATAACGTGTCCAAGAAATGCGACACGATCAAGGAGAAACTCACACTTACTCAGCTTGGCATAAAGTCTCTCTCGTCTCAGCGTCTCTAACACTGGCCTCAAATGTTTCCCGTGCTCCTCGTGGCTCTTCGAATATACCAAGATGTCGTCGATGAAGACTACCACAAACTGGTCCAGATACTGGTGAAAAACTCTGTTTATCAGGTTCATAAACACAGCAGGCACATTTGTCAATCCAAAAGGCATCACTAAGAACTCGTAGTGACCATAACGAGTCCTAAATGTTGTCTTTGGAATGTCTTCCCTTTGCACCTTTACCTGATGATGGCCCGATCTCAAGTCGATCTTTATGAACACCACTGCTCCTGTCAGCTGGTCGAATAGATCGTCGATCCGCGGTAGAGGGTACTTGTTCTTGATAGTCAAAGCATTAAGGGATCCGTAATCAATGCACATCCGGAATGTCCCATCCTTCTTTGGTACAAACAATATTGTTGCTCCCCAGGGTGATGCACTAGGACGGGCGAATCCCTTGATCTGTAACTCCTCTCGCTGTAGCTTCAGCTTATCAAGCTCATTCTTTGCCAACCGGTACACATTCGAATATACCGGTGCTACTCCAGGTACTAGCTCAATAGTGAACTCCACCTCTCTATCAGGCGGTAGGCCTAGCAACTCCTCTGGGAAAATATCCTCGAACTCTGTAACAATTTCTGGGGGTGCCGTCTTCATGGCCATGTAAGCTCCAGCTGTCTGTCCTACTCCTCGATCGATGGTGCCCCGCATGTACTCGAACTCCGGGTGTCCTGGCAGTCTAAAAGTAACGCTACCCTTCCGACAATCTAGTACGGCATTGTACTGGCTTAACCAGTCTATCCCAAAATAACGTCGAAATTTGGCATTAGGAGTACCAAAAATCACGCTCTCATCTCTCTACCACAAACTACTACCAAGCACGTTCTAATAGTGCTGGTAACCGGTACAATGCCTCCTCCGGTAAGAATCTTCCAACTCTTAGGTAAGGGGGAAGTTGCTACTCTATGTATTGCTACGAAGCTACTAGATATGAAAGACAGTGTCACTCCAGAATCAAACAGTGCAGTTGCAGGTAATGATGCAACTAAAATTGTACCTGTGATCGCCTCCCCTCCTGGTTCCTCCTCGATAGTGGCTAAAGCAAAGGCTTGCCCGTGCCTTTGCCCTCCGGCCTGCTGTTTGTGGTGGAAAACGAAAGAATAAAAATGTATTCAAGATGGGGTTTACACGAAATCCGCCTTCTTTGGTTTACAAACAAACTTGTACAATTTGATCCTATACGAGGATGTGGGAGTATAATTTATTTAATCTAGGTAAATATTGCTATAGATGTCTGATCTGCAGTCGATCACTTTAGCCCTTGGACCACACGATGATGAAGAAGTGCCGTAGAAGACAGGAAGCAGCTTCGAAGGTTGCAGAAGAGGGTGGATGCACGATGCCAAAGTCGTCGATCCCTACTCTTTGCCTGAGCTCCGGATTCTTCTCTCTCTCTCTCTCTCTCTCTCTTGACCTCTGGTTCGATCTTTCTTGGAAGTTTTTAGACCAATTCCTTTGATCCTCCAATTTTTGTCGACCTTCTTCCTCATTGATAGAGGTCTCTATTTATAGAGTTTTAGTGACAGTGACCACTCCGTCGGTATAGAAACCGAGGAGTAGAAAGTACAGCACCCTTTTACACAACGGTTAAAATAACCAACGCCTGCGTATAGATGATCCTTTGAATGAGCGTGTGACGCGGGTCCAACTAAGGGACAAAACGTATATAATCGCTACAAAGATCACGGCGTAGAAGCCACGGAGGTAGGTATCCCTTGTGTAGAAGAGGTAGGCGTAGAAGCCAATGTCTGTCACCATGGCGTAGAAGCCAAGTAGGCATAGAAGCCGAATAGGCGTAGAAGCCGAGCGGTCATAGAGGCCGAGTGGGCGTAGAAGCTGAATGGGCGTAGAAGCTGAGTGAGCACAGGAGCTGAATGGGCGTAGAAGCCACTGCGTACCGTGCCAGAGTGCTGATGTGGACGTCTTAGCCTAAATTACGGCTTTTGAAGATATAATCAAATCTCTTGTATTAAATGCAGAGATTTGCCACCATCCTGTGCATTAAATACAGAGGCGTATTTTTGAAGGTCTGCAGCCCTTCTGTGCATCAGTCGCAGAGACGTGCCTCGAGAAACTGTCACCGCTCTGTGCATTAGACGTAGAGACGTGCCTCGAGCAACTGTCATCGCTCTGTGCATTGGACGTAGAGACGTGCCTCGAGCCCCGTACGGAGTGCAACTTTTGATGTGGCAGGCGGTTTGTCTACTGCAGAGCATAAATAGCTCATGTCTGCCTGTGTAAAACAAGGCAGCGTATCCCTTCGTACACGAAAAAGCAGTTTATACAAAGGAGATGGCGGTAAATGACTGCCTGGGTCGCAGTGTTGTGCCATCATTATAGCCGTCGTCTGGGTAGTCGAGCAGTATCCCTTTGTCAAAAGTCCAGACGTCAGGTTCATTGCAGGATCTGACAGGTTCATTGCAGGATCTGACAGGTTCACTTCAGAGAATACGAAGCGTCTCTCGTACACTTCAATGCTGCGTTGAAAGAGGATGGGTTTTTCGCCCAGGAGTCGATGAAGCACCCTGTTTACGCTGAAGCGGCTTGGACGTACTGCCTTATGAGGATGGTCCTTTGAGTTTATATTTTACGCTATGTTTTAGCCGAAAAAAGCTCTGTTGCACGCTTGATGGCTCTGAAGGCCTCTGTTTACGCTGCTCTGCATCAATATGCTGCGTATAGCCATCCGACGTTTTTTTCATGCTTCTACAAGACCCCCTTCAAAGCTTTCAAATTCCTCGGAATTTGGAACGCTTTGAATGAAGCATGAACCGGTCCTCGTAACTCGAAACATTTCTGAATGGAGCGTTGAAACGGTCGATGCTGACTTTATGACGGATTTATTAGGGACCGGTGTGATCTCTTTCGCCTATAAAAAGGCTGAGGGTTTAACCTGTTCTCCCCATATTTCCATCACCATGCAGAGATGATCGCCGGAGTTCGTCAGGTCGACCCGAGGAAGAAGGAGATCATGTTCTTCCAACGCGTAAGGAGTCAAAAAAAAAAGGCGTCTTCGAGCAAGTGTCCACTACAACGATGGATCATGAAAGGATATCTTAGCCTCCCTTGCTCGGGATAATCAACAACTTTATATGGCGATTCTTTCAGGAGAAGGGAAGGGTCGTTTTAGACCATACAGCTTGCAAGTGGTGTCTTCTTCCGTTACCGGTGGACGAGGGCAGGCAAAACTGGCTGCTGTCCAGGATTGAGTTGGATGGAATATATCAACTCAATCGGTCACGGCGCACGGAGCATGGGATCTGCAAAATTTATGCAAGCCCCAACTCTGTATTCTCCTGCCGTTGATCATTGCCATGTCAGTCGATTTGCGGCAACCGACTGACTGCTGGAGAAGATGCATGAAGAATTGTGCCATGCGAGAACCTGGCAGAACTGATTCTGGGTGCGATCTTCAGATGACGATGAGGAAGCCCTTTGTCGACGGAATTTCCCTCATATGTAGTCGTGAAAATGAAGAAAGAAAACTCTTGTAGACTGGATTTCCCTCATATGTAATTATGACTTTAATCTTAATAAAATCATCTTTCTTCTTCATATGATCATCTTGCCATACTTTGCTGTGAAGACTGAATATGTGTAGCTTTGACACGTCTGATTCTTTACGCTGATTCTGATAGAAAGAGTATTTAGGCCCTATCCTATCTTTTACGCATAGCGAATAGTCCATAGAACGCTGTTGGGCATTTTGAACATTTAGAACTGTCCTGCTGCTAGGACTGAGGAACCGCGTAGAGCTCTAAACTGTTGTTTTTACTTCTGATAAACAGAATTTTTGTTCAGACTTCGTCTTCAAGAATGATTTCTCGAAAATCCTTTGGAACAGGGTCGAGAAATGGCTGTCAAACTGGGTTGCCATCTTGATAGACGAGATATTCAGACTGGAGTCTGGATGAACCTCTAATTGACCCGAGAAGAGTAATTTCTCAATGTTTGAACTCGGTATGTTTCAGGTACTTGGGATATTTTGAGGTCGAGAAGGAGTATCTTCTGTGTGAACTGCTGTAATCGACCACCTTGAGAACTGTTCGGATATGCAGAAAGTCAGAGATCCGTAGTGTAGATGAGCTAAAAATCCTGAGTTCGTAGCCTATTGAGCGTAGAAAGCCACCGAGCGTGAAATCGTAGATTTGTAGCTTCTGAGCGTGAAGTCGTAGGTTTGTATCCTCTCGAGCATAAAAGCTACCGAGCACAAAGGCATCCGGGCATAAAATAATAGACTGATAGCTTACGAGCGTAAAATCGTAGATCTGTAGCTGTCGAGCATAGAAAGCTTCTTAGCGTAGAACTGTAGATTTGTAGCCTGTGAAAAAGAAATCTTCCGAGCATAAGGTTGTGGATCTGTTGCCTCCGAGCGTAAACTAAACGCCACCGAGCGTGAGATCATCGATTTGGTATCTGCTGAGTGTAAAGTCGTAGGTTTGTAGCCTCTCGAGCATAAAAGCTACCGAGCACAAAGGCATCCTGGCGTAAAACTATAGACTTATAGCTTGCGAGCGTAAAACCGTAGATCTGTTGCTGTCTAGCGTAGAAAGCTCCTTAGCGTAGGAACCGCTGACCTACTTTTGCGCGAAAAACTCTTCAAATTTGCTGACTGTCCGCCTTTCGAGAGTAGTGGGCTTACGTAGTACCCAATCATAACCAAATATTAATTGTGAGATTTGGTTGGGGTTTCGAGGAGTCCGTCCGAGGATTCGAGGAGTCGACCCGAACTCTATATATATCCCAAGCTTTTGAGAGAAAAACTTTTCATCCGTCTTCTGTGAAAGAGAGCCTTCGACTGTTTGAGTTTTTTCCCCTCGTTCTTTCTCCGAGCACTTCGAGTTTTCAGAAATGGCGCCGAAACAAATCCCCTCCACTATGGGGAAGAGTATAGGTTCTTCTTCTTGTTCTTCTGCCCCAGCACGAGAGTCTTCGGTCGGGCAAGGTGAACTTTCTTCTGAGCGAAGCATCCCGCCGACGAGTAGCGCATCCGGCCTTAGAGGTAGAGCCTCTGGGATGACAAAGAATGACGAAAAATCCTTCGTACACGTTGAACGTGACCGCGCTAGGTCATCTTCTGTGCTGATAGCCTCTTTGAGGAAGATGACGCACGGAGACGATTTTATCTTTTACGCCCACATTTCTAATGTGCTAGCGTAAAAACTCCATATTTTCGCAGTTTTGAGCATAAAAGCTCTGACTGCTGAAAACTTGGTGAATACTATAAAATTTTAGCTTTACGCTTGGGGATGGGACCTCTGGCGTAATAACTAGAATTTTGGCAGTCTGGCGTAAAGCACGGACTGCCTACCGTCAATTACGCCTCTGGATGTGACTTCCGGCGTAAAATGATCAAATTTTGTACAGTCTTGGCGTAAAGCACAGACTATCGTTTCTTGGTTTTTTATGTTTGCAAGATTTGTAATGACGTGTTTTCCTTGCACTTTTGCAGTTAACTTGCATGAGTCTCCACCGGCCGAGGTGATGGGTTCCGCTGCCGGGATGCTGCACTCAAACTATCTAGAGAATCTGTCCCACGTGACATTTCCTATCTTCGGACCCTAGTATCCTGAAGGAAGGAAGATCTTGATATCGGCTCAGGGCGAGCGGACGTTGCTGAACCTGATTAACGGAGAGCCCCTGACGTACATAGACGGGGACCAGTACATCAAGCCGGCTTTTCTCTTTGGGGACATGATTGACAAACAGTCCCAGACGAAGCCCAAGAGAGAACCCTGGGTTTTTCTCGCCGAGAGTGTGGTCTTGTATCTGCCCACGATGCCGAGAGATTATCCTATCTCGGCTATCTCCTATGCTACACATCCCAGGAGGATGTCGTGGACGCTGACTCCCGATCTTCACGGCAAGCCAGGGAAGATCTTTTATTTGAAAGGAGCTGGCCAGGGGTCGTTTGTCAGCCGTCCTTCCGGCGTTGTGACGGTGTTCAGGGGATTGTGCCCGGCAGCATCCCGAGTGAAGACAGTTCAGTGATCCAGCCGGTCCAATTGCTGACTTTCTGCAACGACTTCATGGGACGAGGGGGGTTATACCCCAAGGAGAATCCTCGGTGAAATGGGTGGATCACCCCAACAAACCTCCGATGGGCTTGCCTAGTTGATTGGGCCTTGAAGCATTTTCGGAGAGAGCTGGAGGTCATTGGACTGTATGCTGCTGTGAGTGCGACGAGTGTTGGGTTGCCTCCCAACCCTAACCTGTTTCTGGCACTGTTGGAGGATACATTTCGATCACCGGGACCTTCGCCACTCCACTGGGGGAGTTGGGGTTGGCCCTTCATGAGATGGCAGTGATCTCGAGACTGCCGATGGGGGATACCCCATATGAAGAGTATGTTCCCACCAACCGGGAGTTGGAGGACTCGGACCCTCGGGTGGTAGAAGTATATCAGGAGCTGATGTGCCACTACTTCGCGTGCACTACTTTTTATGATGAGCCTTCTGATTTGGCTCACACCACTAAATGGACGTCCTACCTCTTCTTCCACCGGGCCAGGGCCGCCAAGTCGGAGAAAGTCTCGGGGGGCAAGAATGAGCCTGTGAACTGTTTGGGTGTGCTCAGTGCCCAGGTCGTCGAGGATCTTATGGAGGATGCTAAGGCTCCAGATCAGATTCTCAATGACGGGGTAGGAAAGTATCCTGAAGGCACTAAGGCCTACAGTTACTTGAGGCGCTGCCGCAGGCCTCTGTCTAAGGAAGCCCGGCTGGCTGATTTCCTCTCCATATGGCTGCATCGAGTAGTGGTGCCCGGTATCGCATCCGCGGACCGCATTCACCAGAATATCCTGTGGCCTGCTGTGCGTCTGGTATTCGGGGCAAGACTGGGCTTGCTCCCTGCCATGGTGTACCGTATACAGGCTGGCCTGAGAGCCATGACTGATGGACTGCTCGTCGATGAAGCTCGCCGTAATAGCTTTCCCCGGGTAGAGTTACCATACCTGTACTTGATGGAATGGTTAATTCTCCACAACCCCCGGGTGATGTCTCCCGGCCCTGGTAGTAGCTCGGGGGGTAGTTTCTTGCTGAACTACAAGGACTCTCCCTGGAATGTGAACACAGTTCTAGACTGTCGGCTGGTGCTGAGCCTCAGTCATGGCTGGAAGCTCCTCTGCACTGTCCCCTCTGTACATCACAATCAGTCGGGGATTAGGCTTAAGGATTTAGGTGGAGAGAAGACCAATCTTTCTCCGAAAGCTTTTAATTGGTTGGTCTGCATCAGACCCTCCCATTTGCTGTACAGAAGCGAAGATTATTGCTTCTTCGAGCCCTACTTGCCCAGTCGGTTTGCCAGGCAGTTTGGGTACGATCAGCTGCACGTGGGCAATACCATCACCATCTTCAGGTCCAGGGGCGGACTCATTAATGGAGCCAGAGGATGGCGGTATTTTATCATGGGTGGCACGAGAGCAATCTTTATCGTGCCGGTTGTCACACTCTCCACGGAGCTGCGCATCCTCCATTCATATACCCAGTTCTACATGGCGATCAACACCTTCCATCACGATTTTGACATGCGTGGAAGCTTTAGTGTGCCTTCTCCCAAGCCTGGGGGAAGAGTCAAAGTCTCCTCGGTTTCTTCTGACGAGGGCGAGGAGTCCGTCACTCCGGATGAGCCTCTGGTATCGGTGCCGAGGTGTGAAGTGCCTCCGCCTGCGGGGGCTTTGGTAGTCTCTGGGAAGCAAAGGGCTCCTGCTTCGAAGCAGACTTTCCCTCGCAAGAGGAAGAAGAAGATGGTTAATCGTTCTCTCCGAATTCCTGGTATTGAGGCTCCTAGAGAGGAACCTATTGTCTCTCCTGCCGGGGATGTTTATTTGATTGGAGGTCCTCACCTTTCAGAGAGGGACCCTCAGTTTCGGCTGGCGGTGCCGGAGAACTCCTGCTTGAGGCTGCCGTTGCTGCCACTGCCTCCGGTAGTGGAACGAAGTCACCTCCGGGGCTGAGTATAAGGTTCCATATACCTTTATCCGGATCAGCGTCGGAAGATACCCCTTTCATGCCTGCGAGAGTACTTGGCGAGATTCCAGCCGATGAGCCTCGGTTGGAATTTGAGGAGGACTTGGAAGACCACCTGCCAGTGTCAGCTATCAGACCCCTTTCTCCAGGTATGATAGCCTGCTTAGCATTATTAAGAAGTAATTTAGCTGTACTGGCTGCAGACGCGTCATATGTGCCGTCGGCCGTGGGTAAATGTCATCTTTACGCTATTCTATTTAGAGACATTAACATCGTATCGATATTAACTTTCTCGTCTTCTTTTCAGGGGCAGATGTCTGCAGGAAGAAGAGAGCTGAAGCACTTTTTGGCTCTGCTTCGGCTTTCGGTGGCGACACGGAGGTGCCTGAGTTTTAAGAGGAAGCATCTTCGGGTGCTGGCTTGCCCCGAGTAGTTTTGTCATCTCAAGAGGAGGATGAGCCTGTCATTGTGATATCGCCTCCTGCGAGTATACCGATGACTTCGACCGTCGTTGTCGCATCTTCCTTGGTCGCACCACCTGTTGAGGCGACAGTCGTGGCCACATCGTCAGCAACCACTCCTGGAGGGGGACTCGCCAATATCGAGGCCACTCCTGGCATTCAATCAGATATGGTTGCGCTGACCGAGCAGTATACCAGCCTCTTTTATACCAGTTTGAAAATGCTGATATCAATGGTATTGGCGAAGAATCTAGACTTCGAACGTCTGAAGAAGGCTTCTCAGTTTTTGATCGGGGCGGTCAGGAAGTTCGGCGATTCTGGGGTAGCTGACGCCTTGGAGGCGATGGTTAATGGTTTGGAGCAACCTATTAACGAATACTTGCAGCTGGCTCGGGACAGCCTAGAAGCTGAGGTCCAAGCCAGATATGACCTCATGACTGCACGGCTTACCAAACAGCTGGAAAGCCTAGATAACTCCATCAAAACACATAAGCTGGATATGGATGAAAGAAAAGCTGTCGTGGAGGAGGCTCTTGCTCTTCAGACGAAGTGCCAATCCGAGCATGAAGGAAACGTAGCGAGGGCCCGCAAGTTGAAGGAAAAACTCGCTCTGGCAAAGGAGTGGGCTTCTCAGTCGTTGGCAGGTCTAGATGTAGCGACTGGCCAACTGAGCACAGCACGACGGGATCTGGAGCATGCAGAAGTTGCCCGTACTGGCTCTCTTGGGCAAGGGGCGAGCTGTCCTTTATGAGCAATCACGAGGCACGGCTGGAGCGGGCCCGCGCTGATGCCTTGGTTTCCAGGAATGAGAAGATAGCTGCACTGGTACAGCTGATTCACGATCTGACCGCTCCCCCACAATGATGTACCCTTTCTTCTTTTTGCTTCCCAAATATAATTCTGCTCTTTTTTGGGAATAAATAAAGCGAATCTTTCCTGACTCTGTGGACCCATCATTTTGGAATATAAATGACAGGTTTGGGCGGGAGTGATATCAGAGGTAGTATGGACGTGATAGACTCTCGATAAACTTTTAGCAGGACATATCTATTCAGAGGTCATACGGACATGATAGAATATGCTTTGGTAGGATATATCTATTCATAGGTCATACGGACATGATAGAATATGCTTTAACTAAAGTTTGTAGACAAGACACTATCAGAGGTAATATGGATGTGATAGGTATCGTATTTTCTAAATTAGTCGAACATATCTATTCAGAGGTTATATGGACATGATAGAATATGACTCAACTAGTTTCGTTTTGGAAGTAGTTTTATCAGATTTGAGATTCTCGCTATATTCCACTTGAGCAGAGGAGGTTAAGCGTAGTACCTTTTCAGGAATTTATCGTTGATAGGAGCCATTAACAGGTCTCCATTAGGCTGGGCTAACCTGTAAGCGCCGTTTGAGAACGTTGTCTCGATCACATAGGGGCCTTCCCACTTGGGCTGGAATTTGCCTTTACTCCTGTGAGTAAGGATCATCGGCCTTCTTACGGCTAAAACTAGCTCACCGACTTTGAACACTCTTTCCTTTACTTTATGATTGAAAGCTCTGGAAATGCGTGCTTGGTAGAGCGCGATGCGCTGTTGAGCTTGGAGGCATTTCTCGTCTAATCCTTCTAGCTCTTGAAGCCTTAACAGGTCATTCTTTTCTCGAGTCAGCTCATTAGTCACGGCTATCCTGAGTGACGGGATCTGGATTTCAATGGGGAGAACTGTTTCACTCCCGTAGACCAGTGAAAATGGGGTACAACCTGTCGGTGTTCGTACCGTTGTGCGGTATGCCCAGAGACATTCGGCCAGCTTCTCATTCCAATCTCTTTTGTTTGAAGAGACAAACTTCTTCAAGAGTTTGATAATGGTTTTGTTGAAAGCTTCCGCCAAACCATTAGCAGCTGGATAATATACCGTAGAGGCAATATTATGTATTCGATTTTTATCACAAAATCGGTGAAACACTTGGCTGATAAACTGAGGCCCATTGTCGTGAATTATCCTCCGGGATACCCCGAAGCTATAAATGACGTGATGCTTGATGAAGCTGATTACATTAGACGCCTTTACCTCAGCAAGAGGGATCACCTCTGCCCATTTGGAGAAGTAATCCGTGATGGCCAGTATGAACCGGTGACCTCTGAAAGAAGACGGGTGAATAGGACCAATGATATCCATACCCCATGCTTCGAAAGGCCAGGATGCAACCGTAGGATGTAGATATTCAGACGGTTGATGTATGAAGTCTGCATGAACCTGACAGGCTCTGCATTGTCTTGCATAGTTGATCGCGTCTGCGATCATAGTGGGCCAGTAATAGCCCATTCTCCTGATACGATCCTGTAGCTTAGGACCGGGTTGATGCGCTCCGCACACGCCGTTGTGAGCTTCCCGGATAATCTGCTGTGCTTTGTCGTTAGAGATATATCTCAATAGTAGTCCGTCGTAGGTCCGACGATATAGGCATTGTGAAGATGCATCGAAGTAGAAGCGTAATGATCGTCTTTTGACGGATGCTGCTTCTTTGGGGTCCTCCGGCAAGATTTCATATGCCACGAAATCTATGAAGGGACTTCTCCAGTCTCTTCTAGCGGAATCTGTGTTCACAGTGTAGCTGCGTTCTATGTGAAAGTTGTTCCTCACATAGAATAAATCTCTGTTAAGAAGGATTACCGAATTTTGCCTTCTTATAGGAGTGGCTAAATCCGCAGCTAGACTGGCTAGGGCATCAGCTTCCAGATTCTGAGATCGAGGTACATGCTCTAGGAAGAACCCTTTGAATGTCATGGCTATCTCGACCATTGCTTGGTGATAGGGGATGAGGTCTGGATTCCGGACTTCATATATTCCCCTAACTTGATTGACGATGAGCAGAGAATCACCAAAAGCTTCCAGGGACTCGACCCCCAGCTCTTTAGTGACTTGGAGCCCGATTAGCAGAGCGTTGTACTCTGCCACATTATTGGAGCATGGCTCGCTAAGAGAATATGCTCGGTAGATGACGAGTTTATCAGGAGTGACCAGGACTACTCCTACTCCTGAAACCACATTTTCCCTAGGACCAGTTCTGGAGGCTCCATCGAAGAATAGTTGCCATGCGTCACTTTCTATTGCGGAATTACATTCTGCAACTTCATCGGGGATGTCCTCGTATAGTTTGGAGGTCTCCGAGATTGGATGAGCAGCTAGGAAGTCGGCCAGCGCTTGGCCTTTGATGGACTTCTGCGGGACGTATACCATGTCATATGGTGTTAACAGCATCGCCCAAGTCGCGAGTCGAAAATTAAGAGCACTTGGCTTGCTTATCAGTACTCGAAGAGGGTTAATCCTGGAGATGACATGAATAGTCTGACCGGTGACATAGTGCCGCATCTTCTGGATAGCGAACATCAGAGCCAAGCATTCCTTCTCCATTGGGTTGTACCGGTGTTCGGCTCCGACCATCATCTTGCTGAGGTTGTAGATAGCCTGTTCATGCCCCATATCGTTCTTTTGTGCGAGAAGAGCTCCTAGCAAATGATCCATCGCTCGAACATACAGCAAGAATGGTCTTCCCATGACGGGAGGTACCAGAACTGGCGGACTGGTGAGGTAGCATTTGATATCTCCGAACACTTGCTGACAGGTTTCGTCCCATATGAAGGATACACCTTTCTTCATGAGATGAGAAAAGGGCTGACATCTCCCCGAGAGGTTGGATATGAACCTCCGGATATAAGCCAGACGGCCTTGAAATCCCCGGAGTTCCCTCAGATTGCGAGGCGGTCGCATTTCTACGATGGCCTGGACTTTGTCAGGGTCCACTTGGATGCCTTTGGCGGTGATGACAAATCCCAGGAATTTGCCACTAGATACACCAAGAAAGGACTTCGTAGGGTTCATCTTGAGTTGATATTGGCGCACTAACTCGAATACCGTCCTCAAGTCTTGAATGTGATCATCATTGAGGCGGCTCTTGACGGCTATGTCGTCCATGTAACATTCTACTATTTTGCGTAAATGCTCATGGAATATGTTACTCATAGCCCGTTGGTATGTAGCCCCGGCGTTCTTCAATCCGAAGGGCATGACCGTATAGCAATATACCCCTAACGGGGTCCGGAAGGCAGTGTGCTTCTCGTCTCCAGGATGCATCTTGATCTGATTGTATCCTAGGAATCCGTCCATGAAAGACATGCGTTCAAAACCGCAGGTGTTGTCGATCATGATGTCCGTGATGGGAAGAGGGAACTCATCCTTGGGGCAGGCTGCATTCAGATCTCGGTAATCGATGCAGATACGTATTTTCCTATTTTTCTTCATGACTGGGACAACGTTGGCGACCCAGTCGGGATATTGTTCTTCCCGGATGAAACCGCAGGCTATCAACTTCTTGACTTCAGCTTCGATGGCGTCCATCATATTCGGGTAGAACCGAGGTTGGTGCTGCTTCACAGGCTTCGAGTCGCTCAATATATTGAGTTTATGAGTAGCCACCTTCGGGTCACGGCCTGGCATATCCTCGTAATCCCATGCAAAGACGTCGATATATTCTTTTATCAGCTGGATAACTTCTTTCCTTTCAGCTGAGGAAAGATTGTTACTGATAAATATCGGCTTTGGCGAAAGTTTACCCCCAACATCAACCTGGATAACTTCGTCTTTGGTGGGAGGTTCCCTTTGCTCGAAGCAGAATTCCCACTGCGTATCCATTCGTTGGGCCCAAGAGTCATTCTCAAACGGCTCAGAATCCTGTTCATCTGCTTCAAAGGGATCTGCCACTACCATATTCACTGATATTGTTTGTTCGAGAGCATCAGGTGAGTCAGAGGGCGACGAGCCATTCTGAGAAGAGAAAAAGATATCCCCGTCCGACTTAGAGGAGGTGGCATACCCCAACCCGAAATGAGTTCGTTGATAGTAGGGGTCGTCGCGCAGCGGTGTTCGTCTGCCTCTTCCGTAGTTGAGGCCTGGCTTCCGCTTCAAGTCGTAGCCCATGTTTTGCATGATCCTCAACGCTTGCGGGCTGTATCGATAAACTTGCATTTTTCTAGCATCGTCATTGAAAGAATCTTCCTGGATAGTCGGTTGATTGCGCATGCGGCCGAAGACTATTGAACGCTGACTGCTGCAGGTAAGCGGAACAATGAAGATAGAATCCTCATATGGTCCATACGTCGTGACGACGTTGGAAAATGATGCTACTTCCCAGACATACGGACGGTAGGAGTTCATAACTTCTAAGAATTTTTGTGCTATGGGTTCTACCTCGTCACGGGGAGTAGATTCCTGATTTGGAATTTGAGCGTCAATATACTGGAAAAGAGGATGTTTATTATCATCTGGAACTCCGTTCCTGGTTGCCTTTACATCAGTCGGCTGCCTGTTGCGCCGAAGGTTGATGACCAAGGGTGGAGGCTTCTGGTTCAAAGTGATCACTAGAGGATCATTCCCTTTTCCTGGCCTGGTCTTGTTCAGGTGAATAGCCATAGGCTTCACGGCTTTTGGACGAGTGGTTCGTCCTTTCACTCTGATTGACAGCGGTAGTGCGACAGAGGGTTCTTCTGGCTCCCGATGGGATTCCTTCTCGGCCTCGCCTGACACTTCTTCCGTGTTGTCTTGAGAGTACAACACGGCATCGGAATAGTAGGATTCTACTCCTTTAAACGGGTTTAGGTCAGCAACCTCCGTTTGTACTGTTCCTTGGGGGTCTACATATTTAAGACATTGATGTAGAGTTGAAGGAACGATGTTGTGGTTGTGGATCCATGGTCTTCCCAGCAAAATGTTGTAGGATACCTCTGAATCGATGACGTAACATGTGGCCACCGATCTGAGGTTGCCAATCTGGATCCCCAGGCAAATTTTCCCCAACGGCTTACATCTTCCGGCGTTGAAACCCACGATTATAGTGGAGGTGTAAGCCAATTCGCTGGTAGGAATCCTCAGCGGTCTGAGCAGACTGTGAGGGATGATGCTGATCGACGATCCTGGATCTATGTGAATCCGATCGACCTCCATGAAACCGACGTACCCGGTGTAATAGAGGGGTCTGTCATGCTTGTTATGTTTTAACAACATGTCGTTTTGAGTGGAAGTGATATTTGGGACCACCTCCATCACACTGTGGCATTGAGGACACGCCACCGGTTCTTCGTCGGGGGACTTGAGCTGGGTCAAGCATGCCTCCGCCTGCATTAGTGCTTCACTCAGAGCTAGACGAGTGTCTTGGGAGAGCCTGAGTGGCTCGAAGATGGACAGCCTGGTTGGTGTATTAGCCAGTTGGGCCAGGATGTCAAAGTTGTATGGCTTCTCTAAACCTTTGTTTGGAATATTTTTCACAGGTTTATCAAAGCGCACTTCTCTTTGCTTCCTCTTGTCCGCCGGAGTTGGTTTTGAAGGGCTGATATATGGTACGATGGGGCCTGGTCCTGAAGGTTTGACAGTTGAAGCGTCCGTCATTGCATCTTCCTGACTTGCTCCATAGTCGTTGAGGTAGGCTTTTCCTGAACGGATTGCAGCAAATACCTCGTCTTCGTCTAATGCCGAAGAAGTTGCGACCATATGGCATGGTTTGCATTTGGAGCTCTTTCTAGACGTAGCCTTAGTAACTTTAGTCTCCTCCTCGATCTCTGACACCAAATTCGGATGAACCCACATATTCTCGCCCTGCCGGGTGGTTAGGGGTACCAGGTCATGATTTTGACCCCTAGCTAGAGGAAGATTGACGATGTTCATCGTGGTCCGAGAAATGGCTGTGACACCGTCCGAGACTTCTTGGGAAGGCATATTGCCAAACCGCAGAGAGATCATGTTGGCCGTGACCGTCTTCTCGGTGTTGTGCAGAGTTATGGCCTTAGCATCGATTAACCCCTGGATCTTCCTTTTCAGTATGTAACATGCCTTTGTCGGGTGGTGTACGTATCTGTGGAAGATACAGTATTTGGGGTCGTTAGTACTGCCGACTTCTTGGGGCCGCCTTAGCTCCGGAAGGGTGATCTTGCCACTTTTGACGAGACACTCGAATATACTTAGGATATCATCGTCGTCGAAAGAGTAGACTTCGACGGGTCTGGAGGTCCCGGGTCTCGCTTGTGCGGTTGCCGCGGTCTTTTGCCTGGCCGTATTGATCGCCAGAGCTTTTCCTTTGTAGCTGCGAGGATAGTCGCTGCTGGGAGATGACCTCTTGCCTCTGTCAAAGGCGAAGATCATGATGCCATTGTCGCACACCTTGCGACTGTTGTCTTCGGCGGCCACGGCCGAGATGATGAACGAGGGCCAATCATGGAACTGATATGGTCCTGTAAACATCGAGACTACGGGAATGAGGTTTTTCCTGCAAATGTCTACTAACGCAGAGTTTGGAACTCCTGGAGGCATCTGTAGCGTGGCCTGACAAAAACGTTCGATGAAGGTACGAACGTCCTCTTTTTCCCTCTGCTTGACTTCGATGAGAGAGGACATAGACATGTCCATTCCTCCCTCGTAGAATCGCGTGAAGAATAAAGCTTTGAAGTCCTCGAAGGAAGTAATGCAGTTGTCCTCCAAGCTACGGTACCACTGATAGGCTACTCCTGAGAGACAGCCTTTGAACACCCGAGTGAGGAGGGCGTCGTTCCCTTGTAGCAACACTGTCATCATACTGAAATAGTTTATGTACTGACTTGGTGATATTTTTCCCTCGAACAGAGCTATAGTCTGAGGTTTGTACCTCGGAGGGAAAGGGACCTCTTCCCAGATAGCTGGGTAAGGCTGGTTGATTCCCAGTTTCTTGAGATGATCTTTGTGCTTCACGGCATCAAACTGGGCTTTCAACTCCCGTACTGCCTGCATCCAATTTTTAGTTGGAAGCGGGACTACGGTGTAGTACGGAGTTGGTTGTATCGTGAATCCAACGGGAGGTAATATATTCTCCGAGTGAGAAAATGGAGGAACTGCTGACTCTTGATCTAGAGCAGGCTCTTGGCTCGGGTTGGATGGTGGTAAGTCCACCCCCACACGTATCCGAGTTGGCGGGACCGATGCTTGAGCCATGGCAGTTGCGTGCTGAGTTAGCATCATCTGGTGCATGTTCTCCATTATGGATTGCATTTGTTTCAGAGATGTCTCTAGTATAGTGATACGTTGTTCCGCGTTTCCTGACAGTGAAGCTTCCTCACGTTCATCTTCAACGGCATAAACTCCCATTTCCCTGGGTGTCATTGAAGGATTAGTATAGGTCGCTGTAGAAGTCGACTCTATACTCTCAGCATCTGATCCGGGGGATTGGCGACCCCCAGTGTCAGAATCAGACAAGTACGAAGCTGGTTGTTGTGACCTTGCACGAGTGTTTTGGAACACCCCAGCTTCAGTGTTCCTGAGGAGCTCATTGAATATCCTTCGGCTCGGAGGCCTAGAGGGATGACGTCTTGAGCTCGACCCTCCTCTAAGTATGTGTGAAGCCATGTTCATGGATGCATGCGCGGGCTCTTCTTCCTGGAACGACAGAGAGTAGCTCAACCAGTCGAAAATTGACCGTTTTGCTTTTGAGCAGCAGCAATCAATCACAATCCTATGACTATTACAACAGTGCTCGCCAGAAGGCGTAATAGACATGTTGGAAGGTCCCCTCTCCTTATGCTTCTGGATTAGATATTTGCGCAGGTCAAGAGGAGTTGCAGAATAAGAAGACGATGACTTGTTCCTTCTATTCCCATCAGTGGGCATGCGGAGGTTGGGCACCATGGTTTTTCCTGTGCCACCTGTGTACAACAGGTTGGCCATCTGGGTGGCGGATAATCCCCGGGGAGGGTGTCTATCCGGAACCTGAGCTTGTTTTACGCCGAGAGGCTTCGCCTGGCGTAATTTGAAGATTTGCTCAGACTGGCGTAAAGCTGAAGAGGTCCTCAGTCGGCCATCGGCTTCTCGCATAATCCGGAGGGTAGACAGATTGTTCCCTCGCTGGCGTAAAGGCCGAGAAATTGAGTACTCTGCCGCTTGCTTTCCCTTATGGAGATCACAGCGCTCATCTGGTCCCCCGTAGAGGTCAGATGTTGTCTTACGCGCGGAGCATGATTTGTACTTCCGATTTGGCGCTAAGACCTTATCAGAAATATTGTCTATTCCGCCAGTGACGGGAGACTTTATTTTACGCGCAGGGCGCGGAGTGGACTTCTGGACTAGCGTTAAGCCATTTCCAGAAGTTTCGTCTGTACCGCGCATAGCGGGATACTGGTTTCTACGCGTAGAGCGCAGTGGACACTTCTGGGTTAGCGCTGAGGCTTTGCCCAAAGTTTCGTCTGTACCGCGCGTAGCGGGAGACTAAATTTTACGTGCGGGGCACGGAGGAAGCAATGCTACAACCTTATTGGTCGGAGAGATCGGAGAGTCCATAGGAATGGTAGAGGATGTCTTGGGCATCCAGACCTTGCGCAGCTTTCTGTTGTCTTGGACGGAGAGAGGGTGAGAGCTACCCCCGGTTCGAAGTATGTCTTCGTAGGCAAACTGGTCGAATTGGACGACCAGTGTCTTCTTCACGGTTCCTACAGATACCGCATCGTGTTGAGCAATTACTTCCTCATCAGAAGAGAAAGACGTCCCCAGCAGAGTCGCCATCTTGTTTGTGGTGGAAAACGAAAGAATGAAAATGTATTCAAGATGGGGTTTACACGAAACCCGCCTTCTTTGGTTTACAAACAAATTTGTACAATTTGATCCTATACGAGGATGTGGGAGTACAATTTATTTAATCTGGGTAAATATTGCTATAGGTGTCTGATCTGCAGTCGATCACTTTAGCCCTTGGACCACACGATGATGAAGAAGTGCCGTAGAAGACAGGAAGCAGCTTCGAAGGTTGCAGAAGAGGGTGGATGCACGATGCCAAAGTCGTCGATCCCTACTCTTTGCCTGAGCTTCGGATTCTTCTCTCTCTCTCTCTCCCTCTCTCTCTCTCTTGACCTCTGGTTTGATCTTTCTTGGAAGTTTTTAGACCAATTCCTTCGATCCTCTAATTTTTGTCGACCTTCTTCCTCATTGATAGAGGTCTCTATTTATAGAGTTTTAGTGACAGTGACTACTCCGTCGGTGTAGAAATCGAGGAGTGGAAAGTACAGCACCCTTTTACACAACGGTTAAAATAACCAATGCCTGCGTATAGATGATCCTTTGAATGAGCGTGTGACGCGGGTCCAACTAAGGGAAAAAATGCGTATAATCGCTACGAAGATCACGGCGTAGAAGCCACGGAGGTAGGTATCCCGTGTGTAGAAGAGGTGGGCGTAGAAGCCAATGTCTGTCACCATGGCGTAGAAGCCAAGCAGGCATAGAAGCCGAATAGGCGTAGAAGCCGAGCGATCATAGAGGCCGAGTGGGTGTAGAAACCGAATGGGCGTAGAAGCCGAGTGAGCACAGGAGCTGAATGGGCGTAGAAGTCGCTGCGTACCGTGCCAGAGTGCTGATGTGGATGTCTTAGCCGGAATTACGGCTTTTGAAGATATAATCAAATCTCTTGCATTAAATGCAGAGATTTGCCACCATCTTGTGCATTAAATACAGAGGCATGTTTTTGAAGGTCTGCAGCCCTTTTGTGCATCATTCGCAGAGACGTGTCTCGAGAAACTGTCACTGCTCTGTGCATTAGACGTAGAGACGTGCCTCGAGCAACTGTCATCGCTCTGTGCATTGGACGTAGAGACGTGCCTTGAGCCCCGTACGGAGTGCAGCTTTTGATGTGGCAGGTGGTTTGTCTACTGCAGAGCGTAAACAGCTCATGTCTGCCTGTGTAAAATAAGGCAGCGTATCCCTTCGTGCACGAAAAAGCAGTTTATGCAAAGGAAATGGCGGTAAATGACAGCCTGGGTCGCAGTGCTATGCCATCATTATAGCCGTCGTCTGGGTAGTCGAGCAGTATCCCTTTGTCAGAAGTCCAGACGTCAGGTTTATTATAGGATTTGACAGGTTCATTGCAGGATCTGACAGGTTCACTTCGAAGAATACGAAGCGTCTCTCGTACACTTCAATGCTGCGTTGAAAGAGGATGGGTTTTTCGCCCAGGAGTCGATGAAGCACCCTATTTACGCTGAAGCGGCTTGGACGTACTGCCTTACGCGGATGGTCATTCGAGTTTATATTTCACGCTGTGTTTTAGCGAAAAAAAGCTATGTTGCACGCTTGATGGCTCTGAAGGTCTCTGTTTACGCTGCTCTGCAACAATATGCTGCGTATAGCCATCCGGCATATTTTTTATGCTTCTACACCTATTGTCTGTCCTGGTTGAAATGTGCCTCCTGTGGGACCAAGGGTGGTCCTCTCTGATGTCCTCCGGTAGCTGGTGGACGCTGACCTCCTACTGGGGGTAGTATCCTCAAGGGTGGTGCTGCTGGCCTCTGTCCGGTCTGGGGTGCTGTATCTCTGCTCTGTGGGCAGTCTCTGGCAAGGTGTTGGCTCGCTCCACAGATCATGCAGAGCCCGAGTTTCTTCTGGCAGTCTCTAACAATGTGTCCCCTCTTGCCATAGTGATGACAAGTCGGAAGCTCCCTCTGCTGGTATGGCGATGTCCTCTGCTGCGCCTGCGCTCCTGGACGGCGGATCGATCCTCCTGCTCCGTGCTAGGCTCTGGCTGGTACGTTCGTGCTGGAACATCTCGCTCCTCCGCCTATGGCCTCCGGGATCCTCGCCTCTGATAGGACCTCTACATAAGAGATCCTCGCCTGAGTAGTGGTATACCTCTACAGTTCGAAGGAAAGGTCGTGGTGGAATCTCGTGGCCTTCTCCAGGTCATTGGGGATCAGGGTTGCACCGAATCGGCTGAGTCGGCTGAACTCCGCGTCGTAGGCATCCACGGTCAAGTTCCCTTATTCTAGGTGCAGGAACTGGGAGTACAGGGCGTTCTTGACCGTAGTGGGGAGATACTTCGCATTGAAGTACTCAAGAAATTCCTCCCAAGTCTGCGCCCTGCCGACGATGCGCTCCATAGAATCCCACCAATGATGGGCGTTGCCTGTGAGTTGGGCCCTCACTGCGGTCATCCAGAGGTCGGGGTGTAGCTGAGAACCCTCCAGTAGCATCTCAGTGTTGGAGACCCAGTCTGAGATCTCCTCTGTAGTCTCCTTGCCCGAGAAGGTTCTCGGACCCATCTGGCGGAAGCCTTGTATAGTGCCCACTGGCTGGATAGGTGCAGGTGCTGGTGCTGCTGCTTGGGTAGGTGCCCTCTCCAGTACCGCCATCAGGCCCTGTCTCAGGGTCTCAGTCTGATGCCACTATGCCTGTATCATCATCTGAAAGAACTGAAACATCTGGGGTTGTCCCTCCGCTGGTGGCATCTGGGGTGGAAACGGTGGAGGTGGTGGTAGTGGTACCTCTGGCTGCCTCATCGGCGTCTCCTCGGATGTCGGCCTCTCGAACTGCGGCATCGGAGTAGCTCTCGATGTCTGTCCCTTGAAGTACTGTATCGGGACAGTCTGGGATGTCTGGCCTTCTGGCTGCTGTGTCCCGTCGTTGGGAGAGGTCTGATGCCAGTGTATCATCGGGGCCTGGGGGATCACCTGTGCCTATGGCTGAGGCTGCTCTCTGGGTGGTCCCTGGGACGTCTCCTCCCTCGGTACGGGGGCTGATGGTACTAGGGCACCATGTACCTGGCATCTGCTACATAGGTTCATCTCGCTGTAAGAGATAGAACTTCATTAAAAGAGTACAGAATCAATCAAACTGGATGCAGATAATTTAAAATATGGAAGAGGTTCAAAGGCGTAATCAAGTGGATGAGACCTAGTAATTTCTATCCTATTGCAGGCCCGCTGGGTACGTTACCATACCATAAGCGATAAACATTTGATGTTGTAGGATGAGACCTGCATGGGCCACCACTAAAACTATGTCACACCCCGGTCCCAAAATATACGGGACCAGACCACGTGGCATTGGCCAGCTGACACATCTCCGAGGATATCCCAATTTAATGGATCCTAGTGAAGCGTGCTACGCTGTCCAAAATCTAACAAGTCTAAAATATCATACAACAGGCAGAGTCTAATCTCATCCACAAATATAGTAAGAAAAATACTGAAATAAAATACTGGAATATAAGAACATAGTCGAATGTCATAGTACAAACCGAAATATGTCCGGTGGGAACAAACCCACTATAAATGATGAAATAGAGTACTGAAAATAGAATAAAGAGTATGACTAAAACAACTGCTAACTAGATAAGAAGCTCCAGTCCTAGGCGGAAGGCCTACCAAGATGATCAGGGAAACTCCGATGGTAATACCTCTAGATCCTCCTCAAGAGCGTATCTCGTCTCCACTCCCGGTCCGTACACAGTGGGGTAATATGCCTCGTCCAGATCTGGAAGATAACCAGGTCCTCAGAGGGACGTAACAAGATACAAAATGCATGCCAGATATAGTACTGAATAAAAATAAAAAGGGGTATGCTAACCATCTAAGTGAATGCAATGTAAGGACAACCTCGGAACGTATAGGTAGGTGTAGGCATAACGTCCATACTCCGAAGAGCATGGTATCTGTCCATATAACGTCTATCATCATTATGAAGAATGAGGTATCTGCAATGTATATACGTCCGTAACACTCCGAGGAGTGCGGTATCTGAATATAGGAAGTCATCGGATCTGTGGCTCCTCTGGATACAACGGAGTCCGATGTGTGTGTCCCATACGTTTATCAGTTGTCCTCCCAGTCCAATGTGGATACATAAGTCGAATACACGACGTGAGTATCCCATATCTATATGCCAAGTTACATCTAATTATATTACTCTAGATTACGTGCTAGTCCGTGATGCATGTCGTATGCACCGATAGCGAATCGGGTACGCAGACCCGCATCCCAACATAAATATACCATCGTGATACGTGTATAGTGTCACGGTCTAGGAAGATATCAGAATATCCTCACAGTAGTAGGTGAGTCAACTAGCAGCTAGGTCAAGTACACTACTCATCGACGCATTCGTCGACTGCACCCGAGCCAATCTCGGACGCGCACAGTTTATGTATATTGCAACATTTATCATTTAATTTAAACAGTAATCCAGCAAGGTATACTTGCCTGTGTCCGGTAGCTGTGAATGCCAATGTCCTGCTCCGGAAGCCTCGGCTGTACGGTCCAGCAATCCTATATATGATATAATAATATCAACATCAGATACTTACAATAGTATGACTAAGACATACTACTTGCAGCAATACACTGACGCAGATATTGACTGTACATCTAGTGGGACCATGTAGGACATACATTTATATATATATATATATATATATATATATATATATATATATATATATATATATATATATATATATATATATATATATATATATATATATATCACATATATACATATATGCATATATGCACATTAATATATATTTAACATAATAAAAATACGTAGGTTTAATTACACATTTAAAATAGCTTTTATAGATATACCTTAATAATAATCCACTAAATATGTACATATACATATTTCCATAAAATATATTTACATTATTTAAAATACATAATACCATATATATATTAATTAAATACATACACATATATTTAAATAATAATTTATGTACATAAGTACACAACATAAAATATATATATATTTACATATATTCATATTTTTATTTAATACATACCAATATACACAAAGTATATATATATGTTTATATATATATATATATATATATATATATATATATATATATATATATATATATATATATACTTTGTGTATATTGGTATGTATAAACCAGTCAAGAATAAACCAGTCAGTAAATGGTATTAGACATTTTGATCTTTCTAGATGATTATAAAATTCCCTAGTTAATTCATATCTCCTTTGAAGAGAATAGGTTTTCTCAAACCATTTTCGAAAATTAATATCTTCATAGTACATTCTATTGAGAATGTCCCGTACTTCTTTATTGGTTGTAAAAACCATTAAATAGAAGTAAATTCCATTTCCGACATTGTCGGTGAGCTTAATTTGCTCTTTGCTTTATACAAGGAATGTGCTATTGTATTATCAGATATTTGAATTCTATCTATTTCCTCTTTATTAGAAGAAGTAGACCCTATTGTTGAGGGTAAAGGTTTTCTACTTGATATAGAAAGTCTTGATATTTCTTGTGGAGTAAATCTTACTTCCACCTCACCATCGTGAGTTTGAATTATCTGATCAATTTCTGTATCCACAATAGGTTGTGGTAATACAGCTTGGCTTAAAATCCATTCTTTGGGAAAATTAATTTTATCCCATCTAATTATTCGATTAGTAGCTACATTTGATGTTAACAAATAAGTTTCTATCAAAGTAGTTTTTCCTGGCTTAGTAATATGTTTAGCCTTAGGGGCAATGGTATTCATTACCTTATAATAAATTCTATAGATTATTGCTATAGTTTCAGATCCAGGAAGAAAATTATATCCATCTGTTTTTAAATTGAGAGTAACAGCATCATATAGATGATGATCTGTTAAAGACAAAGTTAAATTAGGGTAAACATTAAAATATACTGGACCATGGCAAAGACTAGTTTGCATAACTCCTATTAAGGATTGGCTCCAGTCTAAACATCTGGCATCTCTAAGGGATGTCATAATAGAAGCATTTAACCCTGGTAGAGTTAAAGGTTTAAACGCAATTTGAATTAGTCCAATATGGACATAATTATAGGCCTCTCTTACATGTCCAATGTCTTCTTCGCTTATTAATTTAAGCGAATGTTCTGTGTTATTAACAGAAACAGTTCTTTCTATTATTTTAATGGCAATGGATGATTTAAAGTCAAAAGTACCTATTTGATAAATTTCTTTTGGCTTTACATTTGGAATTGTCCATTTATTAAGTTCCTCTATTTCAGAGGGATACTCAATATTCTGAGCATTCTTAAGAGATTTGCCCTTAGTAAGAGCTCTCTTATTAGTTCCGATTGCTAAGGGTTTATCCATCAATGCTATTGAGGTTCTACTTCTTATGCTCATATGTAAAAACGATAGTAATTAAGAAGTTGTTAATAAATCTTATTATGTAAATTCTATTATTTTACTTAACAAATCAAGTTGTTGTACACTACATAAACGATAGTAAAGACCTAGCACGACTGTCAACGATTTATGCCAACACACAGCCATCTCGGCAAATAAGGCAACGCGACTTGAATGTCGTTCCACTAGATAGAAGACACATCGCTAAAATAGCTTTGAGCATATTTCATGGTTAATTAAAACAACAGCTTTTAATATAATAATGATCATAACAACTTATTAATAACTATTCTATTACATACTTGCAAAGAAGTAGAATTACCTCAGCCTTGAGCCAACATGGCTCTGATACCAAATTGAACCAGGATAAGAAGGATGAGACGTCAAACGTTTAAGCAGAATTTTATTGATAGTAGAAAATATGTTACAGAGCACACAAGAACACAAAATAGTAAATGCAAACACTCAAAATAAAAGCGTACATAATAGAGAGGGCTTGGCCTCTATTTATAATACAAGAAGTCGATATCGACCGACTGACAGATGCAAGTGAGGTAACTGGCAGCTGCAGGTAAGATTCCCTTCAAATCAGCAACGCGAGTGCCCGTCGCCATCATCTTTATACTTTATCTACTTTACTTCTCCTCCGTCTATGTTTTAGCAATTATGCTAAGCAAAGTAAGTAGTAGGGTCCACCATTGTCGGCCAATAATTAAAGAGATTCTCTTTAGTAAAGTGAACAGTGATTGCCACATGTATTTTGGCAATAGTACTTTCTTAATGCATGCTTGCGTCATCACTATCATTATCTGACTGAGTAGTGACTCGTTTATGCATTCTCTTGAAGAAAGTTTCTTCATCCATATTTTCTTCTACCTCTTTGTCTGATTTAGTAGAACTAACAGACATATTGTCTGTTTCAAAGATAGACTCAAATTGAGTTTGCATATATTGAAGATATTTTTTCTTTAATTCTTCCTCAGTGATTCGAGGATTTCTTCTTCTCAAATATTCCTTTAATTTCTTTAAAGGACTATCTTCAACAATTTTTTTTTTAATTTTTCTTCTACAAGGATCTCATTATCCTTAATAGATTTTTGTACCATTTGTACTTTTTTCTTGTCATCAATTCTATTCCACCATTTAATCATGAATTTTCTAGCAAGAATAGGAAAATTCAGATTGTTGTATTCACATTTAATTATCCATTTGAAAATATAAGGGATTTCAAAATGGACAAAAAAATACATGGTACTTTCCCCCTATAAAAGAGTGTCAGCATTTTGACATAAAGGGTAAGATTGTGTCCAAACTACAAATAATTCTTGCAGTAAAGGAGGTAATATTTTTAAAGTGGCTCCAAATTTATACCACCATCGAATAAACCATACTGGAATATCCTGTTTCAAAGTCTCTGGACAAATTCGAATAAACCATGAGTGCTTTTGTTTACTATTGTCAAAGTAAAATACTTTAGTAAATGCCTCAACATAATCCCAATATGTAAAAGATACATTGATACCTTTTTCACGGTGAACTAATTGTCTAGTTCTGTTGGGATGAAGTCCCCAAGATTGAGGAGTGATAATCTGTCTGATTATTATTTTGCTGTAATTAACATCACTTCGAAGATCATTGGTCTTCTGATGAAAATGCTCAATTTTAACTGATTTAGTTATCAGCAAAATTCCTTCATAAACATTGCGATCTTTTCCTTGGACTGGAAACATATTATTTTTCAGATATTTTTCCTTTAACTTCCAACGATCATTCATCATTGGAATGTCAGATTTTTCTAGTAGATGAATTTCTTCTGAATAATTATTTGAATAATTATTTTGGGTGAATATTGTTTCCACCTCAACCGCCTGTTTGTAAGAAATATTGGTTTCTTCAGGATCTTGAATCTTGATGCCTCTATTAGAGGGCTTTCCTTTTCCAAGAACAATTTTCTTGGACTGATATCGAAACTCATTGGAGTCTGAAGTCATGGGTCGAGGAACCCATGGCTGTTTCCCCTTGTCCTTCCTATGCATGGTTCTGCAAGAATTCACGAGTTAAAAAGTCAGGAAGGGAATTATTAATGCCCTTAATATATTCAATATCAAATTCAAATATGGCTAATTCTGCTTGCCATCTAGCAAATATTTGCTTAGACGCTAAATTTTTAACATCTTTTTCTAAAACGGTTTTTGCAGAACTGCAATCAATGCGTAATAAAAATTTCTTATTAAGCAGATCATCTTGAAATTTATGTATACATTGTATGATAGAAAGAATTTCTTTCTTAATAGTAGAATAATTATTCTGAGCATCATTCCATTTTCCTGAATGATATCTTACTAACATTTCTTTGTTAGTAGTAGGATTTAATTGTTTCAGTATGCCACCATAACCTATGTTACTGGCATCTGTTTCAACAATTTTAAACCATTCAGCATTGGCTAAATGTAAACAAGGTAAATTTTTAACCTTTTGTTTTATTATTTTTACTGCCTCGGTATGAGCATTAGTCCATGGAGTAGGATTTTTTCTTAATCTTTGATACAAAATTTTTGTATCATTTGCAATATTTTTATAAAATTCTGATACATAATTCAATGCACCAAGAAATCTTTGTAACTGCTTATTATCAGTTATTTCATCTGGAAATTTAGAAGCAAATTCAATACTTCTATCAATTGGATGTATTGTACTATTAGTTATATTATGTCCCAAAAATCTTATGTCTTGCTGAAAAAGTTTCATTTTTGGGGCAGAAATAACTAATCCATTTTTAATAGCTAAATGTTTAAACATACTAAGATGTTTAAAATGTTCTTCAATAGTATTAGAGAAGATCAATATATCATCAATGTAAGATAATATAAAATTTGAATGCTGGATGAATATTTCATTCATAATATTTTAAAATTCTGAAGAAGCATTCTTCAGACCAAATGGCATAACATTATATTCATAATGACCAAAAAGAACAGTAAAGGCAGTTTTATACCGATCCTTTTCATCAATTTGAATTTGCCAATAACCTGATTTCAGGTCGAATTTAGAATAAATTCTAGCTTTCACTATTCTATTTAGTAAATCCCTTTTATTAGGGATTGGATACCTAATCCATTTTAAAACCTTATTTAAAGGTTTATAATTAATTACAAGTCTAGGTACTCCCCTTTCCTTTTCAGCATTATTATTTACATAAAATGCTGTACAACTCCATGGAGAGTATGATTTTCTTATTAATTTTTTATCCAATAATTCTTGGATTTTTTTTTTGCATAACTCAAGATATTCTTGATTCATTTGACAAGGTCTTGCCTTAGTGGGAATATCCTTTTCATTAAAGGATTCTTCATAGGGTAGAGAAATAATATATTGTTTCCTATTCCAAAAAGTATTTGGTAAATTACTACAAGTTTGTAGCTTGAAGTCTTCTTCAACTTGCTTAATTTTATTTTGAATTTCAAATTGTTTTAACTGCTGGGTTATAGTAACCTGAGCAAGTTCTTCTTTTAAGAAATTAACTTGATTTTCTTTCAAACTAACATTGTTAAGAATTTTAACAATTGGATTTGTTATAAATTCAAAAGTTATTCTTTTGCCTTTATAACAGGTTGTGATTCCTTCCTTTGTGATCTCATTAACTGGCATAAGTTTTTCTAGGAAAGGAGTTCCCAAAATAACATGCTGAGATATTTTCTTTACAACTATTAGATGTACAGGAATACAAACATCATTTTTACAAATATTCACATCAGTGATTTTGTAAGGAGTAGTTAGTGCTTTATTATTAGCAGCACTCAATGTCTGAGTTGTTCGTTCATAATATTTAATAGGAACGATTCCTTCTTTGACGCAATTAAGATCTGCACCACTATCCACTAGTGCAATTAAATTCGTCAAATAATATTCATTATTAACAAGCATATTTATCTTGATATACCATTTATGGGTAATAAATAAATCCATTTTTTGTAGGAAATTGTTTCCAACAACATCTTCTTGTTCATCGTCTACTAAATTCTCCCCCTCTTAAGAGTGTGAAGAACTAGCAGAAGAGTTACCAGTAGTAACAGTTTTAGATGAGTGTCTAGATATATTTTTTAGCTCAAGCTTATCTAATCTAATCTGAATTTGTTGATCTTGAGATTTTAAATTTTTAATCTCAATTTTTAAAGTCTTTATTTCAGACTGAAGGTCCTGCATTGTAACAGGTTTCACTTGCCTACTCTTATATCTTGAGAGAACTTCAGCCATATTATAAGCTTCAGTAGGACTTTGAATAGTGATACTATCCCCTGATTTTTCTTGCCCAATAAAATCAATAATTTTATTTTTTATACTAGGGCTAATATTGTCTCGTAATAAGGCTTCAATTATATCCTTCTTCTCATCAAGAGTTAAAGTATTAATTGATAAGCCATTCATTTCTACTATAGATTTATAGTAATTAACATCTTTTTCTGTAACACATTCGTTACATTGGCAATTTTCATCACATTCATTTTCAGAATTATCTGTTGATTCATCATTGGATGAACTTTCTTCATAATCAGAATTGATCATTAATTTATATAGAGTATTCCTTAACTCTTCATCTTCAATTTCTTCAATTTTCTTTTTAGTATAACATTTATTAGCATAGTGGCCTAATTTACCACATTTGTAACATTTAATTACTTTCTTGGAAGACTTCTTCTTCTTCAAGTTTCTACCTTCCTTATTGGTAGTTTCTTTTCTTTTAGAAGGGTATTTCCTTCTTCTATAAGGTTTCTTATTATATGCCTTATAGTCATTCACTTTCTTTTTCCCCTTTGTATTAGGAGGTTTAGAAATATCCATAGCAAACTGGTCACAAAATTCTCCCAATTGCTTTCGTTCAGAGAGTCTCTGAGTTTTCAATTGATGTCTTAGCTTTAAGTCATTACATAAAGCTAGACCTTCTTCTATACACTTATTAATCAAATTACCATAAGTGTAATTAGAATAAGGTATAACACCATTATTTTGACTTCTTAAACTTCGCCTTATTCTTTCTGCAAAGAGATTAGGAAGCCCATCAATGAATTTCGACTTCCAGTGAGCATTATTAGCATCACCAAGCAACATTACTCTACTCAAAAAGGTATCTTTATACCATCTAAAATGAGTAAGAGTCGGACATCGTAAATTCTGAAGAAGAGTTCTTACTCTTTCTCCATGATCGGAAATTCCACCAGTAAAGTGTTCCAAAATTGTTATCATTAAGGTATAAACTGCATCAGTCTTGGTGACCTGAGTATTGTCTTCAGAATTAGTCTTAGTTTTAACAGCATTTATAATTTCTTGCCGTTGAGACTCTGTTAGACAATTATTCCACCAACCTCTAAGAATTCCGGTAAAACCGCAAGTAATAAATTGTGCAGTTTCTTTATCATTATTACCAACAGCTTTAGCAACATTAGAGTACATCATCATTCGATGTAGTTGGTCATGAATTTGTTTATCAGTAAGACCATCTATGTTCCATTCATAGATATCTCCCCCACTATAATGATTTTGTATTATTGTATCATTTTCTTCAAATAATACATCAGTAGGAGTTGGTCTTTGATAATAATATTTCAGTAGATTCGGCTTACCATATTTAACTGCCTGAATCTGAGGATTATTAATAGGTTTAGCTTCAACAAAAGATTGTTGAATAGCATCAATTTGCTCAGAGTTAATTTCCTCTTCTTCTTCGGAAACATCCTTTTCAAAAGAAGTATCATTCAATAAAGGTCTATTAATAACCTGAAGTTGATTTTTCTTTTCAGATTGCTGAAGTATTTCATTAGCAAATTGTTGCTTTGCATAAGCTATTAATTCTCGTAATTGCATCTCTTTAGCATTAATTGTCTGAAGATTAGTTTTTTTAAACTGAGCTATTAGCTCTTTAATATCATCTTTAGTAACTTCAGGAGTCTTCCTAACTTTAAAATCTTTAACCTCAGGCGGAGGTTTTATTGAGATATTAGAAGTCTCCCGCAAAGAAGATTTTCCAGTTTTAATGGAAAAATCTAATTTTTTAAGTACATCAATTTTATGTAATAATTTATCCAAAGCAGATTCAACCCGAGTCAATTGTTGACCCATTACTTGGATGAAAACATTAGTATAATTATTTTGTTTAATTACCTTTTGTAATTCTTTAGTAATTGCTTCTTTACTGTCAATAGTTTTGACAAAAGAAGTAGCATCAATTTTTTCTGGCATATTTTTAACAGTGAGTTTAATTAACTCATTTGGAGGATACATTGATCTTGTTAGGCCACTACTTGTGCCTTCATCGGTACTCCATACCTTATAGCATTCTTCTAACACATTTAGTTGTGCTAATTCCCTACTGACATGGTCATGAATAAACCAGTCAGTAAATGGTATTAGACATTTTGATCTTTCTAGATGATTATAAACATATATTTACATATATTTAAATAATAATTTATGTACATAAGTACACAACATAAAATACATATATATTTACATATATTCATATTTTTATTTAATACATACCAATATACACAAAGTATATATATATATATATATATATATATATATATATATATATATATATATATATATTTATATATATACACACATATTTATATACACAAATATATATATATATATATATATATATATATATATATATATATATATATATATATATGTATACACAAATGATAAATACACCAATTAATATATTTATGTATATATACCACATAATATAAATATATAACATACCAATATATATATTATATATATACACATCATATAATAAATATATAATAGAATACAGTAATATACTAATACATAAAATGTATATCTAAAATATATACGTACACACACACACACACACACACACACACACACACACACACACATATATATATATATATTAAATATATAATAAGGTATTAAATACATGTACACAATACATACTAGGTTATATATATAATACAAACCACATATACTTATATATTTATTATACAACTGAATACAGTATATATATATATATATATATATATATATATATATATATATATATATATATATATATATATAATACAGTAATATACAGAATATATATTTAAATACTATATAGAATACAGGAAAATATATATATATACAGGTATATACACAATGCAAACCCAAATATAGCATGTATTTACATTGTATTCATATATTTAAAGGTATACCAAGGTCCAGGGGGTCTAGGTGGTCCGCCGGACAGTTCGTCGACGGCGTGGGTGGCCGGGCGGAGCTCTAGCAACGCTCGGAGAGGAAGTCGACAGCAGCAGCAGTCTGTAGTGGACGACGCTGCGGGGGTCGTGGAGGCCGGCTGCGGCGTCGTCTGGGGGCGAGTCACGGTAGGGAGGGAGAGGACTGGCCGGGGGTGGCGTCAGTGAAGCACGGCGGCCGGCTGAGCTGAGGCGGCGGGCTAGTCGGGGCTCGGGTGGTCGGCTCGAGCTCGGGGGGGGTGAGCCTGTGGTCGAGGACGGGGTAATGGGGGAGGCTATGGGCAGCGAGGTGGCTAAGAGCGGTAGTCGTAGGTGGGGGAAGGTTCGCCGGAGGGAGTAGGGTCGTCATGGGGGTGGCCGGAGGAGGTGGCTGGCCGGGAGGAGGCTGCGGGTTGCTCGGGTAGGGGTAGTCTGTGGGTTGAGGTTTTTTAGAAACTAGGGTTTTTGTTTGGGATTTTTGGGTTTGTGTGCCATTTAATATGATGTAACATATTGTTTATGTAGGTGAGAGAGGGGGGGGGCTGCCTTGGGATTAGGGCCGGCTGCTAGTATGCCTAGGGTTGTGTGAGGAGGGTCTCCACATGTTAGATATGGGGCTAGGATTAAAAGCATTTGAAATGTAGGACTAGGATTGCCTTCCAAAAATTGATGCAAGTACATAAAAAATAGGGGGAAATAAATTATGGGCCGGTCAAGGAATGTGGTTTCTTTCTTCATGTGGTTGGACCAATGAGAGAGGGGCACCTCATTGCTAATTTGCACAAAGGCCCCTGAACAATTTAAAAATTGCACAAAATCTGGAATTGGGGATTTGATGTGACAAAACACCATGTTTGGTGTTTTATATTGGGCTAGAATAGTGTATGGTGTTTTGTATGAGGCTTGTGGGTGTGTGTGTGTGGGGGTTTGGGTTGGAGTTGGGTCTAATTTAAGTGAGGTTAGGTCACTACATTAATTAAATTATAATTAATGCACCGGGTGTCTCTAAATTAATTTAATAAATGCAGGGGGTCTAAATTGGGTGGTACAAGCATCATGGTCGTGGTAGGCTTAGTGTATAATAATGTCAAGATCGTGGTTGGTCAAAACGGGTTGAGGTTGGGTCTCAATTTCGATTGGAACGGATAACGAACGTAAATACGCAATTAATTTAATTTACGTATGGACGTTTGTAACGACTTTGGTGCGACTAAAATCAGGCACAAAAATCAGTATCTGGGGGTTACACGAGGGTCATTATGGTAGGTTAGTATGTCTACGCCAAGTATATGGAATTTGTTTCAGGGTAACAGCTAGGGTAGTGTCCTAAATATCGGGACAACGGTAAGGTGTCCTAAGTAATAAAACACTGCACAAATATTATAATACTTGTATAATAGATCTTAATTGTATCTAATTAACCCTAATTATACTATCTAAGTTAATTAACCCTGAATTTTGGTCGAGGGGGTTTACATTTTGGTAATGCCATTCGGACTGACCAATGCCCCTGCCGCCTTTATGGACTTAATGAATCGTATATTCCGAACATATCTCGACAAGTTTGTAGTAGTGTTCAATGATGATATCTTGGTGTACTCAAAGAATAGGGAGGAATATGCAGAGTGGATCGTGCTACAGACCCTTCGGGACAACAAGCTATACGCAAAACTAAGTAAGGGCAAATTCTGGCTGAGCAGTGTATCTTTCCTCGGGCACATTATTTCTGCGCGAAGCATTTTAGTCAATCCAAAGAAAGTTAAAGCCATCGTCGAGTGGAAGCGACCTGCATCAGTCGGTGAGATTCGAAGCTTCCTCGGGATAGCGGGCTACTATAGGCATTTCGTAAAAGACTTTTCCAAGTTAGCATCACCTCTGACTCGCCTCACACAGAAGGGAGTCATATTTGAGTGGTTCACCAACTGTGAAGCCTCATTTGAAGAGTTAAAGCAATGCCTCACCTCTGCCCTACTACTTGCACTACTAGACGATACCATGGGATTCCAAATATTCAGTGACGCATCAGGACAGGGTTTGGGGTGTGTGCTTATGCAGCAGTATAGGGTGATAGCCTATGCATCCAGACAACTAAAAAAGCACGAGAAAAATTATCCTATGCATGACCTGGAACCAGCGGCAATTGTGTTCACGCTAAAATTTTGGCGACACTACCTCTATGGAGTGGCTTGTCGAATTTACACTGATCACAAAAGCTTGAAGTACCTATTCACCCAAACGGCCTATAACCTACGACAACGGCGTTGGCTAGAATTAATCAAAGACTATGACTTGACAATCTACTACACACCTGGCAAAAAAATATTATAGTGGATGCGTTGAGTCGAGTGTTTACGGGATCTATGTCAGTTGATCACAGGTTACAAAGGGACTTAGAGGAAATAGGCATTGAACTTCGAATTCTATATCGCGGTGCGCTAGTTTCTCAGATGCGATTCATATCCAACTTGTTAGAGAGAGTCACATCTACTCAGAGGGATGACCCATTCCTAAGGAAAATGCGCGAGCAGATTCTAGCGGGGAAGGCGAAGGACTTTGCAGTAGATGAGAATGGAGTGTTGCGAGTTAAAGAAAGTCTATGCGTCCCTAATGGCAGAACTCAGAAAGGAGATCCTTACGAAAGCTCACTATACAGCCTATACAGTCCATCCCGGGAGCACGAAGATGTATAAAGACCTTCGCACTATTTTCTGGTGGCACGTCATGAAGAGGAATGTGGCGCTCTTCGTGTCGCAATACACAACCTGTCAGAGGGTAAAATTAGAATATCAGAGACCGGGCTGTAATGCCCCGTTCCCCCTATCCGGGGAGCGCGGCCAAGAAATACTTACGACCGTCCGAACGGGATAGATTGAATTAAGATCCTTTCCTCGTTATGGATTGGTTTCTTCGGAATCAGGTCCCATATACAATGGATTGTGCCTCGAGGATGGACTCGGCGGCAGAGTCGAGAGGGGCCTTTCCGTTGCGTTGGTTTCTTGTCCGTTTTCGTGCCGCTTGGTTGCCTTCTTGTTGGTTTTATGACTTGCATTTTCTTGAACGGTTTCAATGGATTTCATTGCTTTCGTTCTTAGGATTTCGCATTTCGTATCGAGCCTTGGAGACCGAAGCAGGAAGTATTGATCATCCGTTGGTGCGTGCAGGTGATCGTGTAGACGACGCGCGAGCGGAGTCTTAGGGGTCTCTCCTTCTTCTTCCTATTCAACCAAACTTGTGAGTGGCTCTATTTCGATAAGCACCTTCTTTCCAAAGGCTCCGTTCATAATAAAATTGACTCAGTTGGGCATTCAATCAAACGATACCAATTAAGTAACAAGTTGGATAACAAGATAAGATAAGAAGTAGGCTTGGAACACCCATTGCTTGTCATACAAAACCTTGCATAAATCTATTGATGCATGCATGTTCGTTGGGTGTTTAATGGGTTGGTATTTATTGATAGTTCAAAGTGTTCTTCTATAAACTGCTGTATGTTATTTCATATAACTGTTGGTTGATTGTGATAGTACAGTAAAGCAGTTTCGTACATGATGTTCTTTAAATGGCTAGTAAGTAAATCTATGATGTAGAGTTCATAGAAATGGTCATGGGAATTCTTGTGCACAAGGGATCCAGGTTCCTGCGAGCGGTTACCGGGGCACCGGGCCGTTTCGACCCGGGCGGAATCTACTTTCTTAGTCCTGGGAGCGGGGAATTGTAGCGGGGCTAGCTACCCGCGCTGCAAGCGTCGCCGCCAGCCCAGACTAAACCCATGATGGCTGGTAGACAACAAAGAAAGATATAGTGTATATTTAAACTGTGCAGACTAACTATGTCTTCGTGACAGGGAAGGCTATGGTAAGTTGTACAGGTGGTTCAGACGGGACAGGTAAAGTCACCGAACGGTGGCATGTGAAGTTATATTATTTTGTTCTTGCATACCTGCTAAATGAAATCTGAACTAGGCAAGAATAGAAACCCACCTAAGAACATATTTGTAGCATACTCATTAGATCTCATCTCATGAGCTTGGTAAAGTTGAGCAGCTAGCCTTCACCAGTACTTTCCGAAGTACTGACCCTCGTTGTAGCAGGTTCCCCGGCGCAAGGCAACGCGGCGAGGAGCTGAAGTTCTCTCCGAACTTTTGGGATCCTTGGCGGTTCGTGGCCAAGACTTTTGGAGGCTCAAGCTAGAAGCCTTTCACTCTCTCTCCGTTGCTGAATATCGCTAAGGCGATGGTGCTTACTCGCACCCAAGGTGGTTTTGAGTTTTTGAAACTATGTAAAGGGACATAATGTATGGATCGGCTATCTCATTTTGCGTCCAAGTTTGTAAGCCCGTGGGGCATTTTATACTTTTGAGTCAAGCAATGTAAAAAGATGTTCATTATAAATAAAAGAGAAACTTTTCTATGCCTCAACCTTGTGTTATCTTATATGTCTACTCTGTTGCATTGTTCTAAAGAATATCCTTACGCTAAGGCCTTGTGCACGCGCGCCCTACGCGTGCACGGCATCACGCCCGGGGGACGATTATCGATTAGCCGAAATCGGGGCGTGACATATTGGTATCAGAGCATGCTTCAGATCCTTTGATCTCACAAAGAAAGTTTCTAAAGAGGACCTTGTTCCTTCCGAGTAGACCCTTGAAATCGCTTGGCCAAAATGAGATACGTTCCATACAGTGAGTCCATAATATACCTTGAGACTAATACAAGTTACTTTCCTTTCAAGGAACGACTTCCGAGCCGGGTGCACAAGCGCAGATGGTGGCGCAAGTGCAAGCGAGTAGTTCAGGCACCTCGGGCAGCTCTGGGAGTCCAGCTGCCGCACCCTCTGCCGATCCGTTCGAGCGAATGATGCGTTTGATGGAGACGCAGCAGAAACAAGCTGAACTACGGCAGAGTCAGTTCGAGTCACGGATTGAAGCTCAATTCGTCGCGCAGCGACTTCAGGCGGAAACACAGCAAAAGCAGATGAATAGTCTGCAAACAATGGTGACGAATATGGTCGCCAACAATCATTCTGCATCCGCCCCCGCAACCGTGCCAATAGTTGCTGAAGCCACCGGACCGCAGAATTCCCAGGGTACCTTACCCTCAGGCGAGAATGGGTCAATCGTGTCGATATCTGAATTTAAGAAGATGTGTCGTGCTACGTTTAAAGGCACCGAGGACCCTTCCTTAGCGATGGACTGGCTGGTCGAGTTGGAGGACCACTTCGAAGCGCTGTGCCTAGACGAGACCAAGAAAGTGGCGTGTGCCCAGCTTCAGCTCCGACAAAATGCACATGACTGGTGGGATGTGCACAAGCAAGCTATTTTGAGTGAAGGTGGCACAACGGCTATCTCCTGGTCCGTGTTTCGCAAGGCCTTCGTGGAGGAATACCTTCCACCCGCCGTCCGTCGCGAAAAGAAAGACGAGTTTGCACTACTGAAGCAGGGAGACATGACGGTGCGTCAGTACGCTTCAGAGTTCAACCGACTTGCAAAATTTGCCAAGTCTCAGCTCGCCGATGCCGAAAGTCGTGCACGAAAGTTCGAGCTCGGACTACGACCTTCTATCCGTGCTCACGTCGTAGTGACTCAATATCGTACCATGCGGGAGTCCTTGAATCATGCACTGTCCCTAGAGTCGCAGTATCCTCCAGTTAGCACCGGCGCTGTGCAAAATCACAATCACAAGCGTCCTGCCAACACAGGAGGAAACAACGCGCATAAGCACCACAACAACAACGGCGGCTCCCAAGACTCGAATCAAGGAAAGAGGCAAGGACAGAATTGTGCCTACTGCCGCAAGCCAGGACACCACATCAGCGAATGTCGTACGGGCAAAGGAGGATGTTTCAAGTGTGGCAAGGTGGGCCACATTGCTCGTAATTGTCCAACCCGTTCCAACGATCCATCTTCACACCGTCCGCAGCAGAATAATGACTCAGCTCAGGGTCAGGGGCAAACTCAACGAGCGAACCAAGCATCGCCAAACGCTCAGGGCCGAGTTTATGCTTTGACTCGGGACGAGGCACTTGCATCGAACACGACGGTGTCAGGTATATTACTTTTTAATAATGTACCTGCTCGAGTATTGTTTGATTCTGGTGCAACACATAGCTTCATTTCAGCGGATTTTGCTGCCGAACACACATTCCCTATGACACCGCTAGGCTTAAACCTAAGTGTTAGTACTCCTTCGGGCGTAGATTTATCGGTTCGCTTAGTCTGTCGTGAAGGTAACATTTGCATCGGGGGACGGAGATTGTCATTAGATGCGATAGTTCTAGACATAAGGGACTATGATCTTATTCTGGGAATGGATTGGCTCGGCGCTTGTTCAGCTACAATCGACTGTGCGAAAAAGGAAGTCGTATTTCGTTTGCCCGGCGAGAACGAGTTTTGCTTCACGTGCAGTCTTGAGTCGAAAGCGTCGAATACCTGCATGGTGATCTCAGCAATGTCTGCTCGACGGATGATTCACTCCGGCTGCGAAGGGTACTTAGCGTCCGATCGAGACACTCGACAAGATTGCGCAAACGTTGAGTCTATTCCCGTTGTGGCAGATTTTCCTGATGTGTTCCCCGACGAGTTGCCAGGCATGCCGCCCGATCGAGAGACAGAGTTCACTATAGACACGTTCCCAGAGACTCGACCAATTTCCAAGACGCCGTATCGAATGGCCCTGGCAGAATTGAAGGAGCTTAAAGTACAGTTGCAAGACTTGCTAGATCGAGGATACATTCGGCCTAGTGTATCTCTGTGGGGTGCGCCTGTACTATTCGTAAAGAAAAAGGATGGCTCGTTGCGGCTCTGCATCGACTATCGAGAATTGAATAAAGCAACCATTCGTAACCAGTATCCTCTTCCAAGAATAGACGATCTTTTTGATCAGTTGCAAGCTGCCACGGTATTCTCTAAAATCGACCTCCGTTCGGGCTATCACCAACTAAAGATCAAGCCAGACGATGTGCCAAAGTCAGCTTTTCGAACTCGCTATGGCCATTATGAGTTCCTGGTGATGCCGTTCGGACTAACCAATGCACCCGCTGCCTTTATGAGTTTAATGAACCTTGTGTTCCGGCCCTACCTCGATAAGTTTGTAGTAGTATTCATCGATGATATCTTGGTGTATTCGAAGAGTGAGGAAGAACATGCAAAGCACTTGCGGACCGTGCTACAAACTCTTCGGGACAACCAGCTATATGCTAAGCTGAGTAAGTGTGAATTCTGGCTAAGTAGTGTATCTTTCCTCGGGCACATCATTTCTACGGGAGGCATCTCAGTCGATCCGAAGAAGGTGGAGGCCATTGTCGAGTGGAAGTGACCTGCATCCGTTAGCGAGATTCGAAGCTTCCTCGGGCTAGCAGGCTACTACAGACGGTTCGTGAAGGATTTTTCCAAACTTGCACTACCTCTGACTCGCCTCACACAAAAGGGAGTTGCATTTGAGTGGTCCACCGACTGCGAAGCTTCGTTTAAAGAGTTAAAGCATCGCCTCACCTCTGCCCCGTTACTTGCACTACCAGACGAGATCTCGGGATTCCAAATATTTAGCGACGCGTCCGGACAAGGTTTGGGGTGTGTACTTATGCAGCGAGATCGAGTGATAGCCTATGCCTCCAGGCAGCTAAAGAAGCACGAGTAAAAAATTATCCTACACACGACCTGGAATTAGCGGCAATTGTCTTTGGCCTGAAATTGTGGCGACACTACCTTTATGGAGTGCCTTGCCGAATTTATACCGATCACAAGAGCTTAAAGTACCTATTCACCCAGACAGACCTCAACCTTCGTCAGCGCCGTTGGCTAGAATTGATAAAAGATTACGACTTGACGATAGACTACACGCCTGGAAAAGGGAACGTTGTAGCGGATGCTTTGAGTCGGATCTTCGTTGGATCTCTGTCAGTCGATCGCAGGTTACGAAGGGACTTAGAAGAAATGGGCATCGAACTCCGAATTCGATATCGTGGCGCACGGGTCGCTCAGATGCGATTCGTACCCAACCTAATAGAGCGGGTCACATCTACTCAGAAAGACGACCCTTTCCTAAGGAAGATGCACGAGCAGATTCTAGCGGGGAAGGCAAAGGACTTTGCAGTAGATGAAAATGGAGCATTGCGGGTGAGAGGAAGGCTATGCGTCTCCGATGATTCAGAACTTAGAAAGTAGATTCCGAGCTGGTTGAACAAACCGTACAAAAGGTTCGGTTGATTCGTGAACGGTTGAAGACAGCACAAAGCCGACAAAAGAGTTATGCCGATGCTCGACGTCGCCCCCTTGAATTCTTTGAAGGGGACCATGTGTTCTTGAAAGTCTCGCCTATGCGCGGAGTCATGCGATTCGGAGTAAAAGGAAAGCTAAGTCTGAGATTTGTTGGGCCGTTTGAAGTTCTCAAACGGGTTACTCCGGTCGCCTATCAAGTTGCTTTGCCGCCTGCCCTATCAGAAGTACACAATATTTTTCACGTTTCACAGCTGAGAAAGTTTGTACACGACCCGAACCACATAGTCGACTTGGGGCAGTTGAATCTGCAAGCGGACTTGTCGTACGCGGCAGAGCTTGTCCAAGTTTTGGATCGTAAAGAGAAGCAGTTGCGGAACCGAACCGTCTCGCTAGTGCGCGTCCTGTGGCGGAACCACTCGGTCGAGGAGTCGACCTGGGAACTTGAAGCTGATATGAGGGAAAGGTTCCCCTCATTATTCCTTAGTGGTAGGTTCTATTCCTAAGTTTCGGGACGAAACTTTCTTTTGGATGGTTATGATGTAATGCCCCGTTCCCCCTATCCGGGGAGCGCGGCCAAGAAATACTTACGACCGTCCGAACGGGACAGATTGAATTAAGATCCTTTCCTCGTTATGGATTGGTTTCTTCGGAATCAGGTCCCATATACAATGGATTGTGCCTCGAGGATGGACTCGGCGGCAGAGTCGAGAGGGGCCTTTCCGTTGCGTTGGTTTCTTGTCCGTTTTCGTGCCGCTTGGTTGCCTTCTTGTTGGTTTTATGACTTGCGTTTTCTTGAACGGTTTTAATGGATTTCATTGCTTTCGTTCTTAGGATTTCGCATTTCGTATCGAGCCTTGGAGATCGAAGCAGGAAGTATTGATCATCCGTTGGTGCGTGCAGGTGATCGTGTAGACGACGCGCGAGCGGAGTCTTAGGGGTCTCTCCTTCTTCTTCCTATTCAACCAAACTTGTGAGTGGCTCTATTTCGATAAGCACCTTCTTTCCAAAGGCTTCGTTCATAATAAAATTGACTCAGTTGGGCATTCAATCAAACGATACCAATTAAGTAACAAGTTGGATAACAAGATAAGATAAGAAGTAGGCTTGGAACACCCATTGCTTGTCATACAAAACCTTGCATAAATCTATTGATGCATGCATGTTCGTTGGGTGTTTAATGGGTTGGTATTTATTGATAGTTCAAAGTGTTCTTCTATAAACTGCTGCATGTTATTTCATATAACTGTTGGTTGATTGTGATAGTACAGTAAAGCAGTTTCGTATATGATGTTCTTTAAATGGCTAGTAAGTAAATCTATGATGTAGAGTTCATAGAAATGGTCATGGGAATTCTTGTGCACAAGGGATCCAGGTTCCTGCGAGCGGTTACCGGGGCACCGGGCCATTTTGACCCGGGCGGAATCTACTTTCTTAGTCCTGGGAGCGGAGAATTGTAGCGGGGCTAGCTACCCGCGCTGCAAGCGTCGCCGCCAGCCCAGACTAAACCCATGATGGCTGGTAGACAACAAAGAAAGATATAGTGTATATTTAAACTGTGCAGACTAACTATGTCTTCGTGACAGGGAAGGCTATGGTAAGTTGTACAGGTGGTTCAGACGGGACAGGTAAAGTCACCGAACGGTGGCATGTGAAGTTATGTTATTTTGTTCTTGCATACCTGCTAAATGAAATCTGAACTAGGCAAGAATAGAAACCCACCTAAGAACATATTTGTAGCATACTCATTAGATCTCATCTCATGAGCTTGGTAAAGTTGAGCAGCTAGCCTTCACCAGTACTTTCCGAAGTACTGACCCTCGTTGTAGCAGGTTCCCCGGCCCAAGGCAAAGCGGCGAGGAGCTGAAGTTCTCTCCGAACTTTTGGGATCCTTGGCGGTTCGTGGCCAAGACTTTTGGAGGCTCAAGCTAGAAGCCTTTCACTCTCTCTCCGTTGCTGAATATCGCTAAGGCGATGGTGCTTACTCGCACCCAAGGTGGTTTTGAGTTTTTGAAACTATGTAAAGGGACATAATGTATGGATCGGCTATCTCATTTTGCGTCCAAGTTTGTAAGCCCGTGGGGCATTTTATACTTTTGAGTCAAGCAATGTAAAAAGATGTTCATTATAAATAAAAGAGAAACTTTTCTATGCCTCAACCTTGTGTTATCTTATATGTCTACTCTGTTGCATTGTTCTAAAGAATATCCTTACGCTAAGGCCTTGTGCACGCGCGCCCTACGCGTGCACGGCATCACGCCCGGGGGACGATTATCGATTAGCCAAAATCGGGGCGTGACACGGGCAGAGAGATACAGAATCTTGCTATCCCAGAATAGAAATGGGAGCACATAAGCATAGACTTCATTATTGGCTTGCGAAAGATGCAACGGAGGAACAACACAGTCTGGGTTATCGTAGACCGGTTAACCAAGTCAGTGTACTTCATTGCCATTAAAGTTACTTGGAGCATCGATCACCTCGCCCAGAACTACCATAATGAGATAGTTAGGCTGCACGGAGTACTAGTTTCTATAGTGCCAGATCGAGACGGACGATTCCTATCACGTTTCTAGGAAAGCCTTCAGTCAGCGATGAGGACCAAGTTGAAGTTCAGCTCAGCCTACCATCCTCAAACCAATGGCCAAACAGAGCTGGTGATTCAGGTACTTGAAAATATGCTGCGTCTCTGCGCAATTAATTCAAAGTCAAGTCGGGATCTCCACCTACCATTTGCTGAATTTGCATATAACAACAATTATCAGTCCAGCATCTAAATGGTTCCGTACGAGGCTTTGTATAGGCGAAAATGTAGGTCACCGATCTGCTGGGACAAAGTTGGGGAGCGTCAAATCCTTGGGCCATAATTAGATGAACAAATAGTCCAAAAGGTTCGGTTCATTCGAGAGCGACTAAAAGTAGCACAAAGCTGACAGAAGAGCTATGCCGACATTCGTCGTCGACCCCTTAAGTTTTTCGAAGGTGACCATATATTTTTAAAGGTCTTGCCCATGCAAAGAGTTATGAAATTCGGAGTAAAGGGGAAGTTAAGTCCAAGATTTATTGGCCCGTTCGAATTCCTCAAATGAGTCACTTCAGTTGCCTATCAAATTGTATTACCACCATTCCTGTCAGACGTGCATGATATTTTTTATGTGTCATAGCTAAGGAAGTATGTGCATGACCAGAACCACATGATATATTTTGGTCAGTTAGATCTGCAGGCAGACTTGTCGTACGCCGAAGAGCCCGTTCATATCTTAGATCAAAAAGAGAAGCAGTTACGGAATCGTACAGTCTCGCTTGTGCGCGTTCTTTGGCGGAACCACTCGATCGAGGAATCGACCGAGGAACTCGAATCGAACATGAACAAAAAGTTTCCCTCATTATTCCTTAGGGGAAGGTTCTATTCCTAAGTTTCAAGGACAAAACTTTTTGTTAGTTGGTTAAGATGTAGTGCCCCGTTTTCCCTATTCGAGGAGCGCAGGTAAGAAATATTTGGTATTGTTCGATCAGGACAGATTGAATCAAGATCCTTTCCTCGTTATGGATTGGTTTCTTCATAATCATGTCCCATATTCAACGGATCGTGCCTCATGGAAGGACTCGACGGCAGAGTTAAGAGGGGCCTTTCCGTTGCGCTGGTTTTCTTGCCCATTTTTGATGCCGCTTGGTTGCTTTCTTGTTGGTTTTGTGACTTGTGTTTTCTTGAACGGTTTTGATAGATTTTATTGTCTTTGTTCTTTGGATTTTTTATTTTGTATCGAACCCTTGGAAACCGAAGCAGAAGATATTGATCATCTGTTGGTGCGTGCAGGTGATCGTGTAGGCGATGCGCAAGCGGAGTCTTAAAGATCTTCCTTTTCTCTCTTTCCTGATTCACCAACTTATGAATGGCTTTACTTCAATTAGCGTCCTTCTTCCAAGTCTTCATTCCTAATAAATTGACTCGTTTGTGTATTTCGATCAACGATACCAAAAGAATAAAAATTGAGTCAAGATAAAAGAAGAAGTAGACTTAAAACACTTAATGCTTGCCACATAAATTCTTATACGGTCATATTGTTGCATTCTTGTCCGCTATACATGTATCTATTTTGTGATCAGTAGTAGTTAGAACTTATTCATCTATAAATGTTCAATGGGAGTACATAACTTGTGATTTGATCATATTAGCTAGTAGACTATGCCATCGCACTATGCTAAAGTAGTTATGCTCATATTGATGTCTTGAAATGCTTCGTATGTTAACTTAGTGTTTAGATCGTCAATGGTCATGGACAACTTGTGCACAAGGTATATGGTTCCTGCGAACGGTCGCCGGGGCACCGGGGCCGATTCGTCCCGGGCGGAACAACAGTTAATCGTGCTAGTAACTTAGCACGGGTGAGGCAGGAGTTTGTAGTAGGGTCGCTACCTGCGCTGCAAGCATCGTTGTCTACCAGACTATAGTTCATGACGGCTAGTCAAGACAGTAATCCTTACGTATATTTAAACTGTGCAGACTAACCATATCTTCGTGGCAGGAAAGGTCATGGTAAGTTTTGTACAGGTGGTTCAGACCGTACAGGTAAAGTCACCGAACGGTGGCATATTTTGTTATATCATTCCATTCTATCGTATATAAAGAATTAAACTAAGGCAAGATAGAAATATCACATAATAATAATATTACATGTTCACATGATTACGATGTCAATTTTGGTATGTTAGGTTAGCTCGCCCTCACCAGTACTTTTTGAAGTACTAACCCTCGTTGCAGCAGGTTCCCCGAGCCAGGACGTCGCGATGAGGAGCTAAAGCTTCCCCCAACCATTCACTGATCCGGCGTGTTCGTGTTTCTGACTTTTGGAGCTCAAGTACATAATCACAAGGAGCCCGCACATACCTTTTGAAGCTCCTAGGCAATGGTGCTAACTCGCACCCAAGGTAGTTTATGCATTTTAAAATATTAGTAAGGATATAATGTATTGATCGGCTATCTCATTTTGCATCCAAGTTGTAAGCCTATGCGGCGTCCTTATTACTTTTGGGTCAAGAGTCCGTAACTAGATGTTCATTATCAATAAAAAGAACTTTTCTATATCTCAATATGTGATATCTTATTGTGTACTTTGTTGCATGTTTTCTAAAGTATATCAGTATGCCTAGGCCTTGTGCACGTGTGCCTTACGCGTGCACGACATCAGGCCCGGGGGACGATTATCGATTTAGCAGAAATTGGGACGTGGCACTAATTATGTCCATTGAGCATTTTTTTGGGAACCCATCTCCCAATTGGTAAATTCTAAATCCACCCCTTAATTTAGACCATAATTCATGCATTTAACCATTAAGAATCATCCCTGAGCTTAGGACTACCCATAGGATCAAGAACTAGGTTCATATGACTTGTATTATGGAAGTTACATGATGATTTATGTCCAATTAGGGGATATTACGAGATTGACACATCAAGTGTGTGTCATGAGACCAATTAGATCTAATTAGACTTAGATCTGGGTTGTGGGACTAGGTACATATCCATAATTGGAAACGAGTAAAGTGTATCATAGGATTTTGTGATACGGTGTGATACGGGGCTCATTCTCAGGGAATTTGGGTCAATACTCTTCAATTCTATTGTAACTAGTTGCATTAGTTAGGAATTAGTGTATTTGATATGTAGGAATGTTTGTTATGGTGTATTATGGGTTTTGACTCTCAATTGGATACGTATCATAGAGTATCTTGCTAATGCACTATAGGTATTTGATTTTATGTCTCTATTATGTGTGTTGTATATATATATATATATATATATATATATATATATATATATATATATATATATATATATAAGGGTTATCCTTGGTATGTTTTACTAGACAGAGAAGTGGGGAGCTCGGGCAACTGTGCAAGTTCCTGCACAGTTGAGAGTGTGCAGTGTTAAGTATATGTACCAGATCTGTGTGCAGTGAGGGGAAGTTGTGAGTGGACTATTTATGTATGTGAGGTAAGGTAAGGGGGTTCACTGAGGTTATGCAGGCAGCAACATCAGTTATAGTTGCTGTAGGTGTACATTAGTGTGTGTGCTGGTGATCTACTGCTAGAGTGTGGTTAGGATGTGTGATATTTGGGGGATGAGCAAGGTGCTCAGTATTTGGGGGGGTGTATCTACCTGGTACCTGTTAGTATTAGAGTGGTGAGAGTATGTATGAGAGAGAGAGGTAGGATTAACAGGTAGCAGCAACTTTGAGCACAACATACAGTCGGGTTGATAGGGGCAGTTTAAAGTGTGCCTTGCTACAGAGAGTAACAACATCTGCTGGTATCTGTGCTAAGTATTCGAGTGTGTGGCTCATAGCAGCAAGTTAGAGGAGGTTTAGTTGTGCAAGTTTGGGAGGAAGGCAATAGTTGGCAGCTTGTATACACTGTCAATTGGGATGAGCAGTTGGGTTCTTCATGTATACTATGTAACCTCCGATTTCCAATTTCCGAAATAATTAGATTTTTAATTTATTTTTTAAACACCAAATTTATAAAATATTTCTCCTTGAATTCTTGTATTTGATTTTAGAGCAATGTTTGATTTTAGAAGGTAATTTAAAATCTTTTATAAAAATTATTTTTCCTAAATGTCGATGTATTATAAAATAAATAATAATAATAATATATATATTTCTCTAGCTTCAAATGTTTATTGGCTTGAAATCATAAAACTATTTATTTGATAAAATTATTTAAAGGACTAGTTGTTTTCTTCGTAATAAATTTTTAAATTCATTTGGGATAGTAAATAAATAAATTTCATACTTTGTGAGATTTTTGCAATATGCATTAATTAGTAGCTAATTAATCAGTTAGCCTTGGATATATATGATCTGGGCCAACCATTATTGGGCCAATCCTCACCCTTTATCCCACACCCTCTCTCCCTATTTAAGTCTCTCATCACCATTCCCAAGAAACCCTAGCTAGCCCTCACAAATCCCCACAAGCCAACCACCACCATTTTGTGTGCTCGTGTCCGTGTGTCCAGCACTACCGTGTCAGCCGTGTTGGCCTCGGGTCCGACCCCGGGTGTCCCACCGTATCCATTCATTTTCTGTGTCCAGATTTACAACAGTACAACCAGATTTTTCGTGTCCGACACACCCGGACACATCCACCTCCACCACAGCAAACATCATCCCTGTGTCCAACACCCGGACACGTCCACAGCAACACCCGACCCTGTGTCCAACACCCGGACACGTCCACAGCAACACCCGACCCTGTGTCCAACACCCGGACACGTCCACCCCACTGTGCAGGACATCAACCGTCGTGTCCAGATCCGGACACGACCCCGACACATACAGAATTCAAACCCTAACCTAGATCCCGCTGTCGCCGGCGACTAGGACTTCCTCCTCGAGCCGAGCACCGCCGCGTCGAGCTCGGAGATCCGCCTCGGACCGCCTCAGATCCGGAGCCGACGCCGCCGCCGAGTTCGACAGCCGCCGCTCTCGAGTTCCACGCCGCCGACCTTCGACCGGACGCAGCCAGATCCCTCGCCGAGTCAACCGCCGCCTTGGATCCGCCTCAAATCCGTCGAACCCAGACCCGTCGCAGCCTCGAACCGAGCTCCGCCGACCGCCTCCTCGAACCGAGCGCCGCCGCCTCGAGTCGAGCCCCGCCGCCACAGCAGAGCGAGCAGTCCGCCGACGCCCTGCCGGTCCGACCCCGGCGGACTTCTCCTCCGTCGACGCCGGAGAAAACCCCCAGGTGACCTTTCCCTCTTTCCCTTTCTTCGATTTAGGCTGAAGAGATTAGTAATGTAATTAGTTTATTAGTATATAATTAGTTTATTAATTATATATAATTAGTTTATTAATTATACATATTAGTTTAGTTAGTTAATTAATTATATAATTAGTAATTAATTATATAATTAGTAGTTAATTAGATCAGTTACTAATTCTTAATCAATTAGTTGATTTGTAATTAGTTTAGTGATTAATGTAATTAGTTTAGTATATGTAAATAGCTAGTTTTATGTAATTAGTTTATTTTTATGTAATAAATATAAGGATTTTGATATTTGTGAAAAACTATAATAATTTTTGGGTTATATTATTATTTAAGAAATAGTTCCAATAATAATAAATAAATTCAAAATTTGTTTAATTGGACGGGTAACCAATTTTTACTATAGACAAAAATATATTGGCTTTTTACATAAATTCTAAATTTTTATAAATAAACTTTTATTGTAATTATTGTTCAAAATAATTTCAAAATAATTTTTCATAAATTAAGGTGTTACCTTGATTACGAACAATCGACCATTTTCTCTTATTAGCTAACTTGTAAATCTTAACCTTAGCTAAACCCCGGTAGGTTTCTCTATGTATTGAGGACTCGGTATCCTTATCTCGATTTTCGTGCCGAGCTCCGATCTTGGACTTCTTTATATAGTTTCTAGCTATTTGGACTGCTCCGGACCCATTGGAACTAACTGCTACTTCATTTGGGATCACCTTGAGGAGTGTGGCATTAAACACATTCTCTGATTTGTTATATATATATATATATATATTTGATTAGTATATTTATATATACAAATATGTATTTTTATATAACTATACATTTATATACATCTATTTAGTGTATATACACATATACGTATTTTGTACAAATTACTAAGAGACACTTATATATATATATATTATATACGTTTTATTGGTATATACTTTGAGTGTAAAAGTGTATTATATACGTATCCCTACCAGATGGCCCTAGTTGACTAGTGCCATACCTGGCAGAGCCCCTGAGTTCATGAATTGTGATGTGTTAGTGTAGCGCCTGATGCAAATATTGTATTTGATATATTTTTAGGACTGTGGGTTCCTCCAAACGATACTCTGGGACAGGACATTGGTTTTACCAGCTAAGGACCTAAGGCAAGTACATTCTCTGATTAGTTTCTAGTTTATGATATCTCCTATGTTCACTGTATCGAGTATAAATATCCATGCTCTTGACACGCTAGTTACACGGATTGGTATACACGGATCTCGTCATGAGATGTTATTCCTTATTCATGGTGTACTTGTACAAGACTTGTTTTCCTTGTTATCTTGTGCATGTACAGACACTGATTCCCGGGAAGATTTGCTACCTCCCTAGGGAATCCCGTGCCATAGCGTACCATGATTGGATCTACTATACCAGTCGGGAGTGGGGAGTATTTTAGTGTAGATATGTGATCATACCCAACTTTTCATGCATCATAGCTCACCCCACATCTCACGTCGGGTGCGGCCTGACCCTCTCCATGCTTCATAGCTGTTACGTGTGATTAGCCTGACCTATACATGCATCATAGCTAACCAACGGTTAGCCTGACCTTCGTGAATCATAGCTAATCACATGTAACCAGCCTGATCAAGTTCCCAAGCCGATCACATGTTAAAGCTAGTACTCACACACTTAGGCATAGGTTTCTTGCTCATGGACATATTGTTTCTTTTCCTGCAGTTACTTACAGTATTTTCCAGTATTTCTTTCATTGTACATTTCTCGTACCTATACATGCATCTGGTATATTTCCATCTAGAACTGCTACATAGTTTATGTCATTTATATAGAACTGCTATTTAGAGATGTACTTTGCTCCTTTCTGACTGGAAAATATTTTTCCAGACTGTGACCGTAGTGGACTTGTTTCTGACACTTGGGGATTGGTTGTTACTGATTGCAGGTATGATTTTTTGTCATTAGACTTGTGTTGTATTCTTTTGTTTCTTCAAATTCTTATCGTGCCGTAGTTGTGATTGAGTATGTTATTCATTTTATAGTGGTATCCGTGTCTCCTTATGGAGTTGGATACTAGTGTGAGATTATTTAGATAGTACTTGACCTAGACAGCGTTCTACCGCCGATGCTGCAGCGTAGGCTGGACGTACCCACGCTCTCGTGCCCTTATACCGGGTGCGGGTCGTGACACATTTTTAGTGGTGGCCCATGCAGGTCAGACTTCGCTAGTGGTGCGATGTCGTAGTAGTACGACGTCATAGTTGTACTACTACGTGCCTGCTATAGAATATAGGACATAGGATACTAGGATGAGAGAGGATACTCAATCACAAATTCTTGAGAGATTCCTGGGACGACCCCTTGAGAATCTTATTATAATTTACAATTTAAATCTTTTCTTGTTTCCGTCCACTTTCGCTTGTTGTTATTGAACTTGATCCTTATTGATCAGTTATTAAATTAAAATCTTGGTATCATTGTTGAGTTTGATTCTTGTTAACCAGTGGTTAAATTTAAATTCTTGGTATCGTTGTTGAGTTGATTTCATATCGAGATGAATTTTACGGGCTAAAATTTACGGTATCATCTGATGACATATGTTGATAAGGACAGTGAGAAAGGTAAAACGTCTACTTTGGTTATGGACCCTAGAGTTTATCGCAGCCATATTAGCTGTGGTGACGAGAACGTAGGAATCTGACTTGGATGTACATATTATAGTTATGAAACTTAAAGTCTCTCGCAGCAATACCGGTTGGCGTGGCGAAGATTCTAGACGACATGATTATAGAGTTGCATACCTTAGTTACGAAACCTATCGTTTATCGCATCTATGCTTACTGGCGTGGCGAGGATTCTGAGTGTCATGATTTTAGACAGACGTGTATGATTATCAGGTTGTATCTTAAATTGGTTCTTAAAGTATCATCTCAAGACTTATCTATTTATGTTATTCCAGGACTTTGTTCCATCGCTTCTTTTCTTTACTAGCAGTAAAGATACCTTCAGTCCTTAACCCAGTTCTTTTGAGCCTTATTTCTTTAAGGATCCTTGTTAGTGTGATAATTAGTGACTTGCAATTTTGGTTGTGTCTTGTATTAGTTTGACTGAGTGTGACTTGTGAGTTTGTAAGTGTTTCTTAGTTGGACATGTGAGCAGTAGGCTTTAATCTAGAGTTAGCCCTTAGCATTGTACCTTGTACAAATGGTTCTAGGATAAGTGTCATTAGAGACTGTGAGTAGAAGGAGAGAATAGAGTATCAGTAATAGTTCAAGAGTTAGTATCAGAGCTAACATACCCGCCCTGGATAATCATGATTATGCACTTGAGTGATCTATGTAAACAATTAGGTATCAAGGAATAGTATTAAGGATTAATGGGGCATAACGTTCAATTTGATGATTGATATCGGACGTGTTAAAGGTAAAGAAATTTATATGCATGAGGAGTTATAATGAGGTGTCATGAGTAGAAAAATATCGGAATAGGTAATGAAGATGGTGAAGCGTATCACAGATTAGTGTAACAGGCTATGAAAGGTTAAAAGGAAATACCTATACAACCATCGAGATGAGGAACCATATGCATGCCCATGAGAGTAAAGAAACATGAGTGTTATAGTAGATACATGTAATCATGAGTTATAATGAGCTTGATGAGATGATCCATTAATGAAACTAGTGATATAATACCAAGAGTGCTAATGGTTCTATATCGAGGATTAGTCGAGAATAACGTTAATAACAGTATGATAATTAAATGATATACCAGTTGACATAAATTGAAATCATGAAAGAAAATACAGGTGATGATAACTTTGATCATTGGAGGTAATAGTACAAGTGATTCAGGCAGTACAATTTTAGTACACAATTATAGACACTAGATGCATTGAGTGTACCTTGAGTATCAGAGACCGTGAGCACTGATATGTACATTTGTGGAGTTATAAATTAAAAAGTGGAAAAAAAAAATTTTTTTTTTTTTTTTTTAGAATAATTGAGGAGTTGAGATTATGTCAAAATCTTTTTAAGGATTTCAAATATGAATTCAATAAACATGGTTAAGGCTACAAAGATTTTAAAAGTGATTAAATTTATTTCGATGTGGAGTATCTGATTTTGAGGAGGTATATGCATTTTATTTTAAAGTTGTTCGAGAAGTTAAACCTTGACGATTATTTTGAGGATTAATTTTATGGTAGATGAGAGATATGAATATTAATATATGAGTAGATGATATACATGTGTAAGGATCTGGTGATTTGAGCATGATTGAGATGGCACCGCAGACTGACTTGGGTGTCCATCTAAAGTTGTATTGGAAAGAGCAGTATTTAGTATGGTGTTGCACTTGACGTATATTTGAGTGATAAGAACGACTAGTATGAACAATTGTAGTAGGAACGGGAACTGACAGAGGGTATGGTACTAAAGAGATAGAGGTATCAACTTGGATGCATTATTGAATCATGGTTATATTAGAGATTCTTGGCATCAGATTTTGGCAGTAATAGACAGGTGTGTGCAATACTGATATATTCATGGATCTTGTGGATTAATGATTAGTTGATATGGGTACCAGTGTACAGGAATAGGAATTAGTTAGTAAATGTGCTAGAGTTAAGTGTTTGTTAGAGATAGCAGATACCGCAGAAAATATGTTAGCAGGTTCTTTCTTTCCCTCCTAATATTCTTTTTTCGTCTTTCGATTGATTGATTTTCCTAGTACTGTAGTTGTATGCGTGATTTCTTGTTAGAATAAAACTAGTAGTACACCTTAACAGAGACTGAAATACCATGACAAAAGATACATGACCTATATATTTTCTTAAATTGCATGGCTGTAGGTAGAGTTTTCTTAACCCATGATCATTAGGGTTTTGACCATAGCAAAGGTCTATGACAAGGTTGTGACCGACAAAAAGGGACAAGATGATTAAATTATGGATGAGCATTAATTTAAATAAAGAATTTAGGGGATTGTTATAACAGAGTAGATGGATCATTGATTTTGCGAAAATTGAGGTATGATTGAAATTCGAGAATAAACATTAACTTAAAAAGAGAGTTAAGAAATTCACAGGGCAAAATTGAGGATTTATTAATTTTAGGAAGGTCTTGATATGATTAAATTGATTATTAAAATTTGAGAAAATTAGAGAGATTATCATTTTATCTATTTGATTGCAGGATAGAAATTTTATATTTTATATTATGAATGTTACATTGAAGATTCTGAAAGTATCGCATCGTTGAGTATTTGAGGAAAAAGAAAATCGGGAAATAAAATCGTTAATGGAATAGTGTCGAATTCAATTCTCAGAAGGAGGATTCAGATTTGAATAAGCATCAATTGAATTCGAGTTAGAAGAGTAAGATGATTGATGGATTAGTGTCTAAAATTTAATTTTTGGGATACGATTTTTATAAATATGCATTGATTGGATTTCAATTTGGAGGATTGGATATTAAAATTCTGGAACATTTAGATATGAACTTAAAATTTTTGGAGGAGATTATGACAAAAAGGGGATTGGATTTTTAAAAAAACTTGAAGATTTTCAGGAATATGATGTTATAGAATTTTGAAAGGTTGTGGAAAAACAATATGGGAGTACTTCATGATTATTTGGTTTGAAATTTTAAATTTTGATAGAAATAATACAATGTGTAAATGCAACCATTGTGGACCTTAAATTTCGAGGACGAAATTTTTCTAAGGTGGGTAGACTTGTAACCTCCGATTTCCAATTTCCGAAATAATTAGATTTTTAATTTATTTTTTAAACACCAAATTTATAAAATATTTCTCCTTGAATTCTTGTATTTAATTTTAGAGCAATGTTTGATTTTAGAAGGTAATTTAAAATCTTTTATAAAAATTATTTTTCCTAAATGTCGATGTATTATAAAATAAATAATAATAATAATATATATATTTCTCTAGCTTCAAATGTTTATTGGCTTGAAATCATAAAACTATTTATTTGATAAAATTATTTAAAGGACTAGTTGTTTTCTTCGTAATAAATTTTTAAATTCATTTGGGATAGTAAATAAATAAATTTCATACTTTCTGAGATTTTTGCAATATGCATTAATTAGTAGCTAATTAATCAGTTAGCCTTGGATATATATGATCTGGGCCAACCATTATTGGGCCAATCCTCACCCTTTATCCCACACCCTCTCTCCCTATTTAAGTCTCTCATCACCATTCCCAAGAAACCCTAGCTAGCCCTCACAAATCCCCACAAGCCAACCACCACCATTTTGTGTGCTCGTGTCCGTGTGTCCAGCACTACCGTGTCAGCCGTGTTAGCCTCGGGTCCGACCCCGGGTGTCCCACCGTATCCATTCATTTTCTGTGTCTAGATTTACAACAGTACAACCAGATTTTTTGTGTCCGACACACCCGGACACATCCACCTCCACCACAGCAAACACCATCCCTGTGTCCAACACCCGGACACGTCCACAGCAACACCCGACCCTGTGTCCAACACCCGGACACGTCCACAGCAACACCCGACCCTGTGTCCAACACCCGGACACGTCCACCCCACTGTGCAGGACATCAACCGTCGTGTCCAGATCCGGACACGACCCCAACACATACAGAATTCAAACCCTAACCTAGATCCCGCTGTCGCCGGCGACTAGGACTTCCTCCTCGAGCCGAGCACCGCCGCGTCGAGCTCGGAGATCCGCCTCGGACCGCCTCAGATCCGGAGCCGACGCAGCCGCCGAGTTCGACAGCCGCCGCTTTCGAGTTCCACGCCGCCGACCTTCGACCGGACGCAGCCAGATCCCTCGCCGAGTCGACCGTCGCCTTGGATCCGCCTCAAATCCGTCGAACCCAGACCCGCCGCAGCCTCGAACCGAGCTCCGCCGACCGCCTCCTCGAACCGAGCGCCGCCGCCTCGAGTCGAGCCCCGCCGCCACAGCAGAGCGAGCAGTCCGCCGACGCCCTGCCGGTCCGACCCCGGCGGACTTCTCCTCCGTCAATGCCGGAGAAAACCCCCAGGTGAGCTTTCCCTCTTTCCCTTTCTTCGATTTAGGCTGAAGAGATTAGTAATGTAATTAGTTTATTAGTATATAATTAGTTTATTAATTATATATAATTAGTTTATTAATTATACATATTAGTTTAGTTAGTTAGTTAATTATATAATTAGTAATTAATTATATAATTAGTAGTTAATTAGATCAGTTACTAATTCTTAATCAATTAGTTGATTTGTAATTAGTTTAGTGATTAATGTAATTAGTTTAGTATATGTAAATAGCTAGTTTTATGTAATTAGTTTATTTTTATGTAATAAATATAAGGATTTTGATATTTGTGAAAAACTATAATAATTTTTGGGTTATATTATTATTTAAGAAATAGTTCCAATAATAATAAATAAATTCAAAATTTGTTTAATTGGGCGGGTAACCAATTTTTACTATAGACAAAAATATATTGGCTTTTTACATAAATTCTAAATTTTTATAAATAAACTTTTATTGTAATTATTGTTCAAAATAATTTCAAAATAATTTTTCATAAATTAAGGTGTTACCTTGATTACGAACAATCGACCATTTTCTCTTATCAGCTAACTTGTAAATCTTAACCTTAGCTAAACCCCGGTAGGTTTCTCTATGTATTGAGGACTCGGTATCCTTATCTCGATTTTCGTGCCGAGCTCCGATCTTGGACTTCTTTATATAGTTTCTAGCTATTTGGACTGCTCCGGACCCATTGGAACTAACTGCTACTTCATTTGGGATCACCTTGAGGAGTGTGGCATTAAACACATTCTCTGATTTGTTATATATATATATATATTTGATTAGTATATTTATATATACAAATATGTATTTTTATATAACTATACATTTATATACATCTATTTAGTGTATATACACATATACGTATTTTGTACAAATTACTAAGAGACACTTATATATATATATTATATACGTTTTATTGGTATATACTTTGAGTGTAAAAGTGTATTATATACGTATCCCTACTAGATGGCCCTAGTTGACTAGTGCCATACCTGGCAGAGCCCCTGAGTTCATGAATTGTGATATGTTAGTGTAGCGCCTGATGTAAATGTTGTATTTGATATATTTTTAGGACTGTGGGTTCCTCCAGACGATACTCTGGGACAGGACATTGGTTTTACCAACTAAGGACCTAAGGCAAGTACATTCTCTGATTAGTTTCTAGTTTATGATATCTCCTATGTTCACTGTATCTAGTGTAAATATCCATGCTCTTGACACGCTGGTTACACGGATTGGTATACACGGATCTCGTCATGAGATGTTATTCCTTATTCATGGTGTAGCTTGTACAAGACTTGTTTTCCTTGTTATCTTGTGCATGTATAGACACTGATTTCCGGGGAGATTTGCTACCTCCCTAGGGAATCCCGTGCCATAGCGTACCATGATTGGATCTACTATACCAGTCGGGGATGGGGAGTATTTTAGTGTAGATATGTGATCATACCCAACTTTTCATGCATCATAGCTCACCCCACATCTCACGTCGGGTGCGGCCTGACCCTCTCCATGCTTCATAGCTGTTACGTGTGATTAGCCTGACCTATACATGCATCATAGCTAACCAACGGTTAGCCTGACCTTCGTGAATCATAGCTAATAACATGTAACCAGCCTGATCAAGTTTTCAAGCCGATCACATGTTAAAGCTAGTACTCACACACTTAGGCATAGGTTTCTTGCTCATGGACATATTGTTTCTTTTCCTGCAGTTACTTACAGTATTTTCCAGTATTTCTTTCATTGTACATTTCTCGTACCTATACATGCATCTGGTATATTTCCATCTAGAACTGCTACATAGTTTATGTCATTTATATAGAACTGCTATTTAGAGATGTACTTTGCTCCTTCCTGACTGGAAAATATTTTTCCAGACTGTGACCGTAGTGGACTTGTTTCTGACACTTGGGGATTGGTTGTTACTGATTGCAGGTATGATTTTTTGTCATTAGACTTGTGTTGTATTTTTTTGTTTCTTCAAATTCTTATCGTGCCGTAGTTGTGATTGAGTATGTTGTTCATTTTATAGTGGTATCCGTGTCTCCTTATGGAGTTGGATACTAGTGTGAGATTATTTAGATAGTACTTGACCTAGACAGCGTTCTACCGCCGATGCTGCGGCGTAGGCTGGACGTACCCACGCTCTCGTGCCCTTATACAGGATGCGGGTCGTGACATACTATGTGTGTGTTTTGGGGATAATAAGTTTCAGTTATGAAATTGGTGAAGGTCTGTAACTAGTTCATAGGGGTAATGATGTATACATGGCAGTTATGATGAGCAGTAAGCTAGGGAAATCTGATACTGGGCAGTATCAGTAGCAGTGATTCAAGGGGGATTAGAGGTATTATGTGTTGGTGTGTGATGATTTGGTATTAGTTATGATGTAGGTGATTATGTGGTGTTGAATGTATGATCTCAGGATTTGAGTACAGTGAATGTCAGTGAGGAAGGTTAGCTATCAGTATAGGTAGTGATTTAGAGGCATCAAGGTAAAGTATTAGCATGGTATCAAGATAACTAGGCAGTGTATTAGCTAAGGTGTTAAGGTATTGGGTGAACTAGGTATTAGTGTTATGACACTAAGGTAATAGCTAGGATGGGTATCATGGATCTGGATATTATATAGTGATATACATATAGTCAATTATTACTAGAAAGTATTAAGTAGTATATGTAGATACCTTAGTAATAATGACCTAGTATAGCTGATATTGGCTGGTGTTAGCCAGTTAGTGACTAATATAGACTAATTTTCTTTGTGTGGACCTAGAAACTTGTGTATCACTTAGGTTGACCTAAATTAACCTAGAATGACATAAATAACGTAGTATTGACCTAGCTTATCTATCTTAGACTTAGACATGGCCTAGAAACAGTATATTAGTGCATTTTAATTCATTCCTCATTCATTACACCCATAACATATCATTCATATATAGGTTTGTGTGTCACCAGCTCGGACACAAAGATATATCATTTGCTCAAGACCACAGGCGAGTATATTCTCTGATATTTTTCTTATTTCAAAGTCTCTATGTTTCATATATTTAGTATTGATATATTTAATTCTTGACATGAAGGTTTCACAGATTGGTATACGTGGATCTTGGTCATGAGATATTATTATCGTGGTTATACAGTGATTATCGTGTCATTCTTTATAATTACTCAGTGATTACCGTGATATCTTAGTGATTATATAGACCGTGATCATTGTCCATGATATTATAGACCATGTAGTGTGATATATGTGTTATAACGTGTCGTGATTTGGATCTGTGTACTAGTTGGGGGCTGGAGAAGTATTAGTGGATATGTGATCATACCTTATAGCCCGTATTTTAGTATAGCCCATGATAGTTAGCAGATCACACAACTCACGCGTGATCATGCTAGCTCACCTTTTATATATAACCCATGTTAGGTCCAAGCCGATCACATCATCTTACTAATATTTTAAGACACATTTATATATTATTTTCTTTATTCTAGTTAATTACATTGATATTTCTTACCATATTGTTCTCAGTTCTTGCCATTATTCTACCATGATATTATTTTTCGTGATATATGCTAGTTCAGTCACTTCCATCATTTATTTTTATTCCTATTGTTATTTCATAGTTTCTGTCAATTATTGGAAATGCTATTTGGGTTGTACTTTGCTCCAATCCTGACTGGATATATTTTTCAGATGATTGATTAGAGGGCTGGTGTCCTACGCACTATGGGCCACATGATGGCGAGCCAGTTGAGTTAGCACTTGTAGAGCCTATTGAGTTGGTACCAACAGTTGATGAGGCATAGCTAGTATATTCATAATATTGTATATGTCTGTTAGACTGGCATTGTATTATTATTTGATATCTTGTGTTGAGATTAGACTTGGACTTGTGATATATTTGTGACTTTATTTCTTCGCTTCTATTTTATATCGTGCCCTATCTTCCTCTAGTTTGTTATTGTGATTGAGTATTACTTACCATTATCATCTTATCATATTGTCCTCAATTTCGAGTTGAGATAGCATGAAAAGTATATTATATATATTGTGTGAGATGTTTAGATAGTATTGTTGACCTAGACAGCGTTCTACCTCCGATGATGTGGCGTAGGCTGGACGTACCCATGTACTCGTATCCCTACACCGGGTGTGGGTCGTGACAAATTTTTGTGGTGGCCCATGTAAGTCTTCTTAGTAGTAGTACTCAGACTTAGAGTATTACTACAAGCCTGCTATAGGATATTGGAATAAGGATATAGTATGAGAGGATACTCAATCACTACTAGAAATAATTCTAATCTATTGAATTGCTATCTTTATTATTCAGAGTAATTATTTTCTTTGAAATATTATTGTCCTTCCTTGATGCTATCATATCTTGCGCAATATTGATTTTTTTTGTTGAATATGTTTTCAGAATGCCTCCAAAGACTCGATCGTAGTGCTCTGAAGCAGTCTCAACGAGGTCCGTTACATGGTCACCTCAGAGAGAGCTAGCAGCGAATGTTCTGCCTTCTTCTATGCAGAGGATTGCTTTTTCAGTCCAGGTGGGCATTTCAGCAGTAGCTTTTGGGGGTGTTCCACCACCAGTTCCGAGGATTATTCCATCAATCACGGAGGATCTTCCACCACCACCACCACCTATGTAAGCTGGTGGGACACAGATTTTCGCTATGTTCCAGGAGATGATGGTGGCACAGCAGAGGAAGAAGGACGATGTACATCATTGCATCGAAAGTGCTCACAAGTTAACACTAGCTACTGTGGAGAGGGTAGCACTTGTTCAGCCACAAACAATATCGCTTCATCTCATACCGTATCAGCCGAGGCCGAGTACCATCATTGACTTCAAGAGGATGGGGACCAAGGACTTCAGGGGCATCGAGGGGATATTTTATGCAATTGGATCAGGACATTGAGAGAGCGATGAGGCTAGCACAGATCTCGGATGGCTTACAGGTGGAGGCAGCGGGCAGCCAGATATTCGACATAGCTCTGACATAGTTTTGCACAAACCCAAGGATCGAGGCCAGTACTGACTTGGAAAGCTTTCAAAGAGCTTTTCAAGGATAAGTTCTTTCCAGATATGGCTCTAAGTGCTCTAGGGAGCCAATTCCTAGATCTCGTCCTGGGGAACATGATGGTGGCCGAGTACGCAGCAGATTTCTGCAGAGTAGGAAGATTTGTAGAGGGACATAATCCTCTAGGGAAGGCCTGAAAGTTTTAGAAGGGTTTGATCCGGGAGATCAAATCTCTAACTAGAGGACACCGTACAGCAATATTTGAGGATATCCTGATAGACGCACAAAGAGAAGATGATGACTTGGAGTTCAAATTCAAGAGGATACGAGACACGTCAGGAGGAGCTAGTAGTAGTATGGGTAGCCAAATGACTCCACTTCCAGCAGCAGAGGACCTTCCAACAAAAGAGACAACAGTTTTATGCACCATTTCGAGCACCAGCGTAGCTGACTTACCAGGTCCCGAGACTAGCACAACAGACCCCGCAGTGTACTCACTGTGGGAAGATTGGGAATACACGGGAAGTCAGTATGAAGAGGCTTAGAGTGTGCCTCTATTGCGGAGAGATAGGCCATCAGTTGAGGGAGTGTCTAGTGGTTCCGGTTTGAGTAGGCAAGGGAGCAGGATTGGCACAGAGAGCACCAGCAAGGCCACATGCGGGACAGCAGAGGGGACCTCCTTTACAGACTTAGCAGCAGCATTTTGTCCAGCACCAACAACAGCAAAGAGGTGTACCACGAGGGCGAGCTTTCGCCATAAAAGTTGAGGAGGAGGAGCCAGTCGAAGATTTGATATAATATTCAGTTCTCCTTGATTCCATTCCAGCTTATGCTTTATTTAATTTTGGTGCTTCCTATTCTTTTATATCTGTATCTTTTGCTCTTAAGCATCGATTAGAGTCTGAACCTTTGGCTAGAACTTGGAAGATCATGACTAGGGGAGGCATTATCCTGGTCAGTGAAGTTTGTAAGGATCGAATAGATATACTGGGAGGCCAGGAGTTGAGCATGTGCTTACTCGTAATACCACTTCCAAGCTATGATATTATACTCAGGATGGATTGGTTGAGTAGGCACCATGCTAGTGGAGATAGAGTTTTGTTTCGACAGCCAGGAGAGCCAGAGTTTAAGATTGCCAGAGGAGCAGCGGAACAGAGCGAGCATGCCAACTTTGGAGCCATGGTGGAAGAGAAGGAGTTTTTACATCCATTAATAGTAGAGTTCATGGATGTTTTTCTAGAGGAGTTGCCAAATTTGCCGCCAGATAGAGATGTTAAGTTCTTTATAGATTTGGTGTCAGGCACAGAGCCGATATCTCAGCACATCTGTAGAGTTAACAATAGCGAACTGGTAGAGTTGAAGAAGCTGGTGGATGAGTTGCAAGACAAAGGCTTCATTCGATCCAGTTCATCACTATGGGGTGCTCCGATAATGTTTGTACCAAAGAATGATAGGTTGGTATGCATGTGTATCGATTATAGGGCTCTAAACAACCTCACTATCAAGAACAAATATCCACGACCGAGGATTGATGATCTCTTTGATCAGTCGAGCGAAGCAAAGGTATTTTTGAATATAGACTTGAGGTCAGGTTACCATCAGGTGAAAGTGAAGATGGAAGATATTCCGAAGATAGCTTTTCAGACTTGGTATGGCCAGTTTGAGTTCATGGTGATGCCGTTTGGGTTGACTAATGCCCTGGAGGTATTCATGAATCTGATGAACAAGGTGTTCTACCAGTATCTTGATAAGTTTGTGGTGGTATTTAGTGATGATATTCTGAAATATTCGAAGACCCCAGAGAAGCATGAGGAGGATTTGAGAATAGTTCTGGAGACTCTCAGGAAAGAGAAACTTTATGGCAATGTAAGCCCCCTCATTTTTGAATATGGTTAATTTGGTATTTTTTAATTTATTTAATTTAATTTAATGGATTAAAGTATTAATTTCTAAATCCTTCTTTTTTATATAGGACCATTTGTCATGGCTTGGATATTTTAAGCAATGCACAACCTTTTTTCTCCCAACTAAATTTATATTACTAATCTTAATTGTGCCTAATATATTTGGGACATGGATGTTATATTTGTTTGACCTCCCCAATTCTCCAAAATTATTGTCAAATATCTAGAACCACGGTTACCATAAAACTACCTCCTTTTGACTAGAACTTGACCCAAACCCAACCCAAACGCATGTAGTCCTGTAGTATACACAAATACCCCTATATATATATATATATATATATATATATATATATATATATATATATATTATATTTATATTAATTTGGTTCTATTTATATAGTTCTAATTATAGAAAGGGCCATAGGTGGCATCCTAGTTGGCAAACTACCTACCTAAATAACTACCTAACCACCCAAGATCCTAACCAACAAAATACCAACCATAACAACCTATCCCCTCTTCATAATTTTGTGCAAGAGCAGCCCCCTTGGTGGCCGACCCCTACAAGCCCTAGGAATACCCCCTCCTAGGTTTAAATCTATCCAAAAAGCCCATATATATACCCCCTTATCACAAAACCCTAACCCTAACAACTCTCTCCCCTTTTTGGCTGACCCCTCCCCTCTCCTTCACATGTAAGAGTAGCCCCCTTGTCATATACCCCTCACAACATCATCTCCTTCACCAAAAACCCTCTCATCTCTTCCAAAGTTCCACCTTTCATCATCCTTCAACCCAATGTCAACCAAACAACCATAAAGACTATCAATGCCAACAAACCCATCAAGATCCCATTTCCATCATCATTAACCCATCAAGAAGGAAGAATCAAGATAAGCACAAGCAAGAATGTGCGTTCTTGAACAAGAAAAGGCACCGTCATCCAAACCTTCAAAGCTCTCGGGTAAGGATTCAAACTTCCCTTCTCAAATCCCCATGGCATGACTCTCTTTGATTTATGTAAGTTTAATTTTCTAGAACTCTCCCTTGCCATCTTTTTCTACCATAAAAATCTATAAAAAATTTATGTTAGATTGATGATAGATTAGACAACAATAGTTTTAGACTTTGTGACACGGTTCTTGGAGGCCTTGTGGTTAATTCTTAAAATTGAATTTATTTGTAGTTTATTAATATAAAATAAGTATTTTAGAATTATTTTTATGGTATTTTTATCAAAATTTTGAACCCTAAAAATAAGTGTCACTAGCCTAGGTTTCGGATAATTTTGTGGCATAGTTTTGCCCATAAATAGGAGTTATTTTGGAAGAAATAAAAGGTGATTATTTTTTTAGATTAAAATAGAATAAATTATGAAATAAAATAATCTTTCATGAATATAAACTATACCCATGGACTGGCAATACTCCGAACAAGTTTCGGACAAAACTAGTCAACTTAAAGTAGCCATAATCTTAAAATATGATTATTTTGTCAATTCTGGAATTTAATAGTTAAAAATTAATATAAATTAGGTTTAAATCAATATTATATAATTTATTATGATTTATGTTCATGTCCTTCGATTGGAGACTTAACCGTAAATTTTGGAAGTTGTAAACCATAAAACTAGGTTCCGATACCTCGTAAAACGTATAAGTTGTTGTGTCAAGAATTTACATGTTAGGATGAGATTGGACTTGGGTATTAATGGTTTATAATAAATTATACAATTTAGTTGCGGTTACAAGATTCTTGATTAGATACTTAAAGTAGAAATTTATTATTTTGGTCAAATGAATTCCGGAGGAGTGGACGCGGGACCAACTTTGTAACTACATACTACAGACCCAGGCAAGTGTACCTTGCCAAACTTGTAGTAGATCCTATTATATTATTTTCTTGTATTTCTTTTCATATATATATACTCTTGTGATGTACCTGCTCAACCTAGGACCGTGAGACGTTGCTTAGCGTCCGAACAAGATTCGGGTGTCGACGCCGTACGCGGAGTCGTATAACGTCACTTAGAGAGTTAATTCCACGATCCTATTTTTACATGCTTGCTTTACCAAATACACCATATTGTAGGAAACTTGACACTATTTTATGTGACAGAATCTTTCTTGAGTTATTCATGGTGATTCTGTATAGGCTTATAGGATTCGTGATATGAGACTGCATATTATATAGATATCATTATGACTCGTTGTACTAACTAGAGGTCATGATCTTGCATGTTATAGACATGAGACGTGAGGTTACATTGGGTGGGAAGAGACACACATGCTACAGGCTGATTATGTTTATATATATATATATATATATATATATATATATATATATTACTAGAGGTGTTTTAGTCTCTGTCTAGATATTGGCACATTTACTGGACCTACGAGATACTACTTGCTGTTATGGGCTCCCCGACACAGAGCCTGTAGTGGTCTCAGTCTGAGTACTAGTGATACTCTCATTTGTATTTCACTTAGCTGGTCATATACCTTGCCCTGATGATCTGTTTTTACTTACTATATTTTATTTGGCTTTAGTGTTTATTGTACCTTACTATGTACCCTGAGGACCTGGATCCCGATTATGTCCTCAAGTGTAGATGAGGAGAGATATCTCGAGGTTTATGGGCAGGTGCAACTATTGGAGACGTACAAGTTGCAGAGGACGAGGTTGTTCCGGAGGACTTCTCTTGAGCACACAGTATTCTCACCATTTATTTATTATGCTTAGTATTCTTAGATATTTGATCTTGTAGTGACTTCTGGATATTGTACTTGGAGTTATTTTCCTTTCTATTTTGATGATGGGTTGTTCCCCGCGATATTATTTATATTGCTTTGGTTGGATAGATCATTTTATGTTCATTATGACTGGACTGTCTTTTTGTGATTTCGATGCTTATCGTGGATGATATTAGATATATAGACTGTGATAGGTATTTATAGACCATTTTATATGTATTACATCTTAAGTACACTCTAAAGGGTCCATTAAATTGGGTTTGCCCATTAGAGATGTGCTGCTGGCCATTGTCACGTGGCTAGTTCCTTGGTATTTTGGGACTGGGGCATGACAGACAAGCTTTCGAAGTATGAGTTCTTCCTTGATAAGGTTGAATTCCTTAGGCATGTGATTACATGTGACAGAATCTCAGTGGACCCGAAGAAGATTTTAGCATTAGAGTCGTGGTCTACCCCGAGTTCAGTGGCAAAGATCAGGAGTTTTCTGGAGCTAGCAGGTTATTATCGGAGGTTTGGAGAGGACTTATCCAGGATTATGGAGCCGATGACTAGGCTGACCGGGAAGGATGTCGAGTTTGTCTGGACTGAGGAGATTCAGGTCGCTTTTGACGAGCTGAAGATGAAGTTGACGACAGCTCCATTGTTGATGTTGCCATCGGGATTGGGTGGATTCACTATCTATAGTAATGCTTCAAAAAATGGTTTGGGTTGTGTCTTAGAGCAGAATCGGAAGGTGATTGCCAATGCTTCCTGGCCATTACGACCTTATGAGAAAAATTATCCTACCCATAATTTGGAGTTGGCAGCGTTCAATTTTGCTCTAAAGCTGTGAAAAGACTATTTGTACGCAGAGCGCATGGAGATCTTCACAGACCACAAGAGCTTAAAGTACGTGTTTACCCAGAAAGAGCTAAACATGAGACAGTGGCTGTGGTTGGAGTTAATGAAGGACTTTGACATAAAATTACATTACCATCCAGGGAAGGCCAATATAGTCGTTGATGCCTTGAGCAGGTATCCAATGGCTATGTGCTTGACTACGGACATATATTTATTGGCCAATCTTGGGAGCTTGGGTATTGAGGTGCTGGTACCGGGTATCGAGATATAGATGTGGGGACTACATATACAGTTAGAGCTGATGGACAGGATTCGAGCTACGCAGTATGATGATGAGTCTTTGAGGGGAATCAGAGCACAGGTTCTGATGGGATTATTCGAGAACTTCACTATTACTGAGGATGGATCATTATGGCACGGTATTAGTTTATTTGTGTCGAGTGGGATATTGCGCGAGGAGGTTCTTCAGGAGGCGCATCAATTACAGTACTCTATAAATCCAGGTGCCAACAAGATGTTTAGAGATTCGAGGGAGCATGTATGGTGGTATGGTATGAAGCAGGAGGTAGCACACTTCGTATCCAGATGATTAGTGTGCCAGCAGGTAAAGGTAGAAAGGCAGAGGCTAGGTGGTTTACTTCACCCTTTACCTATTCTAGAGTAAAAATGGGAGCATGTTACTATAGATTTTATTTCAGGGTTTCCACATTCTCCAGGAGGTAAAGACGCAATTTGAATCATCGTAGATAGGTTGACCAAATCAGCCCACTTCTTGCCATTCAAAGTGGGTGCGTCTATGGAGAAGCTAGCGAATATGTATGTACGATAAATTATTATATTACATGGAGTTCCTATGAGCATAATCTAAAATCAGGATAGTCGTTTCATATCCCACTTCTGAAGGAGTTTGCAGCCTATCTTGGGCACCCAGCTAAAGTTCAGCACCGTATATTACCCCCAGACAGACGGACAGTCGGAGAGGACTATTCAGACTCTCGAGGATATGCTTCACACTTGTGTTTTGGATTTCAGAGGCTCTTAGCAGGATCACCTTCACATAGTAGAGTTTTCTTACAACAACAGCTACCAGGCCAGTATCGAGATGTCACCATTCGAGACTTTATATGGACGAAGATGTCGCACTCCTCTATCTTATGATGATGTTGGTAAGAGAGTATTGTTGGGACCAAAGATGATTGCGGATGTAGTTGAGAAGGTGAAGCTCATCAGGGATAGACTTTGGGTGGCACAGGACAGACAATGGCATTGGGCCAATAGCCACCGGAGACCATTGGAGTTTAAGGTATAGATTTTGTTTGGATTGCTTGTGATTGTATTATTTTAGGTCGAGTGTTAACGCTATATTTTGTTCTAGGTTGTTGATCTGGTATTCTTGTGGATTTCTCCGATACGGGACACTATTCGCTTTGGTGGAGGCGGAAAGGTTAGTCCACGGTACATCGTACCCTTCAGTATTCTTGTGAGGGTTGGTGCAGTGGCCAACAGATAGACTTGCCGCCTGAACTAGAGGGAGTGCATGATGTGTTCCATGTGTCACAGCTAAGATGGTACGTGGCAGATCCTAGTCATGTATTGGATCACTCAGAGATCGAGGTAGGTTCGACTCTAAGCTACCCAGAGCAGCCAGTGGAGATCCTGGATAGCAGGAAGAAGGTGCTACTGAACTAGATGATTCCCTTGTTACATGTCGCGTGGAGTCATCACTCTCCGAAAGAGTCTACCTGGAAGAGAGAAGCCAAGATGCGCGAGCGATACCCTTATCTCTTCGAGCCGTGAGGTATCATTATTTCTTGCTTGTTGTAGTATTAGTTCTTCCTTGAATTTCGAGGACAAATTTTTCTAAGAAGGGTAGACTTATTACTACCAAATTTTTAGACGAGGATATTTTGGTCATTTAGTATAATTATTATTAGTGATTAAATATTATATATTGTACTACTAATTAATTATATTATGTAATGCTATTTAATTATTTTATAGTGGTTTAGCCTATGGTCTTGTAGACTTGTTACTAGTGGACCCATTGGATTGTCATGACACATTGAGCCCAACATTAGACTAAGCCCATTAGACCCACTTCTTTAGTTAATTAAGGAGATTAGCTTAATTTGTATTAGTTTAGAGAATTTCCAATAAAGTCCTTCCTAATTATTCCTCATAATTAACTAGTAGGGGTACATTAGACAGTGTAGGTTGCTTGGGAAGGAAGAAAAGGGGGGTCGGCCATAATAGGGGGTTTTTCTCTCTCTCCTCTTCATTAGTTCATTTTATTTAGATCCCCAATTGTGTTCTTCCATAAATTGACTCATCCCTACACAAATTTAACCCAATTCACACACATTCGCTCTCAATTTTATCATCTAAGAAGTATTGGAGCTTGGATTACAATTAGCACTTGAAGGAGCAGGAATTGGCAAGGAGATATTGTCATAATTGTGTCTATTGAGTATTTTATTGGGAATCCATCTCCCAATAGGTAAATTCTGAATCTAACCCTGAATTTAGACCCTAAATTATGCATTTAACCATTAGGAATCATCCCTTGTCTTAGGGCTACTCATAGAATCAAGAACTAGGTTCATATGACTTATATTATGGAAGTTACATGGTGATTAGTGTCCAATTAGAAAAGATTACGAGATTGACACATCAAGTGTGTGTCATGAGACCAATTAGATCTAATTAGACTTAGATCGGGATTGTGGGACTAGGTACGTGTCCACAATTAAACACGAGTAGAGTGTATCATAGAATTTTATGATACAGTGTGATATGGGACTCATTCGTGGGAAATTTGAGTAAATGCTCGTCAATTATATTGAGTTGCATTATTTAGGAATTAGTATATTTGATATATGTGTGTGTATATATATATATATATATATATGTGTGTGTGTGTGTGTGTGTGTGTGTGTGTGTGTGTAAACATGAATATATATAATATATAGGGGTTGTCCTTGGTGTGTTTCACTTGACAGTAAAGAGGGGAGCTCGGGCAACTGTGTAAGTTCCTACATAGTTGAGAGTGTGCATGGTTAAGTATCTGTACCAGGTCTCTGTGCAGTAAGGGGCAGTTGTGAGTGGACTGTTTGTGTATGTTAGGCAAGGTAAGGGGGGTTCACTGTGGCTACGCAGGCAGGCAGCAGCAGCAGTAGCTATAACTGTTGTAGTTGTACATTAGTGTGTGTGCTGGAAATCTAATGCTAGAGTGTGGTTAGGATGTGTGATAGTTGGGGGATGAGCAAGGTGCTCAGTATTTGGGTGTGTGTGTGTGTGTATGGTACCTATTAATATTAGAGTAGTGAGAATATGTGTGAGAGAGAGGTAGGATTAACGGGTAGCAACAACTTTGAGCACAACATACAGTCGGGTTGATGGGGGAAGTTTGAAGTGTGCCTTGCTACATAGAGCAGCAACATCTGCTGGTATCTGTGCTAAATTTTGGAGTGTGTGGCTCATAGCAGCAAGGTGGGGGAGGTTTAGTTGTGCAAGTTTGGGAGGAAGGCAGCAGTTGGCATCTTGTGTGCACTGTCAATTAGGATGAGCAGTTCATGTATCAGTATAGTGTGTGTGTGTGTGTGTGTGTGTGTGTGTGTGTGTGTGTGTGTGTGTTTTGGGGATAATAAGTTTCAGTTGTGAAACTGGTGTAGGTCTGAAACTAGTTCAAAGGGGTAATAATGTATATATGGTCTAATAATGCAGTAAGCTAGGAAACTCTGATACTGGGTAGTATCAGTAGCAGTGATTCAAGGGGGATAAGAGGTATTATGTGTTGGTGTGTGATGATTTGGTATCAGTTATCATATAGGTGATTATGTGGCGTTGAATGTATGATCTCATGATTTAAGTGCAGTGAATGTCAGTGAGGAAGGTTAGTTATCAGTGTAGGTAGTAATTTGGGGGCATCAAGGTAAAGTATTGGCAAGGTATCAAGATAATTAGGCAGTGTATCAGCTAAGGTGTTAAGGTATTGGGTAAACTAGGTATTAGCATTATGACACTAAGGTAATAGCTAGGATGGGTATCATGGATCAGGATATTATATAGTGAAATATATATATATATAGTCAATATAACTAGTAAGTATCAACTAGTATATGTAGATACCTTAGTAATAATGACCTAGTATAACTGATATTGGCTAGTGTTAGCCCGTTAGTGACTAATATAAACTAATTTCCTTAGTGTGGACCTAGAAACTTGTGTATGACATAAGGTTGACCTAGATTAACCTAGAATGACATAGATAACATAGTATTGACCTAGCTTATCTAGCTTAGACTTAGGAATGGCCTAGAAACAGCATATTAGTGCATTTTTACTCGCATTTTTACTCATTCCTCTTTTATTACACCCAAGTAACATGCCATTCATATATAGGTGTGTGTGACACCAGCTCGGACAACGAAATATATTATTTGATCAGGACCACAGGCAAGTATATTCTTTGATTGTTTCCTTATTTGATAACCTTATGGTCATGAGATGTTATTGTCGTGGTTACTCAGTGATCGTCGTGTCGTGCTTCATGATTACTCATTTATTAACTAGATATCTTAGTAATTATATAGACCGTGATCATAGTACATAATATTATAGACCGTGCAGTGTGATATACGTATTATAACGTGTCATGATTTGGATCCGTGTACTAGTCGGAGGTTGTGGAAATATTAGTGGATATGTGATCATACCTTATAGCCCTTGTTTTAGTATAGCCCGTGATAGTTAGCAGATCATGCAACTAACGCGTGATTACGCTAGCTCACATTTTATATATAGCATGTGTTAGGCCCATGCTGATCACATCATCTTACTAATATTTTAAGGCACATTTATATATTGTTTTCTTTATTCCAGTTTATTACATTGATGTTTCTTACCATATTCTTCTCAGTTCTTGCCATTATTCCACCATGATATTGTTTCTCGTGATATATGCTAGTTTAGTTACTTTCATCATTTATTTTTATTGCTATTGTTGTTTCATAGTTTCTGTCAATTATTGGAACTGCAATTTGGGTTGTACTTCGCTCAATCATGACTAGATATATTTTTAGATAATTTATTAGAGGACTAGTGTCCTACACACTACGGGCCACAGGATGGCAAGCCAGTTGAGTTAGCACATGTAGAGCCTATTGAGTTTGTACCAGCAGTTGATGAGGCATAGCTAGTCTATTCATGATATTGTATATGTCAGTTAGACTTTGGCATTGTATTATTATTTGATATCTTGTATTGAGATTAGACTTGGACTTGTGAAGTATTTATGACATTATTTCTTTCTTTCTATTTCATATTGTGCCATATCTCCTCTAGTTTGTTATTGTGATTGAGTATTGTTTACCATAATCATCTTATCATATTGTCCTCTATTTAGAGTTGAGATAGCACGACAGGTACATTATATATATTGTATTAAGATGTTTAGTTAGTATTGTTGTCCTAGATAGTATTCTATCATCGATGCTGTAGCATAGGCTGGACGTACCCATGTACTCGTGCCCCTACACCGGGTGCGGATCGTGTCAAATGTATATGGACTCAGTAACCCGACCTAGTGCTAGAACTCATACTTTTGATCATGGTAATTAGACTTGAATACTGTATCAGTGTTGATACCATTATTGCCTGATATTGTTCATGATCTAATATGCACCGAGGTGTGACATACCGTGTTACGTGTTAAGTAATTTATATTTGAGTTGTGCAACAAGAATGTCTCCAAATTACTGAATGTGTGATACTATAAATATACTTTTCTTCCAGCATGGACATAATATGCGAGTCAAGTACCGAAGCGTGGCTAGGATATTGATTTATTGAATGTTGCATACACGCTCGGATGAATCCGGATTGAACTTCCATGGATTCTTATATAGCATGCCCGTAACATCTTAAGAAAAATTCTCATGTGGCCACGTCTTGAGATTTCAAACCAATATCGGGTTAATTAGGCAAGTAAAAGTGGTAATAATATTGGAAGAAAATGGTATCCCGAGATTATGCCAACGAACCTTCCCATACAGATTCATTCTAGTACGCTGTGGCTTGGCCACCACAGATACTGTATATTATTTACTTTAGTTGTATGCAGTATCTGACCAATTATAAATAATGTCGAGTCACTATTTTACTATAGGAACATTGGAACCGCTAATACCGTGATCTAGCGTGGTGGCGTTACGGAGAACTGGTGCAATTCGTGAAGTGCCTGTATATTCATCTATTTGGCTAGGTTAGCTCGTTTTCGGCAATTGCGTGATCTGAGGATACCTTTTATGCATTATTCTGAGATAACCTCAGACTCCACAAATAGCAAGCCGTACAAGTGATTGGCCAATTTTATTAATTGGACTTCGTTGTGATTGTATTATTATTTTAGTAGCCTAGTAAAATGGACTATCATAGTGTGATGGATTTAACTCTTGTCCTTATTTGGATGTAGGATTGGACCTTTGTGATAGGATATGCCATGGACCTAAGTTACGATGCAGAATCACCATTTTTTTTGCTTTGGTTTTGTTTTCCCTTTTTGTGCTTCCTTTGTGGTACTTGTTATTTGGGGTCTAATCCCACTGGTTTTGTATGACCAGGTTTAGATCCAACACCTAAGGATTAAGCTTATCTCACACTCACTGATGGCACGTACCAGAAGGATGACTATTGAGGGTCACGAGTGGGTTCCTTTATTCACTGTTCGCCTTTTTTAAACTATATTCTTTTAGACATTTAGCCAACCAATACCTATTAGCCGGCAAATCTGGACACTAGTTTCTTACATGAATATATATATTCATATTGTAACTGACTCACTATCATGTATACTTTGATCTTGCTTCCGGCATATTATTTTGTATCGCTAGATCTCTAAAGAATATTCTAATGTGGCATTTGGGACGTCTTACTGCTTATTCTAAATTTTTCTATATTATTGCTACTTGTTTGAATGATGGAGACATAGAAGTTATTGACCCTAGGAGACTTGATTATAGTATGCACCCCTTGTCTCTAGATGACCTTAACACATTGCGGGTTGTTTCGGTATCCACAAGGTGTGGTTGGCTGAGTCATTCTCCCGCTCTCCAGTATTCTGAATTTGGGACATGACACTAGACGAGCGATTTGCCTATAGAAATCAAAATAACTTTGATTAAGAAGAGACTTTCTAATTCAACTTCATTCTTAGTTCTCAGTCGATCTTGATCAAATGCACTCTCGACAGTATACCAAGATTAACTTTAAAAAATTGATTTAGATGACCGAATTTAGAATTACAAGACAATCAGACTTTGAACTGAAGAAGAAGAAGAAGAAAATGAAGAAGAAGAAGAAGAAGAACTAGATCAAAAGTTATTTCGTGAAGAACTTACCGATCGAGTGATTGCTGCAGCAAACCAACAATTCGATAAAGATTATCTCAGAATGATCTAGACATCGATCAAGTAAAACAGAGTCAAAAGAAAGCCGATCAAGGAGGAATCAATCAAGAGGAATTGGACAAGAGTACTAGAAGTCACCGTTCTTATTATTGTTCGTCAACGTTCGGCTACCGAGTCGCCAATGGAGTGTAAAGAATCGTTCAATCAGTGATTGTAGCTACCATGGCTATCGATCCGCCATTACCGGAGTCGTATGAGCTTGAGTCGGTGGCTAGCCTAGGATCAGAACAGTGGAGGAAGAGGGTATGAGGGCGAGTTTAGCAGAGCTTCGTCGATCGGAGTTGGAATGATGAAATAGAGGGGGTCGAGTTACTATTTATAGGCAAGGAGGTCAGTGTCGGAGATGCTTCGAGAAGTTTCGTGATCCTCCGGTGAGGCGGTAGGGTGAAATCTCGAGAAACTACTGGAGAGATCAAGTTGAGGCGGTGGTCACGAACCCTCGAGAAGCTTCAGAATTGTTGATTGAGCGGTGGGCGGAGCTCTCTAAAATCATCGGTTGATCGGCTTTCGAATGAGGTGACGGAAAGGGATCAGAATCGGTGTAAAGTAACCAACATGAGTTCTTTTGAATTTAAAAACTCAACTAATCAATTTGGGGATCGATTTGACCCAACGTTGAGTTAACCTGGGTTTAGGGTCTAATCTGAGCAGCATGTTAGTTACCCGATCAGCTGGCGGGCCGGGTTCTCTACCTAATTGGTTTGGGCTGCAGAGTTGTATAAAGGCTGTTGTTTGACTGAATAATTTAACAGATATTTAGTCAAAAAATTGTTTTGGTTTTACTAATATTATTTAATATTTATAATTCTTAAGGAAAAAATATTTACTAAAAGAAATATTTCAAAAAATACCTTTATTGGAAAGAAGGGTTACAAATCTGCTTCCACTCTGCGAGTTCTTTTTTGAATGTTGTCTCTAGAATAACAATTCTTTTTGTACTAAATTTCCATTGGTAGCGTCAGCCTCTTGTGCACCCACGCAATTCTTCGAAATGTTCGCGAGAACAATGTTCATGTGCCTAGTAAATTTATCTTCAAAAAATTCGGTATCACGAGATTCGATGATATAATTAGATTTAACATCAAGGATCTACAAGTATTACTCTTTTTAGTATATCCCAAGAATATAACATTTGTATTCCTCGTTTCTAGCTTCTGAATCTTCAAGTCCGGAAGCTTCACAAACGCTAGACACCCCCACACTTGAATAAAATTCAAATTGGGTCTGACCTTGAACAAAATTCATGAGGAGTAACATCGAAAGTTGCATACGGCACTCTGTTCAGAATGAAAGTAGCCATAAGCGCAGCTTCTCCCTAGAAATAGTTTAGAAATCCTGTAGTCAACAATATTGAGTTCATCATCTCTGTCAATATCATGTTCTTTTTTTCTGTAACTCCATTTAATTTAGGAGAATATATAGCAGTTGTCTTATTGATAATTCCATGTTCTCTATATAATAATGCGAATTCAAGAGACCTATATTCTCCGCCTCGATCACTTCTGAGTCTCTTGAGTTATTGTTATATTTGTCGCTCGGCTTCAGCCTTGAAGTTCTTGAACTTCTCAAATCCTTCATCCTTCGACTTGAGCAGATAGACGAATGCGTACTTCGATAAGTCGTCAATGAATTTAATAAATTACTTCATCCTTGCCTTTGTGGAGAATTGCTTGTAGTCACAGATATGCGAGTGAACCAACTCTAGAATATATGTGCTTCGGTTTACCCATTTGAACAGTTTTCTTATGATCTTTGTCTTCGCACATACCTCACACTTCTCCAACTCCATACCCTCATATGTGGAGATAAGTCCTAGACTAGACATATTTTTTATTCTTTTACAATGAACATGTCCTAGTCTATTATGCCACAACTCAAAAGGATAACCATAAGAGATGACTGCGTTGACCATTTCAGAATGAGTTACAAGTTGAAGCTTGAACATCCCTTTGGTACATAATGCTTTTTTGAAGTATGTTCATTTATAGGATATAACCATCTGACCAGCATTTTTATCCATCCTCAAGCATGTGTTGCACAATAGACTTTCTGATATGTTGTATTTGGCTATCGCCGGTACGTGCTTCACATCCTAAAGCATCGGCAACTTCTTCAAAGTCAAATTCAGTACCATTGTCCATGTCCCAAGTACTTCAGCTTGTGCCTGGTTCGCTACCATGACCTTCTCAGAGGTAGGCTTATACGTGGTGAACATCTTCCTCCTTAAGAAAATATGGCAGGATGCACCAGTGTCCACCTACCATTTAGTGTCGACACTAGTCGAGATAACTTGCACAATCATAGCAACCTTATTAAGATTATCTTGCTTCATCTGTTTGGGCTTGGATCTGCAGTCCTTCTTGTCACCCTCACTTTTTCAACTAGAGGTAGTTTGGTAATTTGGCATGAATAATTAATCTTAGGTATAATTATTATTTATTAGTATGCTATATATTTATTTGTACCTTGTATTATTTATTTATTAATTAGTGGACTAGCCAATAGTTAGACTAGACACATGTGAACCAATTAGAATTTGTCATGACAACTTGTGAGCCCAATATGGACCAAGCCCAATAGACCCATTCCCACTAATTAATTAGAAGATTTAGACTTAATTTGATTTAATTAGAGACTTTCCAAATTAGCCCTTCTCTAATCATATCCATAACTAACTAGTAGGGACATATTAGACATTGATAATAACTTAGAGAAGGGGGAATAGGGGTCATCCACTCATATAGCCTCTTATCTCTCTCTCTTTTGCTCTCCTCTTTATTTGTGCATTAATTTTATATCCCTAATTTTTTTCATTTTCTCTATCAATTTTTTTCTCAATTTCTTCATATTTTATCTCATTCTCATCACTCATGGAGCTTTGAAGCTTGGAGAAGCAAGGAGCATAAGGAGGAGGAGGAGCATTGGTGAAGAGATCATGTCTGAAACGTGTCCAATTATGTTTTTATTGAGAATCCATCTCCCAATTGATAAATTCTGATTCTTCTCTTTATTATAGCTTCTAAATTATGCATTTGACCATTATGAAACACCCCATCACATAGGGCTACCAATAGGAACAAGTTCTACGCTCTTTGGTTGTGTATTATGATTTCTACATGGTGATTTGTGTCCAAATAGGGAGAATTACGAGATTTACACATCAATTGTGTCATAAGACCAATTAGATCTAATTAGACTTAGATTAGTGGTGTGAGACTAGATATGTGTCCATAAATAGATACGTGTAGGCCGTATCATGGTATTTTGCGATACAGAGTGATATAGAGCCCATTTTGGGTGTTTTGTATGATTTTTCTTTAATATAATAGTAATTAGTTCTAATAGCTATTATTAGGTGTAATTACTATGTGGGGATGGTTATCATGGAGAAATTGGGTTTTGACTTCTCAATTGGGAGAGTATCTTGAGTATCACAAGTGTGCTTCACAAGTGCTTGGTGAAATACCAATAGGATATGAGTCTGCTTATATTTACCATGTTAGAGATATATATGATATATGTATACTTTATGAACTATATAAATTGTAGAGGGTTGTGTGTTTCATTGTGTATCATAGAGGGGGAGTGTAACTGTGTGGTGAGGAAGCACTGTGACTATTGGTGTGTGCAGGTGGCACACAAGTCTGTGTTTATAAAGGAGTATATGTGGATGTGTATATGAAGATGTAGCAATAGCAGTGACAAATGCATTTGAAGAAGAGTCTATCAGTTTTGCATCTGTTTATGTGAGGTATTTGATCAAGTGTAGGAGTGTGCAGGTAGTGGTGAAGTGTTTAGGGGGGCTTGTGCCTGGGTGCAGGGAATGAGTGAGAGATGGGGTGTTATTGTGGGTTCTGATGTAGTATTACCTGGAGTTGTTCCCTCTTTAACAGCAATTGGGAACGGGGGGACTTGGGTTAGGCACTGTTGTAGAAGCATGAAAAATACGCTGGATAGCTATACGCAGTATCTTGATACAGGGCAGCGTAAACAGAGGACCTCAGAGCCATCAAACGTGCAATAGAGCTTTTCCGCTGAGCACAGCATAAAAATATAGGCTCAAGGACCATCCGCGTAATGCAGTATGTCCAGGCTGCTTCAGCGTAAACAGGGTGCTTCATCGCCTTTATGGCGTAAAACTCATCCGTTTTCAATGCAGCATTGAAGTGTACGAGGAATGCTTCGTATTTTTCGAAATGAACCTGTCAGATCATGTAATGAACCTAACATCTGGACTCCTGACAAAGAGTACTGCATGACAACCCAAGCGACGGGTATAATGATGGCGCGGCACTGCAACCCAGGCTGTCATTTACTGCCATTTCCTTTGCGTAAACCACTTTTACACATACGAAGGAATACGTTGCGTAGTTTTACACAGGTCGATGAGAGCCGTTTATGTTCCGCAGAAGACAAACAGCCTGCCACGTCAAAAGCTGCACTTTGTACAGGGCTCGAGGCACGTCTCTGCATTTAATGCGCAGAGCGGTGACAGATTCTCGAGCCACGTCTCTGCACTTAAAGTGCCGAATACTGACAGATGCCCAAGGCACGTCTCTGCACTTGATGCACAGAATGGTGGCAGGCCTTCAAAATACGCCTCCTCATTTAATGCATAGGATAATGGCGGATCTCCATATTTAATGCTGGAGATTTGATTAATTGTCACCGAACCGTCGTTTAGTGACATCCCCTTTGCGTAAACTACTCTTACGTATATAAGGGAATACGTCGCCCAGTTTTACACAGGCAGACATGAGCTTCTTACACTCCGCAGAAGGCAAACAGACCGCCATATCAGCAGTCACTCTTCGTACAGGATTCGAGGCGCGTATCTGCATTTAATGTGCATAATGATGGCAAATCTTAAAGACAAGTCTCTGCATTTAATGCGCAGGATGGAGGAAGATCTCTGCATATAATGCAAAAGATTTGATTATATCTCCAAGAGCCGTAATTCCGGCTAAAACGTCCACATCGTCTCGGCTTCTACGCCTGCTCGGCTTCTATGCCCACTCGGCTTCTATGCCCACTCGGCTTCTACGCCTGCTCGGCTTCTACGCCTACTCGGCTTCTATGTCCACCCGGCCTCTATGACCACTCGTCCTCTACGCCTACTCGGCTTCTACGCCTACTCGGCTTCTATGCCATGGTGACAGTTATTGGCTTCTACGCCAACCTCTTCTACACAAGGGATAACTACCTACGTGGATTCTACACCGTGATCTTCGCAGCAGATATACGTATTCTGTCCCTTAGTTGGACGCGCGTCACATGCTCACTCAAAAGCTCATCTATACGCAGGCATTGGTTATTTTAAACCGTCGTGTAAAAGGGTGTTGTACTTTCCACTACTCGGTTTCCACACCGACTGAGTGGTCCCTGTCACTAAAACTCTATAAATAGAGACCTCTATCAACAGAGGAAAAGGTCGAAGAAATTAGGTCTAAAAATTGATCGAGAAATCCAGTATCAGATCCAACGGTCGCAAAGATCGAAGGTCAAATGGTCGAGAGAGAGAGGAGAATCCAGAGCTCAGGCAAAGAGAAGGGATCGACGACTTTGACATCGGGAAACCCCCCTCATTAGCAACCTTCGAAGCTGTTTTCTGTCTTCCACGGCACTTCTTCAACATCGTGTGGTCCAAGGGCTAACGTGATCGACTGCAGATCAGACACCTATAGCAATATTTACCCAGATTAAATAAATTGTACTTAGCCATCCTCGTATAGGATCAAATTATACAATCTTTTTTTGTAAACATAAAAGAAGGACGGGTCTTCGTATAAGACCTCATTTTCTGCATATCAATCTTTTCCCGTTTATTATCCTAAATAAGATGGCGACTCTGTTGGGGACATCTTTCTTTTCTGATAAGGAAGCTATTGCTCAACACGATACGGTATCCGTGGGATCCGTGGAGAAGACACTGGTTGTCCAGTTCGACCAGTCTGCCTACGAAGACATGCTTCGAACAGGGGGTAGCTCTCACTCCCTCTCCGTCCAAAGCAACAGGAAGCTGCGCAAGGTCTGGATGCCCAAGACATCCTCTACCATTCCTGTGGACTCTCCGATCTCTCCGATCTCTCCGACCAATGAGGTTGTAGCTTCGCTCCCTCCGTACCTTACGCATAAAATTCAGTCGCCTGTCTCTGGTAGGACCGACAAAACTTCTGGCAAAGCCTCAGCGCTAACCCAGAAGTATAATTCGTGCCTTGCGCGTAAAATTCAGTCACCTGTCTCTGGCAGGACCGACAAAACTTCTGGCAAAGCCTCAGCACTAACCCAGAAGTATAATCTGTGCTCTGCACGTAAATTTTAGTCTCCCGTCCCTAGCGGAACAGATAAAACTTCTGACAAGGCCTCAGCGCTAGTCCAGAAGCCTACTCCTCGCTCTGCGCGTAAATTTCAGTCTTCCGTCCCTGGCGAAATAGACAAAATTTCTAATGAGACCTCAGCGCCAAATCAGGAGTCTCAAACGCGCTCTGTGCGCAAAAATGCATCTGTCTTCCGTAGAAAAGCAGATGATCACTACAAACTACGCAAGGGAAAGCAAGCGGCGGACTACTCAACTCCTCGACCTTTACGCCAGCAAAGGAACAAGCCATCATCTTCTTCTTCTGCAACTCCTCCTGACCTGCGTAATTATCTGATCCAAAGACGCAAGGAGAGGGGATCTTCTAGCATGTCTATTACGCCTCCTAACGAGTACTCCTGTAATAGTCATAAGATTGTAATTAATTGTTGCTGTTCTGAAGCAAAACGGTCGGTTTTCGACCGGTTGAGCTACTCTCCATCTTTCCAGGAAGAAGAGCCCACGCATGCATCTGTGAACATGGCTTCACACATACCTAGAGGAGGGTCGGGCTCAAGACGTCATCCCTCTAAAACTCCGAGCCGAAGGAGATTCAACATGCTCCTTAGGAACACCGAAGCTAGGGTGTTCCAAAACACCCATTCAAGGTCGCAACAACCGGCTTCGTACTCTTCTGATTTCGATGCTGGGGGTCGCCAGTCTCCCGAATCAGATGCCGAAAGTATAGAGTCAACTTCTACAGAGACCTATACTAATCTTTCAATGACACCCAGGGAGATGGGAGTTTATGCCATTGGAGATGAATACGAGGAAGCTTTCCCATCCGGGAACACTGAGCAGCGCATTACTACACTGGAAACATCTCTGAAAGAAATGCAATCCATGATGGAGAACATGCACCAGATGATTCTAACTCAATACGCAGCTGCCATGGCTCCAGCATCGGCCCCGCCAACTCAGATATGCGTGGGGGTGGACTTACCACCATCCAACACGATCCAAGAGCCTGCTCTAGATCAGGAGTCAGCAGTTCCTCCACTTCCTCACTCGGAGAATATATTACCTCTCGTCGAAGTCGTGATGCAATCGATTCCTCATCACTCCGTGGTCCCGCTATCGGCTGAAAATCCGATACAGGCAGTACGGGAGTTGAAAGCCCAATTTGATGCCCTGAAGCACAAAGATCAGCTCAAAAAATTGGGAATCAACCAACCTTACCCAGCTATCTGGGAAGAGGTCCCTTTCCCTCCTAGATACAAACCACAGACTATGGCTTTGTTTGAGGGAAAAATATCACCAAGTCAGTACATGAACTACTTCAGCATGATGACAGTGTTGTTACAAGGGAACGACGCCCTCCTCACTCGGGTGTTCAAAGGCTGTCTCTCGGGAGTAGCTTACCAGTGGTACCAAAGTCTGGCGGACAACTGCATTACTTTCTTTGAAGACTTCAAGGCTTTGTTCTTCACAAGATTCTACGAGGGAGGGATGGACATGTCTATGTCCTCTCTCATCGAAGTCAGGCAGAGCGAAAAGGAAAATGTTCGCACTTTCATCGAACGTTTTCGGCAAGCCACTCTCCAAATGCCTCCAGGAGTCCCAGACTCGGCATTGGTGGATATCTGCAGGAAGAACCTTCTCCCCGTGATCTCGGTGTTCACAGGACCATATCAGTTCCGTGATTGGCCCTCGTTCATCATCTCAGCGGTAGCCGCGGAGGACAATAGTCAGAAGGCGCGCGATAATGGCATCATGATCTCGGCCTCCGATAAAGGCAAGAGGTCATCCTCCAACATCGACCATCCTCGGGGTTCCAAGGGTAAAGAAGCTCTGGCAATCAACACATCCAGGCAAAAGATGGTGGCCACCACGCAGACGAAGCCTGGGACTTCCAGGCCCATTGAAGTGTACTCTTTCGACGACGACGATATTCCAAGCATATTCGAATGTCTCGTCAAAAGCGGCAAGATTACCCTTCCTGAGGTGAGACGGCCCAATGAGGCCGGCAGTACCAACAATCCCAAGTACTGCATCTTCCATAGGTACATACACCACCCCACAAAGGCGTGCTATATAATAAAAAGGAAGATCCAGGAGCTGATCGATGCTAAGGCCATCACTCTGCGCAACAGCGAGAAGACGGTCACGGCTAACATGATCTCCCTGCAATTTGGCAATCTGCCTCCCCAAGAAATCTCGGACGGTGTTACGCCTATTTTCCGGACAACGATGAACATCGTTAACCTCCCTTGCAGCTCCTGAGACAAACGAGGATATCTTTTCCTCCTCTCAAAATGGCTCAGCGCCCTCCGACTCATCTCATGCTCTTGAGCGAACATTATCAGTAAATATGGTAGTGACGGACTCCTTCGAATCAGACGAACAGGAATCCGAACCATTTGAGAATGACGCTTAGGCTCAGTAAATGGATACACAATGGGAGTTTTGCTTCGAGCAGAGAGAACCTCCCACTGAAGATAAAGTTATCCAGATTGACATTGGGGATAAACTTTTGCCAAAGCCGATATTTATCAGTAGCAATCTTTCCGAAGCAGAAAGGGAAGAAGTTATCCAACTGATAAAAGAATATATCGACATCTTTGCGTGGAATTATGAGGACATGCCAGGACTTGATCCGAAGGTAGCCACTCATAAGCTCAATATATTGTCCGATTCGAAGCCTGTGAAGCAGCACCAACGCCGGTTCCGCCCGGATATGATGGACGCCATCGAAGCTGAAGTCAAGAAGTTGATAGCCTGCGGCTTCATCTGCGAAGAACAACATCCCGACTGGGTCGCCAATATTGTCCCGGTCATGAAGAAAAATGGAAAAGTACGAGTCTGTATCGATTACCGAGATCTGAAGGCAGCCTGCCCCAAGGATGAGTTTCCTCTTCCCATCACAGACGTCATGATTGACAATACATGCAGTTTTGAACGTATGTCTTTCATGGACGGATTTTCATGATACAATCAAATCAAGATGCATCCTGAAGACGAGAAGCACACTGCCTTTCGGACACCACTGGGGGTATATTGCTATACGGTCATGCCCTTTGGATTAAAGAATGCCGGGGCTACATACCAACGGGCTATGAGTAACATATTCCATGAGCATTTACGTAAGACAGTAGAGTGTTACGTGGATGATGTAGCTGTCAAAATCTGCCTCAAGGATAATCACATCCAAGACTTGAAGACAATATTTGAATTGATGCGCCAACATCAACTCAAAATGAATCCTACAAAGTCCTTTCTGGGTGTATCCAGTGGCAAATTCTTGGGATTTGTCATTACCGCCAAAGGAATTCAAGTGGACCCTGATAAAGTCAAGGCCATCTTAGAAATGCGACCACCCCGCAATCTGAGGGAACTCAGGAGATTTTAAGGTCGTCTGGCTTATATCCGGAGATTCATATCCAACCTCTCTGGGAGATATCAGCCATTTTCTTATCTCATGAAAAAAGTGTATCCTTCGTATTGGACGAAGCCTGTCAGCAAGCGTTCAGTGATATCAAGCGCTACCTCACCAGTCCGCTAGTTCTGGTGCCTCCTGTCATGGGAAGACCATTCGTGCTATATGTCCGAGCGATGGATCATTCTCTGGGAGCTCTTCTCACACAAAAGAACGAGATGGGTCACGAACAGGCTATCTACTACCTCAGCAGGATGATGGTCGGAGCCGAACACCGGTACAATCCAGTGGAGAAAGAATGCTTGGCTCTGATGTTCGCTATCCAGAAAATACGGCATTATGTCACAGGCCAGACCATTCATATCATCTCCAGGATCAATCCTCTTCTGGTACTGATGAGCAAACCAAGTGTTCTCAATTCCTGACTCGCGACTTGGGTGATGCTATTAACACCATATGACATGTTGTACGTCCCTCAGAAGTCCATCAAAGGCCAAGCGTTGGCTGACTTCCTAGCTGCTCATCCGATCCCGGAGGCCTCCAAGCTGTACGAAGATATTCCCGACGAAGTTGCAGAATGTAATTCCGCAAAGGAAAGTGATGCATGGCAACTGTTCTTCGATGGTGCCTCCAGAACTGGTCCCAGGGGAAACGTGGTTTCGGGAGTAGGAATTGTCCTGGTTACTCCTGATAAGCTCGTCATCTACCGAGCATATTCTCTTAGTGAGCCATGTTCCAACAATATGGCGGAGTACAACGCTCTACTAATCGGCCTCCAAGTCGCTAAAGAATTGGGCGTCGAATCTTTGGAAGCTTTTATTGATTCTCTGTTGATCGTCAATCAAGTCAGAGGAATATATGAAGTCCGGAATCCAGACCTCATCCCCTATCACCGAGCAACGGTCCAGATACCCATGACATTCAAAGGGTTCTTCCTAGAGCATGTACCTCAATCTCAAAATCTGGAAGCTGATGCCCTAGCCAGTCTAGCTACAGATTTAGCTACCCCTATAAGAAGGCAGAATTCGGTAATCCTTCTTAGCAGAGATTTATTCTGTGTGAAAAATAACTTTCACATAGAATGCAGCTACGCTGTGGACGCAGATCCTCCCAGGAGAGACTGGAGAAGTCCTTTTATAGATTTTGTAGCATACAGAATCTTGCCAGAAGATCCTAAAGAAGCAATATCTGTCAAAAGACGATCATTACGCTTCTATTTCGACGCATCGTCACAATGTCTATATCGTCGGTCTTATGACGGACTATTTTTATGATGTCTCTCTGGTGATGAAGCACAGCGATTATCCTTGAAGCCTACGATGGCGTATGCGGAGCGCATCAACCCGGTCCTAAGCTACAGGATCGCATCAGGAGAATGGGCTATTACTGGCCTACTATAATCACAGACGCAATAAAGTATACAAGACACTACAGAGCTTGTCAGGTCCACGCAGACTTTATCCATCAACCTCCTGAGTATCTACATCCTACGGTTGCGTCTTGGCCTTTTGAAGCATGGGGTATGGATATCATTGGTCCTATTCACCCATTTTCTTCCAGAGGTCACCGGTTCATACTGGCCATCACGGATTACTTCTCCAAATGGGCAGAGGCGATCCCTCTTGCTGAAGTGAAGGCATCTAATGTGATCAGCTTCATCAAGCATCACATTATTTACCGCTTTGGGATACCCCGAAGGATAATCCATGACAATGGGCCTCAATTTATCCGCCAAGCGTTTCATCAATTTTGCAATAAAAATCGGATACAGAATGTCACCTCTACGGCATATAATCCTGCTGCTAATGGTTTGGCGGAAGCTTTCAACAAAACCATTATCAAGCTCTTGAAGAAGTTTGTCTCTTCGAACAAAAGGGATTGGAATGAGAAGCTTGGAGAATGTCTCTGGGCATACCGCACAACGGTACGAGCACCAACAGGTTGCACACCATTCTCATTAGTCTACGGAAGCGAAGCGGTTCTCCCCATCGAGATTCAAATTTTGTCACTCAGGATAGCCGTGGCTAATGGGTTGACTCAAGAAAAGAATGACCTGTTAAGGCTTCAAGAGCTAAAAGGATTAGATGAGAAACGCCTCCAAGCTCAACAGCGCATCGCACTCTACCAAGCACGCATTTCCAGGGCTTTTAATCAAAAAGTGAAGGAAAGGGTGTTCAAAGTCAGCGAGCTAGTTTTAGCCGTAAGAAGGCCGATGATCCTTACTCACAGAAGTAAGGGCAAATTCCAGCCCAAATGGGAAGGCCCTTATGTGATCGAGACGACGTTCTCAAACGGCGCTTACAGGTTAGCCCAGCCTAATGGAGACCTGTTAATAGCTCCCATCAATGGCAAATTCCTGAAAAGGTACTATGCTTAACCACCTATGCTTAAGTAGAATATGGCGAAAACCTTATTCTGACGAAACTACTTCCAAAACGAAACTAGTTGGATCATATTCTATTATGTCCATATAACCTCTGAATAGATATATCCTGCTAAAACTTACCAAGAGTATATCACGTCCATATTACCTCTGATATCACTTTCACCCAAACCTGTCATTTACATTCCGAAATGATGGGTCCACAAAGTCAGATGAAAGCCTATTTATTATTCCCAAAAATGAGCGGAAGTACATTGAAAAGCAAAAGCAAAAGTATATCATTTTGGGGGAGCGGTCAGGTCACGAAGCTGCTGCGCCAGTACGGCCATCCTCTCAGTCCTGGAATCCAAGACATCATGGCGAGCCCACTCTAGTCGTGCCTCATCATTGCTCAGGAGGGACAGTTCGGCTCTAGCCTGAAGAAAACCAGCACGGGCGACTCCTGCACGCGCCAAGTTCTGTTGTGCTACGCCCAATCGGCTATCCGCCACAACTAGAGCTTCCGACGACTGAGAAGCCCACTCTTTTGCCTGAGCGAGTTTCATTTCCAGCCTGAGGACCCTTGCTACATTCCCTCCGTGCTCGGCCTGGCACTTCGTTTGGAGAGCAATGGCCTCCTCCGGGACAACTTTTCCTTCATCCATCTCCTGCTGATGTGTCTGGATAGATTTATTTACGCCTGCCATCTGTTTGGCAAGCCGTGCAGTCATGGAGTCGTATCTATCCTGGACCAGATCTTCAACATTGTCTTGAGCTAGCTGCAAGTATTCGTTAATGGGTTGCGCCAAACCATTAACTATCTCCTCCAACGTTTCAGCTAGCCCAGTATCGTCGAATTCTCGGATCGGCATTATCACAAACTGGGAGGACCTCTTCAGCGACGCAAAGCTCAGATTCTTCGCCAACACCCTTGATATTAACATTTTCAAAGTGGTGTAGAAGATATCAGTGTACTGCTCGATCAGCACAGCTAGATCCGATTAGACGCTGGGGTGGCCTCGATATTGGCGAATCCCCCTCCGAGAACAACCGCAGACGATGTTGCCACGACCGTCGTCTCAACAGGTGGTGCAACGAAAGAAGAAGCGCCAACACCGGACGACGATACCAGCATACTCACAGGAGGCATTATCGCAATGACAGGCTCGTCCTCCTCTTGAGATATCGGAATCTCGTCGACAGGCGAGCCGACACCCGAAGATATCTCCTCTTCAAAATCAGCCACCTCCGTGTCACCGCCAGGACCTGACACAGAGCCAAAGAGTGCATCTACACTACCCTCCTCGAAGAGGTCTTCCCCTGAAAAGAGGACGAAAGGAAGTTAATATCAGCATAATGTTAATTTTTCCTAAAAGAAAAGGTGTGAAGACGACATTTACCCATGGCCGACGGCATATATGTCGCATCTGCGGCCTGTACAGTTAAATCATTCCTTAATGATGCTAGGCAAGCTATCATACCTGGAGAAGGGGGTGCTCTAAGGAGCACTAGCGAATGCTCTTCCAGGTCCTCGTCAAATTCCAACCGAGGCTCATCGGCTGGAATCTCGCTGGGTGCACTGGTAGACACGGCAGGAGTCTCTCCCGATGTCGATCCGCATAAAGGTATACTCAGCCCTGAAGGCGACCTCGTTCCACTACCTGAAGCATTAGCAGCGACGGTAGCCTCCAGCAGAGATTTTTCGGCACCACCGGCCGGAACTGTAGAGGGTCCCTCTCTAAAAGGCGAGGAACCCCCAATCAAAGAATCATCCCCAACATGGGGAGATGCAGGCTCACTTCCAGGAGCCTCAATACCAGGAATCCGGAGAGGACGATTGACCATCTTCTTCTTCCTCTTGCGAGGGGAAGTCTCCTTCGGAGTAGGAGCCCCTGGCTTCCCGGAGATTACCAAAGGCCCTGCAGGCATAGGTACTTCACCCCTCGATAACGCCAACAGAGGCGCATCTGGAGTGACAAACTCCTCACCCTCGTCAGAAGAAACCGAAGGGACTTTGACTCTTCTCCCAGACTTGGAAGAGGGCACCCTAAAACTTCCATGCATATCAAAATCGCGATAGAAGATGTTCGTTGCCACATAGAATTAGGCATACGAGTGCAGGATACGCAACTCCGTAGAGAGGGTAATGACCGGCATAGTAAAAATTGCTCCAGTACAACCTATGAGGAAGTATCGCTAACCTCTCGCTCCATCAATGAGTCCACCCCTGGACCGGAAGCTGGTGACGGTGTTGCCCACGTGCAACTGATCATACCCAAACTGCCTGGCAAAACCGACTAGGCAGGTAGGGCTCCAAGAAGCAATGATCTTCACTCATGTAGAGTAAATGGGAAGGTCTAATGCAGACCAACCAATTAAAAGCTTCAGAAGAAAGATTGGTCTTCTCTCTACCAGAATCCTCGAGCCTAATTCCCGATTGATTGCGATGTACGGAGGGGACAGTGCAGAAAATCTTCCAGCTGTGACTGAAGCCCAGCACCCGCCGACAGTCTATAACCGTAGTCACGTTCCAGGCAGACTTCTGGTAGTTCAACAAAAAGCTACCCCCGAACTACTGCCGGAGCCGGGAGACATAACCCTGGGGTTATGAAGAATTAACCACCCCATCAAATACAGGTATGATAATTCTACCCTGGGAAAGCTATCACGCCGAGTTTCATCGGCGAGCAGCCCGTCAGTCATGGCCCTCAGGCCAGCTTGAATGCGGCACACCATGGCAGGGAGCAAGCCCAGTCTTGCCCCAAACACCAGACGTACTGCAGGCCATAGCGTGTTGCGGTGAATGCGGTCCGCAGATACGACGCCAGGCACCACCACTCGGCACAGCCATATGGAGAGAAAGCCAGCCAGTTGAGCTTCCCTGGACAGAGGCCTGCGGCAGTGCCTCAAATAACTGTAGGCTTTAGTGCCTACAGAATACTGTCCTATCCCTTCGTCGGGGATCAAGTCCGGAGCCCCAGTGTCTACCATGAGATCGTCGACTACCTGAGCATTAAGCGCGCTCAGAGGATTCACAGGCAGATCCTTGCCCTCCAATACCTTCTCCGGCTTAGCATTCCGGGACCGGTGAAAGAAGAGGTAGAATGTCCATTTATTCATGTGGGCCAAATCTGAGGGCTCACCATAAAAAGTGGTACAAACGAGGTAGTGGCACATCAGCTCCTGATATACTTCCACTACCCAAGGGTCTGAATCCTCCAGCTCCCGGTCCGTAGAAACATACTCTTCATACGGAATATCCCCCATCGGCAGTCTCGAGATCTCTGCCATCTCATGAAGGGCCAATCCCAACTCCCCCAGTGGAGTGGCAAAAGTCCCGGTGAGCAAAATATATCGCTCCATCAGTGCCAGAAATAGGTTGGGGTTAGGAGGTAACCCAACACTGGTGGCACTCACAGCTGTAAACAGACCAATGCTCTCCAACTCGGTCTGGAAATGCTTCAGGGCAAAATCAACTAAGCGAGCCCATTGAAGGTTTGTAGGGGCGATCCACCCACCGCACCGAGGGTTCACCTTAGGGTATACTCTCCCGTGCCCCATAAAATCATTGCAGAAGGTCGATAATTGGACCGGCTAGATCATCAAGCTGTCTTCACTCGGGACACTGCCCGGGTACTGTCCCCAAAACATTGTCACATTGCCGGAAGGGCGGCTGACAAACGACCCCTGGTCCGCTCCTTTCAGATAAAATATCTTCCCCGGCCTGCCGTGAAGATCAGGAGTCAGCATCCACGATATCCTCCTGGAATGTGTGGCATGGAAGAAAGCCGAGATGGGATAGTCTCTCGGCATCTTGGGCAGATACAAAACCAAGCTCCCGGCAGGAAAAACCCAGAGTTCTTTCTTGGGCTTCGTCTGGGACTGCTTGTCGATCATGTCCCCGAAGAGGAAAGCCGGCTTTATGTATTGGTCCCCGTCTATATACGTCAGGGGCTCCCCATTGATCAAGTTTAGCAGCGTTCGCTCGCTCTGAGCCGATATCAGAATTTCCCTTCCCTCGGGATACTGGGGCCCGAAGATAGGAAATGTCACGTGTGACAGATCCTCCAGATAGTTAGAGTGCAGCATCCCGGCGGCAGAACCCATCATATCGGCTAGCGGAGACACATGCAAGTTAACTGCAAGAGTGCAAGAAAAACACGTCAGTTCCTATAAGTAGACATTACATATCTTGCAGCATACGCAAAAAAATCAACAGTCTGTGCTTTACGCCAAGACCGTAAAAACTTGACCATTACGCTGGAATCAATTTCCTAAAGCGTAAAGTTCAAGACCGGCAGTATACAGTCTGTGCTTTATGCCAGACTGATAAAGTTGAGGTATTACGCCAGAATCTTCATCCATAAGCGTAACACTCAAATTTTATACGCCAACTTTCGACAGTCAAAGCTTTTACGCCAGACTGCGAAAAGATGGAGTTTTTTGCACTAACACATTAGAAATGTGGGCATAAAATATGAAACGTCTCTGTGCATCATCTTCCTCAAAAAGGCTATCAGCACAGAAGACGACCTAGCGTGGTAACGTACAACGTGTGCGAAGGATTTTCAGTCGTTCTTTTTTGTCCCAAATGCTCTACCTTTAAGGCCAGGTGCACTGCTCGTCGGCAGGATACTTCGTTCAGAATAAAGTTCGCCTTGCCCGACCAAAGATGCTCTCTCTTGAGCAGAAGAACGAGAAGAAGAATCAACATTCTTTCTCTTAGTGGAGGGGACTTGTTTCGGGGCCATTACTGGAAACTTTGAAATCTCGGAGAAGAGACGAAGAAGAACTCGAACAGACGAAGGCTTTCTTTCGCAGAAGACGGATGAAAAGTTTTTCTCTCAGAAACTTGGGATATATATAGATTTTGGATGGACTCCTCGAATCCCGAACCAAATCTCCTAATTAATATTCAGTTATGATTGGGTACTACGTCAGCCTATTACTCAGAGAAGGCGGACAGTCAGCGAATTCAAAAAGTTTTTGCGCAAAGCAGATTCGTGGTTCTTACGCTAAGGAGCTTTCTACGCTCGACAGCTACAGATCTACGGTTTTACGCTCATAGGCTATAAGTCTATGGTTTTATGCCCGGATGCCTTTGTGCTTGGTAGCATTTACGCTCGAGAGGCTACAAACCTACGACTTCACGCTCAGCAGCTACAAATCTATGATCTCATGCTCGGTGGCTTTTTACGCTCGGAGGCAACAGATCCACAATTTTAGCTCGGAAGATTTCCTTTTCACAGGCTATAAATCTACAGTTCTGCACCAAGGAGCTTTCTACGCTCGACAGGTACAAATCTACGATTTTACGTTCAATGGCTACAAGTCTATAGTTTTACGCCCGGATCCCTTTGTGCTCGATAGCTTTTATGCTCGATAGGCTACAAACCTACGACTTCACGCTCAGAAACTACAAGTCTACGATTTTACGTTCGGTGGCGTTTAGTTTACGCTCAGAGGCTGCAAACTCATGATTTCATGCTCTATGACTTTCTGCACATCTGAAAGATGCGCAGGCCAGTACAGTACATCTGAACAAATTCTCAAGGCGGTCAATCGCAGGAGTTCGCACAGAAGATACTCCTTCTTGACCTCAAGATACCCTAAGTACCCGAAGCATACAGAGTTCAACATTAAAAATTACTCTTCTTCATGGGTCGATTCGAAGTTCATCTAGAATCTAGTCTGAATATTTCGTCTACAAATTTAAGATGGCAACTTAGTTCTTGACAGCCATTCCTCGCCCTGTTCCAAGGGATTTTCAAGAAGTCACTCTTGAAGACGACGGTATGAACAAAAAATTCTGTTTATCAGAAGTAAAAATAGTTCAGAATTCTATGCGGTTCCTAACAGCAAGACAGTTCGAACACTCGACTGCTAAAGCGGCTTTCTGCGCATCCTTAGTTATGCATAAAAGACAAGACAGGACCTAGCGCTCTTTCTATGCAGAGTCGGCGTAAAGAATCAGACGTGTCGAAGCTACACATATTCAGACTTCACAGAAAAGTATGGCAACATGATCATATGCAAAGAAGAAAGACAATTTTATTAAAATTAAAAGCATGATTACATGGGGGAAATCCAGTCTACAAGGGTTTTCTTCGTTTTTCATGACTACATATGAGGGAAATCCCATCTATAAAGGGCTTCCTCATCGTCATCTGAAGATCGCACCCAGAATCTATTCTGCCAGGTTCTCGCATTGGTGAAGATCTTCCTCTTCTTCCATGGCAGTTCATCGACATCCACAGTCGATGAACAAGAAGATGATCAGTGGCGGGAGGATACACAACTGGGCATAGACCCATCCTCCAACAGAAGAAAAGCATGGTAACTCTGCTTTCCTACAACCAACGCCACTCGAAGACGGCAGTTACAGTTTGTCTGCTCTCGTCCATGGAGGTAACGGGAGAAGGTACCGCTTGCAAGCGGCATGGCAAAATGTGACCCTTCTTCTCTCCTGAAGAACTACCATACAAAGTTGCTGGTTATCCCGAGCAAAGGAGGCTATGATATCCTTCAATGATCCATCATTGCAGAGGACATTTGCTCGAAGATGCCGTCTTTTTTGGCTCCTTACATGATGGAAGAGCATGATCTCCTTCTTCCTCAAGTCGACCCGACGAACTCCGGCCATCATCTCTGTATGGTGAAGGAAGTATGGGAAGAACAGGAAAATTCCTCAGCCTTTTTATAGGCCAAAGAGATCACCGATCCCCAATAACTCTGCCATAAAGTCAGCCATGAAAGAACGTGTCAGGCTTGACCGTTTCAGGCTCCACTCAGAGCGTTTTGAGTTACGAGGAACGGTTCATGCTTCATTCAAAGCATTTTAAATTACGAGGAATTTAAAAGCTTTAAAGGGGGTCTTGTAGAAGCATGAAAAATATGCTGGATAGGTATACGCAGCATCTTGATACAGGGCAGCGTAAACAAAGGACCTCAGAGCCATCAAACATGCAACAAAGCTTTTCCGCTGAGCACAGCATAAAAATATAGGCTCAAGGACCATCCGCGTAATACAGTATGTCTAGGCTGCTTCAGCGTAAACAGGGTGCTTCATCGCCTTTATGGCGTAAAACTCATCCGCTTTCAATGCAGCATTGAAGTGTACGAGGAATGCTTCATATTCTTTGAAATAAATCTGTCAGATCATGCAATGAACCTAACGTCTGGACTCCTGACAAAGACTACTACACGACAACCCAAGCGACGGGTATAATGATGGCGCGACACTGCAACCCAGGCTGTCATTTACTGCCATTTCCTTTGCGTAAACCACTTTTACACATACGAAGGAATACGCTGCCTAGTTTTACACAGGCCGATGAGAGCCGTTTACGCTCCGCAGAAGACAAACAGCCTGCCAAGTCAAAAGCTGCACTTCGTACAGGGCTCGAGGCACGTCTCTGCATTTAATGCGCAGAGCGGTGACAGTTTCTCGAGGCACGTCTCTGCACTTAAAGCGCCGAATACTGACAGATGCCCAAGGCACGTATCTGCACTTGATGCACAGAAGGGTGGCAGGCCTTCAAAACATGCCTCCTCATTTAATGCACAGGATAATGGCGGATCTCCACATTTAATGCTGGAGATTTGATTAAATGTCACCGAACCGTCGTTTAGTGACATCCCCTTTGCGTAAACTACTCTTACGCATATAAGGGAATACGCCGCCCAGTTTTACACAGGCAGACGTGAGCTTCTTATGCTACGCAGAAGGCAAACAGACCGCCACATCAGCAGTCACTCTTCGTACAGGATTCGAGGCGCGTATCTGCATTTAATGCGCAGAATAATGGCAAATCTTAAAGACAAGCCTCTGTAATTAATGCGCAGGATGGGGGCAGATCTCTGCATTTAATGCAAGAGATTTGATTATATCTCCAAGAGCCGTAATTTTGGCTAAAACGTCCATATCGTCTCGGCTTCTATGCTTGCTCGGCTTCTATGCCCACTCGGCTTCTATGCCCACTCGGCTTCTACGCCTGCTCGGCTTCTACGCCTACTCGGTTTCTATGCCCACCCGGCCTCTATGACCACTCGACCTCTATGACCACTCGGCTTCTACGCCTACTCGGCTTCTATGCCATGGTGATAGTTATTGGCTTCTACGCCAACCTCTTCTACACAAGGGATAACTACCTACGTGGCTTCTACGCCATGATCTTTGCAGCAGATATACGCGTTTTGTCCCTTAGTTGGACGCGCATCACATGCTCACTCAAAAGGTCATCTATACGCAGGCATTGGTTATTTTAAACCGTCGTGTAAAAGGGTGTTGTACTTTCCACTACTCGGTTTTCATACCGACTGAGTGGTCCCTGTCACTAAAACTCTATAAATAAAGACCTCTATCAACAGAGGAAAAGGTCGAAGAAATTAGGTCTGAAAACTGATTAAGAAATCCAGTATCAGATCCAACGGTCGCAAAGATCGAAGGTCAAACGGTCGAGAGAGAGAGGAGAATCCAGAGCTCAGGCAAAGAGAAGGGATCGACGACTTTGGCATCGGGCAACCCCCCTCTTTAGCAACCTTCGAAGCTGCTTTTTGTCTTCCACGGCACTTCTTCAACATCGTGTGGTCCAAGGGCTAAAGTGATCGACTGCAGATCAGACACCTATAGCAATATTTATCCAGATTAAATAAATTGTACTTAGCCATTCTCGCATAGGATCAAATTGTACAATCTTGTTTGTAAACATAAAAGAAGGGCGGGTCTTCGTATAAGACCTCGTTTTTCGCATATCAATCTTTTTCCGTTTATTATCCTAAACAACTGTATTGCAGTACTGTATTACAGTGGGTATATTAGTTCCTCACTGATGGGAGAAGGAGTGAGCCAGTAAACTTGAGCTAAGGGCTCGAGTATAGACCTGGCGCCAAGAGCAATCAAGAAGTAGGAGCACAACAACACTAGCATTGAGGGAAGGGAGTATCCAAACAGTAAATGGGAGAGCAGCAGCTGCAGCAGTGCATCGAGAGTGCAGTGTTTATTAAGCTTGACCAGCAACTAGGTTCTTAGTAGAAGACATGAGGGAAGGAAATTAGCAAGTTGCAGTTGAGCCATTGACTGTGGCATTTGGTGTTCAGTTGGTTCAGTAATTCTTTTATTGGTTAGATGATTAGAGTACTAGAGATTAGTTAGTTAGCATATCTAGTCCAGTTAGTAATAAAATTAGTGATTAGTTATGTTTAGGTAATATGCAGATGTGTGTATCAGGTATTACCCCTTTTATTTACATTGAGCTGCAACTTGGTATCAGATTAATTAGTACCATTAGAGATTAGCTAGTGATACTTGTTAATATCAGGTGGTTAAGTTCCTATTTCAGATAGTTAAGTTATTATGTTATATTTTAAGGCATCAGTTGGTGTTAGGATAGTTATAGTTAGAGTATCAATTATGGATGTTAGTATTAGTTGGATAGTAATGTCAGTTAGTATCTTAAGTATAAACCTATAGTGTAAGCTAGCATATTACCAAGGGGTTAATTAATATAAGTATATGCATCAGTTAGCTGAGTTTAGAGGTAATTCTTATTAGTAGACATTCTTTAAGCTAGTATAATGAGTATACAATAGTACCAGTTAGTGTTTGATACCAGTTAAGATACTAGCAATACCTTCAGGTTTTACCTATTAGACTCAACTATACTGGAGTCATGGAGTGTTAATACCCAGTGAACTAATTACCTATAAGGGTGATGATCTAGAAACCCAACCTAGACCTAGTATACCTAGTATAGGCTAGTATTAGCTAGATAAGTGACCAATATAAACCAATTAGCCTAGTTTGGCCTAGAAGAGCATGATAATGCATTATTAAACTTAGTTATTTTCTATTACATCTATTAACTTGATATTTCCTAAATAGGACTGTGTGACACCAACTTGGCATCGAGAGACACCTTTACTCAGGACCAGAGGCAAGTACATTTCTCTATTAGTTTTTATTTCATGATAGTGTATATATCAATCGTTCTAGAACTGCATACTTAATTGCGACACAGTGGATACACGGGCTGATACTAGGTTGATCATGTCATGAGATATTATCCCCTACCGTGTTCAGCGGGTACTCCTTCACATATATTTCATCGTGCGTATCGGATATTGATTTTAGTGTACTTTATGTACTTAGTGTTCACACACTGCTCATTTTCAGTGTGCCCATATTAGTGTTCGTAACGTATCGTGATTGGATCCATAAGTATTGGTTGGGGATGGCGGAGTAGGAGTTGGTTATGTGATCAAGCCCCAGTGTATTAGTGTACATGTCGATTATATATCACGCATATAATCGAGTTACCATTTTATATTAGTGTTCAACCCAAGCCGATCACATAATAAACTTTTATTCCAAAGCACATTAGTTAGTGTTATCTATTTTATTACTTACAGTCATTCCATATTGTATGTTCTTTATTTTCCAATTCATTACCTGTTTGCTTTAGTTCATTTCCATTTTCTATTGTAGTTATCTTGTATTCTCTTCTATCACCTGTCATATATGCTCTACCATATTTTGGAACTGCTTTCAGAGTTTTCTACTTGGCTCCTTTCCTGATTGGATATATTTTTCAGATGACTGGCTAGTGGAGCAGTGCCCTACTTACTATGGGACATAGGACGGCATACCATTAGAGGGTACTCCCTTAGAAAAGGAGGACCTAGTGCCATATACTAAGGAGGCTTAGACTTATTGTTTAGACTTGTATTAGACTTTTATTGAGACATATGGCATGTATATTATTTTGGAGTTGTTTTGTGCCTAGACTCATATTGTGGACTTGTGATTGTATGGTGATTCCTATTTCATCTTCCTTATTCCATATCGTATTTTATTTTCCTTAGTTTGATATTGTGATTGAGTATAGATATCATTATCATGTCATTATATTTGTTCCTCCATTTGGAGTTGAGATAAAATTGACAGGTACCTTATATATACTGTATGAGATGTTAGATAGTTTCGAGGACCCAGACAGTGTTCTACGTCGTTCTTACAACATAGGCTAGGCGTTGCTCACCACTCGTGCCCTTATTCCCGGTGCGGGTTGTGACACTTCTTGTAGTGGCCCTTCTTGCCATAGTTGAAGCAAGTCATATCAGACTTGGTCCTTGGCTTGAACAAAGCCAACTTTACCTTCAGATGGTTGAAGTCATTCTTCTTGAAATAAGATGCCTTCTGCTTCCTCTTAGAGTCTCCAACATGCACCAGGTTGGCTTAGGTCATCTGTTTGGATAGTGTGTCTACCTTGAGTTGAGCCATCAACTCATCTTCTACATGGATCCAATACAAGAGGCTCTCATGATCGACCTCCATATTCTTCTAGTGCATGTCTGCAATAAAGTTGCTCCATCCAGCGAGAGCCTGACGACAATATCCTCCACAATGAATGGGTCAAGTAAGGACATGCCATCATCCTTAAGTTTTTAACGTAACTTAAGAAATTCTCACTTGAGGCAACATCATCTTATCATCCTCAAATCTTATCTTCCAGAACTTTTCTGTCACATGAATCTTGTTTCGATTCTCATTATACTTATATTGCCTATCCAGAAACTCTAAGACGTCCTTTGCATAGACCATCTTGCAGTATGACTCCGTCATAGAATCTTTTATGGAGTTCAAAACCAGTAATTTGCAGAGGAGGTTGTCTCTCCTCTACTTCGTCTATAAAGCAGTGGCCTCAGCAACCCACCAAGGATTTTCTCCATCCAAAATAATAGGCTAAGGCTCTATCAACACGTAATCAATGTTCACGAGTTAAAGATTGAGACTAATCTTTCTTCTCAAGTTTGTTAACACTTGTGTCGAGAAGAATTGTATGGTTGTTCTCCATCTTACTCGGATCTTGCTTTGATATTATTAGTCCTGAGATGGATTGTCACTACCGCTTTTTCGGAGAGGGATATTTTTATTTTTTCTATTATTGGTAATATTATATTTGGTATTTCAAAATTTTATTATATTAAATAGTATTTCATAGTTATTTAGTTATGGTGCATGTTATATATTATTTATTGTAGTATTTAAAATATTGTTAGCACGTTATATTATATTTTGGACTTGTGTTAGTGGACCTAAGTAGACTAGACTTGACTCTTGAACCAACAATTTATTAGTTTAGACTTGAGCCCAGCATCTTAGCCATTTGATTAAGTTGGTAATTTAATTAGTCAAACTATTAGGAATAGAACCTTTCTCCTTAATCCTTTCTTCATGACAAGCCCCAAAGGGCATTCTTGACTTTTTACATTTCTTGTTAGCCAAGCATGTGGCCGGCCTATATGGAGAGGAGTAATTTCTCTCTCCTCTCTTCTTCCATCCTAAAATTCCAGATCTAGAAATTCCCTTCTCAATTTCCTTCATTCCCTAAACCAAATCCCAACCAAATTCTCTTCCAAATTCATCCATACTTCACCATTAGAGACTCTAGTAGCAAGAAGGAGGCAAGGATCTATAATTTGGAAGAATTTACACAAGTTGAGGCTTTTTTGTGTTCATTGAAGACTTTCATTGGGAATCCATCTCCCAATAGGTATAATTCAGTTTTCCTCTTCTAATTAGACTCTAAATCTGTAGTTTAATCATTAGAAACCAGCCTATGGACTAGGGCTACCTATAGGAAGAAGATTTGACTACTATGGAAGTTGTGTGTGTTTTGTGCCCAATTTAGAAAAAATTCGAGATTGGTGCACTATGTGTTTATCAATAGGTCATTTAGAACAAAGCGACATGTGTTTGGTTGTGTAAGACTAGTGTCATGTCCATAATTGGATACGTGTAGGCCGTATCATGGTAATTTGGTGATACGGGTTGGTTTGAGAGATTTTCTTTCGACACTGGAGTCTACACATGTCATATTTTGCCATAAGCACATAGATGGGTAGCTAGCACTTTGTATTATTTCTAATTATGATTTTAGACTTCTTTATATCATTTGTGAAGAGTTGGGTGAGTTTTGGATAGTGTATCAAGAGCGTATTACAAGCGTATCATAAAATTTGTGTGATATGAGGGTGGTGCACTCCTTGTGTTTGATATATTGCCATGTATAGTATATTACTATTGTATGATAATTACTAGAGTGATGTGTATCATAGTGTATGTTTATATATGACATGTTAGAGTATTATAGAGTGGAGTGAGTTTATGTGATTGATAAATTGTGGTTGGATTTTAGTATTCAGTTTAAAGTATTGATATGAGTAGTATATATAAATATTGGAGGTATTATATAGATGTGTGGTCTGTGGGCAGCCAACCATGAAGAGAAGATCGGGTTCAGACCTGGAGGAAAAGGGGTATAGATGGATACATGTATTTGTGGCAGTTATAAAGGGATGAAGGTATTGCAGTCCATACTTGGATTGATGGACAAACCTATGAAGTAGTAGCAGCAGTTACATGTACTGCAGACAGGAGGAGTTAGCTCGAGTGCAAGGCTGGGAATGTCTACTGTTATAGGGACTATGGTGTATGTCCTAAAAGCTCAGCAAGTAGTGGCATTACAACTGATTGATGTATTGTGTCAGTGAGGAAGCATCAGCGGTGACAAGATGTGTGCATTGACAGCAGATGCCAACATCAGAAATTATAATGTATCATAAGGGTATTGGCTTGTAGATGAACTCAAGTAGGGGCAGCAAGTTAAGAGGTCTGAGTTTACATTAGTTAGGTAATGTTCAGAGATGTGTTGTATGTTCAGTTGAGAGGCATGGAGTGAGTAGTATAAGTTTATTATTGGATGTTGGTATCAAAGGGATGTTGGTGTTGATATCAGTTGTGTTATCAATTAGTTAGCAGTTAGTAAGTGTATAATAGATATAAGTTAGTATCATTTAGTGTGGTGATGTTAGTTGTTGGTTAGTTAGTGTTAGATTGGTTAGTGATTCAAGTATCAGTTGTTGCAAGTGTATCAGTTAGATATTAGTTAGTGTTAAGTTAATATATGATTGAAGTGTTAGTTAGTTGGTATATATATTAGTTAAGTTAGTATTGTATATATAACTGTTAGTATCAATTAGTTAGATGAGATATGAGATTAGTATGTTAGTTAGAGTTAGGTTATATATGTTAGATAGTTAATTATATATAGATAACAGTTGTATATGAGGGAGGTTAATATGTATATATTAGTTAATGTATCAGTTAGGAATGTTAATAAGTTAGTGAATTAGATAAGTTAAGGTATATATATGTATCAGTTGTTGATAACTGATGAGTATATATTATTAGTAGATATCAGTTAGTTGATTAGCTAGTATATATACAAAGTATTAGTATTGGTTAGGAATGATATCGGTTAGAATTAGCTTGAGATACACCAAGGTAATGTTAAGGTATTGTTTATCTTTAGGTATTGGCAGTGGATATCAAGGGGTAATTAGATATCGATACCAAGATGGCTCAAAGCCAAAGTAACTGATACTAAGATAGTATTAGTTAAGGGATAGCTAGGCTATGTATTGATACTTAATATTTATGATACTCTAGTATCCTATAATAGCTTGTATAGCCCAAATAAGCAGTGCATGGACCCAATAACCTAGATATAGACTCATACAACCTATAAACAGCTAGTTTGATGGTTTGACTTCTTTGACCTAGAGTTGACATAGTTGACTGTTTTGACTTAGAAATGACTTTAAGACCTAGAATTTGACTAGTTTAACTTTTTATCATTCCAAAACTTTGTATTGATTTAATATTTCATATTTAGGTCTTCGAGGCACTGTTCCAGATATGGGTTGATACTTTATCCCGGATTCTAGGCGAGTACATTCTCTGACAGTTTTTCGTTTATGATATCCTCTATGTTTCTTGTATTTAGTGTAGATATTCCTGATTTCCTGACACTTGGTTACACAGATTGGTATTCCTGGATTCCTTCATGAGATGTTATTCCTGGTAGTTCCTGGGATATTTCTTGTGCGATCTCGTTGTTCTTATACATGTATGGATACTGATTCATGAGAAGATTAGCACATTTCTCAGAGAATCTCGTGTCATAGCGTGCCATGGTTAGATGTATTATACCAGTCGGGGGCGGAGAGTATTTAGTGTAGATATGTGATCATACCCGCATTTCTTGTTCTCCTTGTATAGTGTTACTCATACACCGTACGTAAGATTAACTAGGCCCATGGTTCTTGAGCAGTACCTAAGTCGATCACATGTTATCACGAGTACTCACTTACTTAGATAGTTGTCTCTCTTTATTTTCATATATGATGTTCGTACCACTTGTATGTATTTCTCGTATTTTCTTATTTTAGTATATTCCTGCCATGCTCTATTCATCTGGTATATACTCTCTATTTATTGTTACATAGTTTTTATCATTTATTGGAACTACTGTTAGAGGTGTACTTTGCTCCAATCATGACTTGATAATATTTTTCAGTGATTATTGTGCTCTCCATTCCGGGATCTCAGAATGGTGCCTTAGACTGGACTATTATTACCCTATGGACTTGAGGTGATGTTTTTAGAGTTCTAGTTAGTGTTTCTTTCTATATCCTGCCTAGTTGTTTCCTTGTATAATGTTATTGATTATCTTTCCTGTTCATTCTTATTTTAGAATATTATAATTGAGTACATGGTAGTACTGGTTGTACTAGTATGATAGATAGATAATGATAACCTAGATAGCGTTCTACCGTCGATGTTGCAACGTAGGCTGGACGTACCCATGTACTCGTGCCCCGATCATGCGGGTGCGGGTCGTGACACATTTTTAGTGGTGGCCCATGCAGGTCAGGCATCGTAATTTATGCGATATCGTGGTAGTGCGACGACTTTGTTGTACTGCTGCGAACCTGCGATAGGATATATGATATAGGATATTAGGATGAGAATACTCAATCACAAATTGAGACTTCTTAAGAGATTCCTAGGATGACTCTTGAGAATCTTATTTTAAAATCTAATTTAAAATTATTTTCCCTTATTTTTGTTTGCTCTCACTTGTTGTTATTGAATTTGATTCTTGATGATTAGTTGTTGAATTTAATTCTTGGTGTTCATTGTTGAGTTTGATTTCATATTGAGATAAATTTTACGGACTAAATTATGGTATCTTCTGATGATATATGTTGATGAGGACAGTGAGAAAGGTAAAATATCTCATTTGGTTATGGAGCCTAGAGTTTATCGCAGCCATACTAGCTGGCATGGCAGAAACATAGATACCTTACTTTGGATGTTCATATATTGGTTATGAAATTTAGAGTTTTTTGCATCCATACTGGTTGGCGTGGTGAGAATTTTAGATAACATAATTATAGAGGTATATACTTTAGTTATAGAATCTATCGTTTATTGTAGCTATGCTTACTAGCGTGGCGAGGATTCTGAGTAACATGATTTGGATAGACGTATATGATTATCAGATCGTATCTCAAATTGGTTCTTAAGATATCATCTTTATCATTCCACTACTATTATTATAGGATTCTGATCCATCACCTTCCTTAGCTCAGGAATAGAGATACCTTCAGTTCCTTTAGTCCAGTTCCTTATAAAGTTTTATTTCATTAGTTCTTGAGATTCCTTGGATAGTGTAATAGTTTGGTAATTTTTAATTAGGTCTGTGTCTTTGAGTATCAGTGTTAATTATTTGAAGTATAGCTTGTGAGTCTGTGAGTGGTTCTTGGTTGGGCATGTGAGCTATAGGCATCAGTCTAGAGATAACTCATAGTACAGTACCTTAAAGCAATAGTTCCATAGTAGGTGTCAGTCTAGCTGGTATTGGTACTAGTGGTAGAAGGGAGAGTAGAGTGTATCGGTTATGATTCCAGGAGTTAGTATCAGTGTCATCATGCATGATCTAGATAGATATAAATTTATATAGTTGAGTGACCCATATAATAATTAGGTATCACCAAATTTGTGTTTGGTTATCAAACGAGCATGATATTCCAATTGGTACTCGGTTGTGTTGTGGGTAAGAGATGTGTATTCAGGAGAGGTATTAGTGAGTGTGACATGGTAGAATAATAACCATAAGTATATATGTGAGTGTGATAGTGATAGAATATGTTGTGCTAGTAATAAGATTTATACTATGTGTCGAGTGTTGGCCATTAGCATGAGTAGATATGAGTGTACCTGTATGTGTCTAGTATGGGTGTATCACCTAGTACTTGGGAGTATTGAAGTAGAGATTTGTGGGAAAAGCATGAGTGGTGAAGTGAAGTACCAGTTTTATGAGTAACAAGAAGCAGGGGTTTAGTATTAGAGGTACCAATAGCGTGCCAGTGGACAAGTCAGTAACAGAGAATATTAAGTGCATGAGTCAAGGATAGTTATGGAGTTAGTAAGTGTGATGGGGTAATATAGTGAGTAATCTAGTGTCAAGAATAGTGGTAGTGTGTGTAATGAACTATTGTAAGTAATAAGAAGTTAGTGCCCTAGAATATTAAGAACATATGATGTGTATAGTTAGGAGCCAGTATTCATGTATCTAGAATGCCTAGAGAGAGTAGCAGTATTCAGAGAACAACAAAGTTTAGTTGAGTGATGTGCTAGTATCAGTAATATCTTATGTGATCATATTAGATTGGTGTATCAGTTAATATGGATAGAAAGCATTTGGAAGGAAGAGTACAAGTGATCCAGGCAGTAAAAGAGAGAGGCAATCAATATAGAAGTAAGTTCAGTAGGTATAGTACCTTGCTAATTTTGAGTATAGAAGTCGTATGTATCAGGAAATACTACGAGGGGTATAAGGATACCAGTGAGATGTCTTGGTGTTGTAATGGTTAGAAGGTATTTGTGTATGTATTGTGATACTAATGTATAGATGAGAACCCTAGAGTGATTAATAGGTATTAGAGTATGAGTTTGTACCAAGTATCATGATAGGAGTAGTACCCTAGTAGCAAGAGCCAAAGTATCTCAAGTATTATGGAAGTTTAGGCAAACATTTTAGTAACTAGTATAAAAGTATGGAGGAGAGACATGAGTAACTTGGTATGAGAATGTCATCTAAAGTGCCATATAAGAGCACGTGCCTTGTGTAGACATTATCAAGATATGAGTAGGCATCCTATTGAGGATATTCAAGATGGACAAAGGAGTATCAATAGAGCACAAGATTGAGGTTGTATACAAGTGTTCCTTGCAAAAGAAATATTAAGAAATTTAGGTGATTTCAAGAACTGAAAAAGATAAAGGAGTTAGTTCTAGTAAGTTAAGTATGTCCATGACATAGAACTATAGTATACCACCAGTATTTGGCAACCCTCAATATTAAAATATTTTGACTGGGTGCTGGTTAGTGAATGCTTGATATGAGAGAAACTAGGCCACCGATGTCATAGCAGATTATCCCACACCAGCAGAGGGAGATACCCCAGCGGGGCAGGACTTTTTATAATATGGGTCAAAAGGACCAATGCTATAGGTGTTGGGTTAACAGGTTTTGTTTCTTTTATCTAATTTATCTGTGTGATACCTGGTGGATTATAGTTGCCTTAGTAATTTGTGCTATGGTATGTGAAAACCTTAATAGAGACTGAAATTCATGATAGTTAGAGACTATATCCAAATATGGTTGCTCTTTCACTAGAATGGTATGATTGTATGTTATAAGATAGTACTGTCTTGGACTATAATATTGGGGTTTGACCGTAATAGAATTTGCATGAATAGATTAGGACTGGCCTAGGAGAGAGGGGTGAGGGTTTTAATTTCGAGGACAAAATTCTACTAAGGGGGGTAGTCTTGTCATTACCGCTTTTTTGGAGGAATATTTTTGTCTTTTCCTATTATTAGTAATATTGTAATATTGGTATTTCAAAATTTTATTATATTAAATGGTATTTTATAGTTATTTAGTTATGGTGCATGTTATGTATTATTTATTGTTGTATTTAAAATATTGTTAGCATGTTACATTATATTTTGGACTTGAGTTAGTGGACCTAACTAGACTAGACTTGACTCTTGAACCAATAATTTATTAGTTTAGACTTGAGCCCAACATCTTAGCCATTTTATTAAGTTGGTGATTCAATTAGTCAAACCATTAGGAGTAGAACCTTTTTCCTCAATCCTTTTTTTCATGATAAGCCCCAAAGGACATTCATGACTTTTTACATTTCTTGTTAGCCAAGTATGTGGTCGGCCTATAGGGAGAAGAGTAATTTCTCTTTCCTCTCTTCTTCTATCCTAAAATTTTATATCTAGAAATCCCCTTCTCAATTTCCTTCATTTTCTACACCAAATCCCTACAAATCCATCCCTACTTCACCATTAGAGACTCTAGGAGCAAGAAGGAGACAATGATCTATAATTTGGAGAAATTTATACAATTTGAGGCTTCTTTGTGTTAATTGGAGACTTTCATTGGAAATCTATCTCCCAATAGGTACAATTTAGTTTTTCTCCTTCTAATTAGACTCTAAATATGTAATTTAATCATTAAGAACCCATCTATGGACTATGGCTACCTATAGGAAGAAGATTTGACTACTAGGGATCCCAATTTGGGAAGTTGTGGTATATTTTGTGCCCAATTTGGAAAAAATCTGAGATTGGTGCACCATGTGTTTGTTAATAGGTCATTTAGACCAAATCAACATGTTTTTGGTTGTGTGAGACTAGTTTCGTATCCACAATTGGATATGTATAGGTCGTATCATGGCAATTTGGTGATACGGGTCAATTTTATAATTTTTCCTTCGACACAGGAGTCTACACATGTCACACAATATGTGTAGGCCGTATTATGGCAATTTGGTGATACGGGACAATATGTGTAGGCCGTACCATAATACGGCCTACACATATTGTCACTATTAATTACTCACTTAGATAGTTGTATCTCTTTATTTTCATATATGATATTCGTACCTCTTATATGTATTACTCGTATTTTCTTATTTCAGTATATTTTTGCCTTGCTCTATTCATCTGGTATATGCTCTCTATTTACTGTTACATATTTTTTATCATTTATTGGGACAACTATAAGAGGTGTACTTTGCTCCAATCCTAACTGGATAATATTTTTTAGTGATTATTGTTCTCTCTATTCTGGGATCTCAGAATGGTGCCTTAGACTGGATCGTTATTACCCCGTGGATTTGAGGTAATTTTTGTAGAGTTTTAGTTAGTGTTTCGTTCCATATCCTGCCTAGTTCTTTCCTTGTAGAATGTTATTGATTATTTTTCTTATTCATTCTTCTTTTAGAATATTATGATTGAGTACATGGTAGTACTGGTTGTACTAGTATGATAGATAGATAGATAGATAGATAGATAGATAGATAGATAGATAGATAGATAGATAATGATAACCTATACAGCGTTCTACCGCCGATGCTGCGACATAGGCTAGATGTACCCACGTACTCGTGCCCCGATCATGTGGGTGTGGGTCATGACACGGATCAAAGATGGAGATACTGAGATCAGAAACAGAGATACAATATGACTTTACTGCTTGGTCTTTGTATGATCCAACAGTTATAATCAAGAATAGAGATTCACACAAGAATTCCTTTCTGTGCACCCCGATTCCAACAAAGAACAATATAAATCTTGCTTATTACAACTTTCCCTATCAATTATAAACTGACAGAAAGTAATCCATTCTTCCATGAAAATGAGTTGCAATTGAGATAGAATGAATAACAATGAGAGAAGAGAAAGGAGAAGAAGAAGACAGAAAACTATCGGCTTGCTAGGGGTGATGATCATCATTTCTCAGAGCAAGATTCGTCCCACCACGGATGTTCTTCCAGGAACCAACAAGTTGACATAGAACTTCTGAAATATTCGTCGTCCTCGCTTTTCTGACTCGCACGAACTCCTCTGTACTCCAATTGCACCCGCCATTCTCTCCTCGCTTATGTCTCTCTATTTCGGAGTAAGTCCACAAAAAAGGCACAAAGAGAGTATTTATAGTGTAGGGATGAAGCCCTAACCCTAATATTGGACGCCATCACATTATGAAATATAACATTTAATTAAATTTAAATCCCACAAAAATCGGATCCGAATAATTGATCAATCTTTCCGTAAAGTTCAAATTCCATAGTCAATAAAAAAATGTTGTCTCATGCGCCCCCTGCGCTCTCTATGCTCACTCTGCATATATCACGTCTTAGTCCCAAAAATAGGTAGGACTAGGAATACGTAAACATGCCACCTAAGAATTCAACCAGACTCTTGTCTGACTCGAATACATATAAGATGTACTATAATGGTCACAATTTAGATACTACAGTAAATATATCTATGTCTCAATCCACAATGAAACAAAATACAAGAATGGACAACATATATCATAGTGTGAACCCCACACAATACTTGTCCGAATAGACTTGAAGGAAATAATACGAGTCTACAAAACTAGGCAATAACAGTAGAAATAAGTAGCGAGAAATAAATATAAATACGGAAGTGTTTGATATACGTATGAACTACATATACCTGAATCCTGCGGAAACAATCATCCACCAATATACTCCACTAACTCAGCTCAGCAATAACCTGGTGACAAAATACGGATCTAGGTCCTCAGGGGACATAGTAAGGTACAAATAAAGCATGTCAATAGTAAACAATAAATAGCACAAGGGTGCTCAAGGGTAACTAACATAACCAGCTATATGAATGCATCTGAAAACACACTCATCTGCTAGACCACCAATGACTGTAGGTCTTAATAGATACGACAGTAACTATAAAACTATGAAATGTGCATACAGGCCCCATCATGGTACATACAGCTGCTATGAATAACCGAACCTTAAAATTGTATGCAATAACAAAAAGGTAATTAATTGCCATTATCTTGTAATTGTGTCTCAAAAGTTGTACAAAAAAAATGAAGCATAGAAATATGAATTTATGAGTGACAGTCATGGTATAAGCCTAATTTGGCTTGTCTAAGTCTAGCATGCAAAGTTAGTTGAAAGAAGAAGGCTAGTGTTGCACTCAAGATCTTAAGACTATGGTGATTGGCTTCCAAAGTTTAAGAAAATTATCTAATAATTATACTAATTAAATAAATAATTCTTTTAAAATAAAAATAACCAAAATAACCCTATATAAAAATCATGGTGTTTACAACGCACCATGTACCAAAGTTCACACAGAAGCCTATGTTGAAACTCGCATAATAGGCCGCATAGAAGCTTGCACAGAACGTCGTGTGTAGATCGCCTATTGCAAGAGCCTGCGCGCACCCAAGCAAAAAAGTGCAAAAAATGTGCATAAGCACCTTGCGACGATACTGACGTGTTAAGTACGCCATTAAAGTGCCACTTTGCATCCTTGAGCCCGAGTCAGAGTCGAAGCCCGAGTCAGAGTCCGAGTCGCTAAGTCCCTTAGCTCCTAAGAGAATTTTTTCAAGAGAGTGACAAAAAGCATAAATGCTTTCCTCGAAGAGTTTAGCCTTAATCTAACTAGAAAAATATCCCACATGGCACCCACCCTTAGGCTACCATCCTATGTGCATATCTCAACAGCCACATGGTATGATATTGATACCCATATGGAGTATTTTCCAATATGGAACTATCTTTATAGTATTGCAAAAGGAAAACCACTACAAGCCAAAGGAAAAACTCTACAACTTTACTCCTGCAGTCTGCCACTGCCACTCTTATCAGTAAAGACAATGCACTTTTGTGTCGACCATGTGCCCCATCTTAATCGTCCTTACTACCACCACAAGGATGACCTGGTGGCCGTTGTTTGCGGCTTCACTGTGGCATAGTCGTAGCACCGCAAATGCGTCAATCGTTCGTGTGAGTGGTCCAGCTCCATCAAAGCTCACTTATGCATGAGCTATCGGTTGCCGACAACCTGTGTGCACCGCAACTTCTAACTGTCGAGCTCGATTGATAACCAGACCCGGGACCCTCCTCTTTCTCCGTCTTGTTCTTGGTGATCGAACGTAACAACTAAACCCTGATGTGCTGAGCTTGGCTCCCACTTGTTGTGTCGACTGTGTCGAGAGGAACCCTGATCCCTTTTTCAAGGTTCTTCAACCATATTGGCAGCCATTGTTAAGAAGAGAAGAAGTTACTGCAGCAGTAGTGGAAGATGGAATTAGCAACGACATAGTGTTAAACACTACTGCATTTTGGGTTAGGTAATCCTTTTTAGCCTCTTATCTAAATAATTGAACCATGCATGTACTAATACTTATGTTTATATTTTTTGGTAACTTTATAGATATGGTTAATAAATAATAGTATATATATGTATATATAGCTGTTATATAAATGGTAGATATTTATATGCAAAGGCCATATACAAGTAAGTTGCATAGATTATATTCATATACAACGGCCATATACAAGTAACTTATAATTGAAATAAATTGAGTTAGAATCCAAGAACAAAAAAATGTGCTTTGATACCATTATGTCACGTCCTGGTTCTGCAGAACCGAAAGTAACCAATAGGCAAGATGTCGTACAACTATAGATTATACTTTTATAAGGCAAAAAATAGACAATTAATGGTGTATCTCAAAAAACAACGGTAGCACAACAGAAGTTGACAGACAAATTGAACACTAACAAGATATAAAGAAAGTACCTCTTTTATTGGTATTTGTCATGGAATACAAGGACCTGCAGCAGATTACAAAGGCTCTCAATAGACAATTGAAACTTGCCATACTTGTCTTACTATGGTGGACCATGCATGTCTCGTCTTCACAAATAGTGTGATATCGTGGTAGTATTTAGGCTTAATTGTACTATTGCGAGCCTATAATTGGATATGTTGATGGATTATTAGTTGATGGATTATAGGAGATTCTAGGAAAGGTACTCAATCACATATTATGATTTCTTAATAGATTCCTGGGATTACCCTTGAGAATCTCACTTTAAAACTTGCTTAACTATATTTCACTTATTTTTGTTCACCCTAACTTTTGATTCAACTTGAATACATGTCTGTTGTTAATTAAACCTATTTTTTGCATCAAGACAAATTTTACGAAGGAACAATGGAGTAGAAGTTAAGTTCATAACCATTTAAGATTAAAGAATGGTTAATTAAAATCTTATGCATTAATGATGATAAATATTTTGAGGTTGTATTGCCAATCAAGAGACCAAGAACTTGGATCAAGATACTACATCAAGGTTTGAAGGATTTAATGAAATAGGTTGAGTAGTAAATGGAAGAATAACATATGATTCGATGATGGTAAATCAAGCTAAGAATGATGTAGTAGAAGAATAACATACGAAGTAGCAAGGGTTGCATAAATCAGGCTAAGAATGATATAGAAAGTTGTTCATTGAGAGTAAAGTAGTAGAACTGAGAATCAATATAATAATAATAATAATAATAATAATAATAATAATAATAAAATGGTAGGAGTGATGACTGGTTTTTTAGAATAAGAATAATTTGAGGTTGCAACTTTTCTGGAGGATTTGGTAGAACCGATAACATATCTTAAGATTTTAAGGATGGTTACGAAATAAGAAAATTTTTAGGTTGTTACCAGAAAGTGATTTAAATTTTTGTGAAAGATATTGAAGGTCACTAAAACAGAACAAATGATGCTATTTAAACGGATGGCCTTATAATTCATTCTTGATCTCTAGGATAATATAATTAAAGAGGGATGAGGAATTTTTGGCACTAAAGAAATGTATGGAAACAATGAAGATAAAAACTCATAATGAATAAAAAAAATGTCATTTGATTTAATTATTAAAATAGTAGAGTTTTATGGATAAAAAAATGATGATGGAAATACCAATTGATAAAGAATCTTTGAAGGGCGAAATCTAAATCATCAAATTTTTGGTAGTTGATAATCGATAATGTTGAGCCATGAGAATAAGCAGATCTAAGGATAAGAGAATTATACACCAAAACAAAGGTGAACATCTTAGAGGTTGGAATTTTAGAAATTTATTGACTATTGACATGTGTAAGAAAAGGGTATAACAACAACTTCATTATAATCGAGTAAACAAAAGTAGGATTCCTATTCTTTGTAGTCATCTTTTCTTCTTTGTGTTACCTCTAACCTATTTGTACCCATCAACTTGCTCCATTTGGAAACATATTATCCTAACATTACTAATAACTAAAATCTTATTTTTCTTTGAATCTTATTCTCCTCGTTACCTTTCAGAATGGCTGAGTCTCTGGAATAAAGGAATTAGTTATCATGTGGTGATGGTATATCTTTCGTTTGGTTATGACATTGCAGCCTTGAGATAGAATTGGTGGAAGAAAAGTGGAACTATGCATGAAAAAAAATTCAAAGAAATTAGTAGCATTATGAAAATTTTAAAAATGGTTATATTTAAGGAATTATCTTTATGTAACAAAGAAAATGTGTAGAATCCCGAAAAAGACTCAGAGGAAGTAATGGTGGGTCCGTATATTTTAAAATCTGAGGAATTAAAAAATACTTTGGTGTTATGTTCTTAAGAACGATGGGATTATCCAATGACGGTTGAGAATTAGACACTAACATTCTAGAAGTTTTAGAATAAAATTAATGATTGAAATTGAGAAAATTTTAATATTCTTTAGGTTACAAATTTATAAGATTGATAGAAGTATTTAAATATCGATTGAGAAAATAAGGATAAGACACAAACTAAAAGATTTAAAATAGGAATTGGAAGTCATGGGATATAGTTTTGAACGATGTTATTAAGGATTGGTAAAGATCAACAATAAATGACTATGAATTAATGGAACATGAAGATTTATTTTGACGCTTGGGAGTACAAAAATTTAATTTGGGATGAATATCATAATCTGAAATTTTCCTAATTTTCATAAGCAACAAGAAAACATGGAATTATGGTTACTTCGAATGTAAAAAATTTCAATTGATCAAAACAGCCACACTTTAGAATTGAAGAAAGCAATTGAAGTATAATTTGATGCTAAGATGAACAAGCTCAAATTTGAACAATAATAAGGATTATTTGGATATTTACTGCACAAATTTTGATTATCTAATTTAAAACAAAGGTTGTGAAATTTGAAACTTTTATAGATGACTGAGTTTGACAATAGATCACGAGATCAAGGAATGTGAAAAGAATGAGGATAGATATTACGGGAGCATTACCTCATATTGTGGGGTAATCCAGAGATCGAGGCTATATGAGTATTCAGGAGCTAAAGATTGCCATCATCTATATAAACCTTCCTCATCTTTGGTTACGTACCTATCATCTTCTTCAAATCCTGTCAAAACTTGATATTTCTATTTAACTTCGACGTTGTCAATTTATTTAATCGTTAAAAATATATCCTTATGGAAGACCTATTCCCAGTTTTCAATAAAATACTGAACTAACGTACCTTCTTTAAGTTCAAGATTAGAAATATATCTATGTTTGTGATCAATCCAAACTGCCATGATTATCATCCATGTCGCCATCCTTCCTGCACTCTCTTTCCCTCTTAGGTCCATTTAAGGATTAATGTTGAAGTTTTCTCTAATTTATACCCTATCCTATCAGTATAAGGATCAGTTGAGAAAGCCATGTTTTTGATAATTAAGCATCACTGGTCCTTCTTCCTCATTTTCTAGTAAATAAGTTATAATCCTAGAAGGTTCCATCTATTGTAGTACTTCATGTTCTCTTTCTAGAACTTGAAATAAATTGTTATAGACTTATGGTTTGCATCCTAGAGCATGTTTAGGAAACTACTTCTATAATATTTCAGTAGAACACATTTTCTTACTTGCTATCTATAATTTTTTCTGCCTTAGTTATGCCCTTCATAGTACGTAGAACTTCTTTGATATTTGGTTACAAAGGGTTTGAAAGATTCAAGGGACAGAGCCATGACTCCTACAAGCCATCCCTATCTCGATATATATATATATATATATATATATATATATATATATATATATATATATATATATATATATATATATATATATATATGTTTTTTTTCCATATTTTTTTCCCTTCCGATAAACATTTCCTTTATGTGAAATTTTCAAAATTATATATTATCGTCTTTTTGCATCGCCAACCAAGTCTTCTATCCTAACTATCCTTAAATTTCTAGGATGAAAATTTCTAAGGTGTGTAAATTTGTAACCCCTGATTTCCGAATACCAAAATTTTCACATTTAACTCTCAGTATCGTTTTCTATAAAGAATTTTCTTTTAAAATTTATTAAATAAAATTTTGTTATTAGTTATGAGAATATTTCTTGAAAATAATTTTTGAAAAAAAATTTAGAGTTATTTGGATTTATTATTAATATAAAAAATGAATTCATTAATAGATTTTAACTAAGATATTTCCTTTAGAATTATTTTACATGAGTAAGACTTGATTTACAAAATATAAATTAATAATTTAAGAATATTTTTCTTATAAGAAAGTATTGGTTATTAAGAAAAGATTATTTTAAAAAATAGATTAATAATTGAATATATTAAAGTTGAAATTAGAATAAGGAAAATGTTCACTAAAAAGGTTTTGTAAATTTTTCTTCATTCATGATTTTAAACTAATTGATTATTAGTTATTAGAAGTAATTAATTACTTTGAGAACTTATAGAAGAATCCCCTCAAACCCTCACCCCTCCCTTCTAAAGGATATTACAACTTGGCCATAAGGTGAACAAGTTCAACCCACCATTTAGAAAGAAAATTTATAAGGGCACTACAAAGTTTACTCAGGGCTAGCCCAGGATTGGGGCTAGCCCATTAATGAACAAAGTTTACTCACACTAGCCCATTTGTTTACTCATACTAGCCCAAACCCTCATAATCTCCACCGGAGTTCTCCTCCCTCATCCCTTTCTTGTCGAAGCCCTCCTCCTTCGCCTCCTCCCCCGTCCTCCGTCGCCGCCTCCCGTCGCCGTCGCCGCCTCTGCCTCCTCCCCCGTCTCCCGCCGCCTCCTTTCTCTCCCGTTCCTCCGTCTCGTACCCCCTTTCAGTGCTCGACTACCTCGGCATCCGTCCGCCGCTCCTCCCTCCCCTCCTTCCTCCGTCGCTACCACCAGGTCCTCCATTCCGCCGCCGGAAGACATGAATAATAACACAATGACAAAGAAAAATAACAGCACACAGGAAACCAAAAAAGGAAAAGAAAAAATAGAAGAACTGTCAAAATTTGACATATATGTTGATTTTTAGGACTGTCAAAATTTTGACAGTCCTACCAATTGGAACTACTGTCAAAATTTTGACAGTCCTAAAAATTTAACATATATTTTTTTGACTGTCAAACTTTTGACAGTCTTACCAATTGGAAGGACTGTCAAAATTTTGACAGTACTAAAATATATATGTTGAATTTTTAGGACTGTCAAAATTTTGACAATCCTTCAAATTGATAGGACTGTCAAAATTTTGACAGACATAAAATTTATTTTTTGTTAATTTATTTTGTTAATTGGTGGGGGGGCAATTTATTTTGTTAATTTTATGTTTTATTTAAGAAAATATATTTATCCGAAATAAAATTAAAATAAATTAACAGTAAATTTACTATATCAAAATTTTAAAATTAACAAAAAATTAAAATAAATTAACTCAGTTGTCGATATGTATCAAAATTTCAAAATATCCCAAATTTCTATCCTTAAAATTTGTTAAAGTATTCTATTATTTAAAATAGTAAATTTATTATTGGTACATTAAATATTTTGCAAAAAAAAAAAAAAAGTAAAATTTGGAGGTCGAAACATTATTTTTTTGCGATTCTAAAAATTTGGGAAGTTCGTCAAATGGTAAAACCGTTTATCCCGAAGTACTTTTCCATATGGTCATTTTGGCACAAACTGGACCTTGTTTCGATCTCCCAGTCAAAAGTTATGATACTTTAAAGTTTTATATTTTATATTTTTGCCTGTAATATGTACGTCTTACTTCGGATAAAAATTCTCTCTACACGAATTGTGTTACTCTCGTCGAAAACATACAAATCGACCTATTGTGTGACGAAAAACGATTGAAAAACAAATAGTTATGGCCGTTCAAAGTCTGATCGACGGCAGACGTAATATTCGTACGGTAGATTTTTTTTTTTTTTTTTGGTTCAATGATAACATATTTTATTTTGGATGTTAAACTAAATCAAAAAAATCAAAATCCAAAACTAACTAAATAGAAAAAAATAAAAAAAAAATATCCTGACAACTAAAATGAGGACTGTCAAAATTTTGACAGTCCCATTGTTTATGGGACTGTCAAAATCCTGACAGTCCTAATTTTATATAAAATTTCAGTGGATTAAAATTAGGACTGTCAAAATTTTGACAGTCCTTACAAGTTGTAGGACTGTCAAAATTTTGACAGTCCTGATTATAACAGTTCCGAGTGAATTTTGATGACAAATTTGTAATTATCAATGATAAAAATTTGAACTAGTCCCAAATAACTTTAAAAGTGACAAATTTATAATTTTGAAAAAAATTACATTGAACTAGCCCCAAATAATAAGTGTAGTGCCCTTATAAATTATCTTGAGAAAGAGAGTCTCCTTTGATTTTTCTCAAAATTATTTCCAATCCATCCACAACAACCACTCCCAATAATTTTCAAATACTACCCACCACCAACCGCCGCCAACTATCACCATCTCTGTCCAAACCGTGTCTGTGTCTACCACCACCATTTTTGTGTCAGTCGTGTGTCCGGCCTCTGGTCCGACCCCGGGTGTCTGCGTCCACATCTAGTTCATTCCATTGTGTCCAGTACAAGCCTCGGTGTCTCCCCGACACGTTCCAAAAAACACAAATCTACAACATCCCTGTTGTGTCCGACATGGACACTATGTCCAACATCAGGACATATCTAAAGAGAAAACAAATCAAAACCCTAATCCTAAATCTAACCTAGCCGTGTCCGAGAGCACCGTGGCCGCGCTCGATCAGATTCGCCTCTACCCGCCCGAAACCACTAGCAGTCTCCGAGCCCCCGGCTACATCCGATCACCGGATCCGCTTCCTGGAACCCCCTCCGCCGAGGCCATCCTTCCGATCGCTGCTCCACCCCATCCCGTCGATCGTCCAAGCTTGGCTGCCGGCTCGACGGACGACAATCCCGCGCGTTCCTCAGCTCGCCCGAGTGACCGACAACGTTTTCGATCCCCCGCAGGCGAGCCTCTCCCTGCGTGCGATTCCACCCTTCGGACCTCCGCTGCGTTTGAATCTCGCGGTTGAGCCCCACTAGGCGGCGCAGTCCGCAGCATCCGGCAGTTTCCGCTACCACCTGCTCTGCTCTGCTCACCGAGACCAGCGCTCCTAAGTTCCCTCCCGGATTCCCTCCTCGGTGAGACTCTAAACTCTTTTCGTTCTCCCTCTTCTTTCTTTTGTTCTTTCTGTTGATTAAGAACCAATCCTTAAATTTCCTTTTACATTTAGAGGGATAACTAACTATTGGGCCAGACCTTGGTAATTTCTAATAGTTTAAATTGGGCTTTATTAATTCTAAAACAAGAATTAGGCTTAAGTATAAAATTCAATTGAATTAAATGGCTAAGTCATGGACTTGTATATGTAAACCAGAGTAATCTATTCTACTATATAATGCCAAAACTAGGCTTCACCGTGAAAAAATTTCGTTCCAAAAATACCCTTCAACATATTTAGTAATTAAAAAAAATACCTACAATAAATTCCACTGACAACCATTTAAGATATGCAATAACGACAATCATTTACGAAAATCAAAGGGTCCATGCTACTTGCTAAGTCTTTTAAATTGTTACCAAAGAATTCGAAGGGTTGAACCATTAACCTATATAATTAAAAGCAGTAGAAATAAACTAACTCATCAACATCATTCACTCCAATATACGTGCAAAGCACGTGCATATATACTAGTGGGCGTTAAAGCCACTGTTTAAATTATTTCAAATTCCAGAACCCATTGTCCACACCAATTATTTTTCTGGAACTTAATACATTTTATCAAAAAGAAATACAGTTTTGGGCCTGGCCCGTTAAGAGTATAATAAAATTCTGGACGGAATCAGTGGGCGGGCTATGATGAATGTTCAGATTTAAGCCTAAACATATGGCTTATGTTAAGTAATTTAAGTTAGATTTAAATGGTTCAAATTCCTTTTGACCTACATAGTAAAGTTATTACGCTTTATAAACCTTAGATATAAATGGGCATAAATTAAATTTGGCTTTTTATAAAAAGAGTTGGGCTTTGTATTAATAACTGGTTTTGGACTTTGTTAATAAAAATAATAAAAATCGGCTTTCTAGTTTTTGACATATATATATATATATATATTTGTTCTTTGCTGCTCTTGGCCATCGTCCTCAACCCTAATATGCTTAATCTCCTCACCCGTCGGGCGCCCCCTCCACTCCACATGGATCGGCTGATCCTATTGGACGGCCAAGTCCCTAGTTCTCCCTCCTCCTTTGGGACCGGTCTACAGTTCTGTTAGGGTTAGTGGTTGTCATGCAACACTCCTTCGCGGAGATCGTTGCAGGCTCGATCGCTGAGCCAGTTCTCCCCAAAAAATGTTCAAGACCTATATCCACCTTCAAAGGATACCCCTCTATCTCCTTTTCCGAGGAAGAAGAAACAAGATTTGCCATTCCCCTTAAGTTTGCTTTAATATGCAATTTCTCTCACTCCCGTCCATCAATCGACATCATTCGTCGAGCATTCACTGCATTTGTCTTTGCCAATGAAGTTTCTGTTGGATATATTAATGCCAAACACATTCTGATTCGGCCAAATCTGGAAATTGATTTCCTCTGTCTTCGTTCCAAAGATCTGTGGTTTGTGGCCGAAGCTTCCATGAGACTTTTGAAGGACCGTAAGGCAACTCTAGGGGGGTGAATAGAGTGTAGTATAATAATCTATCCAATTAAAAATTGGTACGTAGTAAAGGCAGCTACCAACTAATAACAATATTAAAAGCAGATATGTTGAGTAGTAGAGTTAAGAGAAAACAAATGCAAACACTGCGATATATACTGGTTTCTCTCTGAGAGGACTAGTCTAGTACCGAGAACTCTTGTTCGGAGTTGTATCCACTATAATCATCAATAGTAAATCGCAGGCTTTGATCTGAAGGCTTGCTTACTTCTTACAACCACAAGCTTTGATACGAAGGCTTGTTGACTTCAAAGCTAAAGCGAAAACTTGACGAGCCAAGCTTTTACAACTCTGACAGACTTCTAACCGAGATCGCACTTGGCACTAGAAGACTGTTGAGTTGATCTTGGAAATTGAGAAGGTTAAAGCTCTGAGTATTGCTCCCTAATGGATAGAAGGATTGAGAAGATATGAGTGAGTAAAAATGCAGAAATCCAAGTATATTTATAGACTTTTATGGGACAAAGTTTGATCAGAATTCTGTACCCATGCATTAAAAAATTTGAACGTCGAAACCACAAAATCAGATATTTCACAGCTAGCCAAACTTCTGTTTATAGCACGTCGAGTTCGGTCAGAGACCAAGTTCGACCTGAGTTCGGTAGGCTTATTTCTAGAATAGTCTAAGTTTTGGTATGGGCTAATTTTGATTTGATTTGAGTATGGTTATTGGTAGACTTCTGTGAGTGGACTTGAGTACTTCTAGTTGCCAAGTACGACTCGACTCATATAAGTTCTAGACTCAATAAAATGTAAAGTTAGTTATGATGAAATAAACAACTTGATACAGTACAACCATCAATTGTTATTGCAGAAACAGTATCGTCGAAGTCTTCAGTTGTATCATATTGTGACATATCGAAACATGGTTTAATTAACTATGAAAATTAAGTTGGCTGAGACCGAATGGACCAATAATCTCTCCCATTTTGATAATTAATAAACTATAAATAATAATATAAATCTTGGATGTGCACAGCTCTCCCGCAACTTGTAGAGCGATTTGATACAACAATGTCAAGTTTCATGTTTTCTCCCCCTTTGTTATTTGATCAAAATGGTACGCTCCCCCAAAATTGGTGGAATGGTATGTTTGACAAAGAAACAAGAGAGAGTGAAACAACATATAAAAATATCCAACAATTATTATGTCAAGTATTGAGAATATTGCATTTATCAAATTCAAATAAGTAGTTTCAAACCAAAAAACATACATGGAGTCTAAGAACATAGAAAAATAATGCAAAGTGATGTGAACTAAGAATATCATAGTAGATCAATCTAAACTTGAGCTTTAAGTTTCAAAATATACAGTAACATCTAGTGGTCATCGATCCTCATTGCCGTTTGGTTTAGCTAATCTATTGGGGTCATAGAAAGCATCCGCTGGATCCAAGTATCTCTGCACATAAGCATGATCGATGAGATAGCCTGGTCGATTAGGATCTCTGAGCATCGAAAATTGTCCGCCTGGGTGCTGAAAAAGTCCATGTTGAATGTCGATCAGGGTGTTACCAAGAGCCTGAGTCTGAAGTGTCTGACGGTGATCAAAACACGATAGCGATCATCTTCCAGTTTGAAGTGATCACGCAGGACAAGGATGGATTTCAAAGTAGCAAATGGTTCAGTAGCAGTTGGAGGTGATTGATTAGCATGAGTATTTGAGTTGGAGGAAGAGTTATCAGGTAAAAGAAATATGGGCTTAATACTATGAACTCGATTAAGATAAAGTGGTTTATCAAGATAATGACATGTGTCAAGATAAATGTCAAAGTAAGTGAAAATAGTTGGTAAGTACATGACGTAAAGTAATGGGCACCCTTTCTTGCGACATTGAACCATTTGATAGATGATAGTTTGTGGAAGATTGAATGTAATAGAGAAATGCAGATGATATAAGGCAAACATTTCTAAATAAGAAACTTCATCAGTATAAGATTTCTTAGGTAGAAACGTTGAGAATATAATGCGATATAGTTCAAAGAAATAGTTGTTCAGATATCTAGTATGAAATCTTTCAAGTGGACAAATATATGGGGCACAAAGTGAGTTTTTGAAAGTATTCAGAGTTATGTCGATTTCAAATTGAACTCAAGTTATGTTAACTAGGGGTTCACCTTTAGTAGGTATATGTAAGATTTCACCCAAATTATTAGCATCAAATTCAATGTTGATACCGCATACTCTAGAAGAAATAATATCATTGTCATATGTTAAGTTTGTCACGATCTGCCCCCAGTGTGAGGGTACGAGTACGTGGGTACGTCTAGCCTATGCCGCATCATCGACAGTAGAATGATGTCTATGTCAATAATACTATCTAATTATCTCACACAATAATATATAAAACCTGTCAATGATATCTCAACTCCATACGAAGGACAAGGTGAAAATACAAAATGATAATCAATATCAATCACAATAACTAGAGGAAGATATTGTCACGATATCAAATAGAAGAATGAAAATCACAAGTGTCACAAACTACAACCAGTATCGAAGTCTAATAGTCTATCAACAAAACACAAATAGTCTCAAATATAAATAACATACAAAATATCTAAGCTGGAGACATATCCAATACAATAAGAAAAATTAACTAAGTGTCTGCTAATACTAGTTGAGCCTCCTTAACGGCTGGTACTAGATCCTCCTGTAATAGGGGTGATATCTCAGTTGGCTCGCCGGCCCGTGGGCCATAATGTGCAGGACACCAATCTTCTAAATAATTATCTGAAAAATATATCCAGTCAGGATTGGAGCAAAGTACAACCCAATAGCAGTTCCAATAAATAACAAAAGCTATGCAACAATAATTGCAATAAAAATAAATGATGGAGAGTTACTAAGATAGTAAATATTATGGCAATGGAATATCACGACAAGTAATGGAAATAACCAAGAGCAATATGATAAGAATCAACATTGTAAAGAACTGGAAGTAAAAAAAAACTATAACAATAAGTTTCATAAAATATTAGTAAGATATGTGATCGGTTTGGGCCTAGCACGGTCTATAAATAAAGGAAACTAGCTCAATCATAGGTTTGGGCCTAGCACGGTCTATAAATAAAGGAAACTAGCTCAATCATACGTGTAATGCATGATTGGCTAGTTGTCACGGGCTACACTACTGCACGGGCTATAAGGTATGATCACATATCCACTAATACTTTTCCTACCCCGACCAGTACACAGATCTAAATCACATAACGTTATAACACGTAAATTACGATGAACGGTCTATAATATCATGCACTTTGATCACAGTATATATAATTACAAAGATATTACGGTAATCACTGAGTAATCACGAAGAACGATACAGTAATCACAAACAATAACATCTCATGACAGAGATCCAAGTATACCAATCCGCATAATCAATGTGTCAAGAATCAAATATCTCAATACTAAATACATATAACATAGAGACTATCAAATAAGAAACTATCAGAGAATGTATTCGCATGTGGTTCAGAGCAATGAATGTCAAACCGGGTTCGTATCTGTGTCTCAAAGACCTAAATATGAAATATCGAGTCAAAATAGTATTTTGGAATCATAAACGTGCTATACTAGCTTGAAACTAGGTCTCTAAGTCAAACTAGGTCCAACTAAGTCAAACTAGGTCCAACTAAGTCAAACTAGGTCAAATTTGGTCAAACTAGGTCAAATCTAGGTCAACACAATCAAACTAGGTCATTTCCAAGTTTCTAGGTTAATTTTACTTATTTACAAGATTTATAAAGTTATACTAGGTCTTAACAAGTTACTATTTGGTTTTAAGTGCTAACCAGGTCAAACTAGTCAATACTAGTTAACACTAGACCAATATTAGGTTCTAGGCTATACTAATAAGTTTTTAGCATATATTACCCTAATATATACTTCTACCTATAATTTCTAGCAATACCTAGGCATGTAGCTATTTATCTTACCCCGTATCACGGTATCTTAACACATATCACACAATTGCCTAATACCTTAGCCCGTATCTCAAATACCTTAACTATTAGTCAATACCTTAGTTCTAGGATTAATACATTGGCCTATCGATATTTACCTTATCCCGTATCATGGTATTTTAACCAGTATCACACATTTACCTAATACCTTAGCCTGTATCTCAAATACCTTAACTATGGGTCAATACCTTGGTAATACTAGATTTTAAAGTCATACTAGTTAGCTATGAGATAATAATATCATATATACTATATAGATATACTAATACATTCAATAACTTAGTCTAACACTTAATACGTAGCAAATACCTTAGTATTACCTAATTACCTATTTATTACCTTAGTATTATCTCATTACCTTACCAATACCTTAACATATTACCCCGTATCATAGTTTCTAGACTAATACCTTAGCTAATACCATTACCTCGACCAATACCCAATATCTTAACTCATACCTTGGTACCTAACCCATTACCTAAGCTAGACACTACCCTTACCATGGTATCTTAATTCAATACCTAATATTATAACCTTACCTTAGATCCTTGTATTACCTCATACTAGTTCTAATATTTTTGTATCTTGGTATTCTAAATACCTTGATACATTTTAGGATATCACACTCTAATTTACTATACACATATCCCACTTGTTTTGTACATGGTACCATGGTACTACATTAAGTATTATATGATATCAACCCCCAAGATACTAACCCATGACCATAACCTACACTTACCTTACATCCAAGATACTCACCCTACTATTGGAGCTTAACATCTTGATATTACCCATTACCTAGTTCTAATACCCAATATCTTAGTATATTGACCAATACCTTATCCTCCTAGATACTTACCCAACTAACTCTAATACTAATACTTGATACCAAATATGATACCTTACTCAAGCCCTAATACTCACTTACCCTCACTCATAATACTTCAGTGTTATGATACCAATATCCTCATGGTATCCAAGTATCACACTATTACCTTGCCCCAAACTCTAATACCTTGACACATAATTTACCTATACTTGGCTCACTTGATAACCACTTGTATCAACACTAACATATACAATAACTAACACATATTACCTAACACACACACACACACACACACACACACACACACACACACACATATATATATATATATATATATATATACAACCGATGATACCTACACTCACCTGATATCCATACTACCTAGGCTGATAGGATACACAAAATGTCTTTGTCGTAAAGTCAGTTCTCTACTTGTAACCAATATTGCATCTATTAAACCTATTTAATAAATTCTAGGTTTAAATTATGTTATATCCCTGCGTATCAGTTTTTTGAAACTTCAAACAGATCACATTTTCGTATTTAGAAGCTCCGGGAATCGTGAAAACACCGAAACATATTCGTCTTTCGGACACCTAACATTCAAACAGTTTTACAGAAAGTTCTATAATAAATTTGGCCTATTAATTTATATATTTAGAAAGCTAACTTCGATACAGTACTTTTTTTAAAAAGTGGAAGATTAATCGGAACTCTGAGTTAGGAGTTAAGGCATTTATAAGTTGCTATGACTGCTAAAAATAAGACTGAATACTATAACAAATTTTTGCTGTTTTGGACAAAAGAACACATGTATACACGCAATTTACCAGATCCACCTATACGTATCATGGCGTATCATGATACAGACTCTACATGTTCAATTTTAGTCACAAAAACACATCCACACCATCAAATAAACATCAATAGTCCTCATTAGGACACAACACACACACACACACACACTCAATGGATAAAATTGTGGTTTTTCTCAAATTGAGCCCCAAAATTATGACACCAACTTAGATATAACAAATTGAGGGCTCATAGTGCCTAGGTGTACCATTGGAAAGTCAGATCTAATCATGGGAAGGTTCTTACATGACCAACGTGTGTTTCTAACCCTGAATTTTATAAAATTGAGAGAATTACCTAGTATTTTGGTAGCCTCCTTGGAGAATTTCGAATTTGGACACGGAAGAGATGACTCATACACAATCTCCTAGCAAGCTCCTCTCCTATGGATCTCCTTGTGCTCTCCAATGCTCTAGGCCTTCATGATGGTAAAAATGAGTGGAATTGAAAGTGGATTGAGTAAAATTTTTAGGAAATTGAATTTGCTTGGAAATGAAGAAGCTTTGGAGAAAATGAGGCTAATGAGTAAAATAAAATGAATAGATAAACCCTAAATTAAATTTATATCTTATAGTAAGGTTTGGTCATGCCAAAATATTAAGTTTGTCCCTCTCCATTTATCATAAATGGAATCTAATTAACTAAAGGAAGGAATCTCTACAAATAAGAGAAATATTCTCTTTATGACAACTAAACTTAATTAATTCTAATTACTAAAGTTATGACTAACAATAATTATCACTAACTAACACTTGCAAATTCTAATTGGCTAGCCACTAATTAATACTAATATAATTATAGGCAATCACTAATATAAATTAATATATAAAAATTTTAACAGCATGCAAAATTATCAAAATACTCCTATGGTGGAAAGTAGTAGTTACAATCATACTCCATTAGAAAAAAATTATCCTCGAAATTTAAGGTTGGAAGTAGATACGAACTGAAATTGTAACACATGGTCCAGAAGATAATCTCGTCTCCTTCATTCTAACTTGTTATAATCTATTCATCTTAATCCTGGCTATAGTCAGTCAAACCCTCATCTAACCATGGTCCAAGAAAGTCCTATCCGACTTATACAACATACAATTCTATTGAAAATGAAACATTTACGGTTTATCAAACATGTACAGTTATAATCCTATTAGTCCTGATATTGTAGTCCCTATAAATGGTATCTATTAACTATACTAACTATATAACACAAAATTTCTAAAGCAACTATAAGGTACTAAAGAATACATCAAATCAATAGATGAAAAAAGGATAGGAAGAGAGAACAGAACTTGCTAACCCATCACCTGTAGCGTCGGTCTCTCGACCGTCATCGCAAAATTCCTGACCTGCTGGGGTGTCTCCCTCTGCTGATGCGGACATTTGCGATGCCACAGACGGCCTAGCTAGACTCTTTACCTATCTTTGACACTTACTCCAGTTATTCACTAAACATCAATCTAGCCAAAATACTTAATATCAAGGGTTACAATTTCTAATACTAATGATATACTATAGTTCTAGGCCATGGACACACTTAACTCACTGTCACGTACCACTTTGGATACTATACTAAGACTTCTAAGTTAGTATCTATATGATACCTATCCAAATTTTTGACACTATCTATCAATGGTACTAACTCCTATACATGACACTCATGTGATACTCTCCTACTAAGGTACTCAAGGATCTCTTTTATATCTATTACACTAACCACTAGGTTACACATATCTTGAATGCTTCTGATACTTGAGATACTCTGCATCTGGACACAAATACTCCTCCTATCTTGGTATCCTGATACTAAATAATACATTGACACTTTACAATTCCTCTAGTGCAATCACCTGTACCTTGGTATCAATATAAATATATATAGATACTTCTACCCACTAAACTTACTCTCGCATAGGTTACTCCACCTATTCTCCCTACCTTGAACACATGCACTCCTACTCCAAAACATATTCTACATCAGTATTACATTGGTACACTAACTGATACTGTAACTCTCAAGATATGTACTGATACTAAGCTGATACACTACACATACCACATAATAGTCATCTTAAACCTAATGCACCCTGGACTCTTGCACTCTTAGGAACTCTCACTAACTATATAACTGTTCTCGATTCACGCACTTAAAACTCTATGATACATGCTTAACACTAACCTACCCACTGACACACTATTGATACTTGTCACGACGCGCACCCGAAAATTGGGCATGAGCCATGGGTATGTCCAGCCTACACCGCAACATCGGCGGTAGAACGCTGTCTAGGTCTCAAACATAACTCATCCTGTCAATGGTCTCAACTCCATAGGGAGGACAATGATAATACATGGTGTTTGAGATAAACAAAGAGGTTTATACGAAACTTTTGCTTACAAACGAGAAAAGAGAAAAGTACAATTAATCCTATACGAGGATGTTAAGTATAATAAAAATGATTCTGGGGAGTATTGTTATGGAAGTCTGATCTGCGGTCGATCACTTTGTTCCTTGGACTACACGATGATGAAGAAGTGCTGTAGAAGAAGCTTCAAACTTTCTCTGAACTGGAGGCAAAAGCCAGTCAAAGAAAATTTGTAAGTAGGGTCGAATTCCTGTTGCCAAAGTTGTCAGCCAAAAACTCTCTGTATATCCTCCGTCTCCTTGGTATCTGTGATCTCTCTGCCCTCTTTTGGTCCGACTAGGAGTCTCTATTTATAGAGATCAATCCAATAACTGCCTGGTTGGCGTAAAAGCCAAATAACTGTCTTGTTGGCGTAAAAGGCCGAACTGTGAAGAAGATTGCCTCCTTTACGCTGCAGCTATAATAACTGCTACCCACGTTCAAATAATCTTCTGAATCTGCGTATGATACGTATCCCATTATAAGGTAACGCGTATAACTGCTTTTCGAAGATCATGGCATGCAAGCCACATAGGTAACTGCCTGGTTGGCGTAAAAGCCAAATAATTGTCTTGTTGGCGTAAAAGACCAAAATGTAAAGAAGATTGCCTCCTTTACACTGCGGTTATAACAACTGCTACCCACGTTCAAATAATCTTCTAAATCTGCGTATGACACGTATCCCTTTATAAGGTAACGCGTATAACTACTTCTCGAAGATCATGGCATGCAAGCCACGTAGGTAACTGCTCCTTGCGTAAAGCTTGATGATTCATGAATAATAGATAACCAGCATAAAATAGCCAATTATCCTTTACGATTGAGGTCTTGAGCATATTCTGGGCTAAAATAGCCTTATCAACGTACCTTTGCAAATATAGCAGAGTTGGTGTATTTCGAGGAGATAGCATACGGCGTACTCCTATAGTTGAAAATAGCCTGATTGGCGTAAAATACAAGGATAATGATGTGAGCGTATTAGTCTCAGTCTTAGCTTTTCCAGTCATGACAAATTTTGAACATAGAACAAAATCTCGTGCCTTAAATGCAGAGATATGCCTCAATCTCGTGCATTAAATGCAGAGATATGCTTCGAGCTCTGTAAAAGAAACAGCTTTTGACGTGGTGTCTGATTTTGTCTTATCTTGAGCATAAAAACTTATTTCTGTCAATGTAGAATAGGCAGTGTATTCAGAAGACCCCATTTTTCTTCCTTTGCATGCGTAAAAATGACTTGTATCAAGAATATGTCACAAAACGATAACCTGGGTCTCTGTGCAAAAATTATTATCATAGCCGTGTAGTACTTTTGTCAGATGTCAGGTTCACTGATTTGACTGACAAATTTATCCGAGGAATACGAAGGGTTCCTCGTACAACTTTACGCTGCATTAAAAATAACGTATTTTAAAATTTACGCAGGAAGGTATAGCAACCTTTTACGCAGAATAGCCTTGAAGCTCTGCTTTACGCGGACAGCTATGAAGCTCTATTTTACGCCAGACAGCTCTGAAGCTGTGTTTTACACAGACAGCTCTGAAGCTCTGTTTTACGCGGACAGCTCTGAAGCTCTATTTTACGCCAGACAGCTCTGAAGCTCTGTTTTACGCAGACAGCTCTGAAGCTCTGTTTTATGCGAACAGCTCTGAATCTCTGTTTTACGCGGATATCTCTGAAGCTCTGTTTTACAATTCCCTGGCATATTTCATGCTTCTACAAGCCCCCCTTCAAAGTTTTTAAAACTTGAAAAAGTTTTGAAATACTTTGAAAAATAAGCATGGAAGAGAGTTGACTTGGTCAAGGAGACGAACATTCTACTAGAGGTAATATGGACGTAGTAGGATATTGCATTCTCTCGGGATATTCCACTGGGGAATATTTGTAGACTTATTATCCATGACGTACCTAATACTAGGTACGGATAATAGGTTGAGATGACTGACACTATCAGAGGTCTAGAATGACGTGATATCATACTATTTTGAGGGAAGTTTGCTCAGAGGTAACATGGACGTGGCAAACTTGGAATTCTGTTGGAGGTATCTTACTCAGAGGTGATGTGGACATGGTAAAATAAACTTCCGTAGAACTGGAATTTTTATGGAAAAACAATTCAGAGGTAATATGGACATAATTGTTTTGAGATAATTCCGCTGTAAAAATTTTGTGGACTCATCATCCTTGGCGTACTTAGGATTTAGTTCAAATGATAAGTTAGAACGATTGACACCATCAGAGGTGTTATAGACGTGATGGTAGAAAGTCGATAGTTAAGAATGCTTGCTTAGAGGTAAGATGAACATGGCAAACTCTTGCATTGTGGACTTATTACCCATGGCGTACCTTAAGTATGGATAATAAGCTGAAATGACTAGCACTATCAGGGGTTATGCGAACATAATAGTAGAAAGTTGAAAAGAAGAACTTTACTCAGAGGTAATGTGGACATGAAAAAGTTCTAGAAATATCTTACTCAGAGATAATGTGGATATGGTAAGATATGACTCTGTAGGGATAAAGAAAACAGGACAGAGGTAATATAGACGTGACCGTTTTCTTGTGGTGATAGATTCACTCTGCTGGGAATAGTGGAAAGATGTAGTTCAGAGGTAGTATGGACATAAACTGATTGATAGTAGTACCGAGAGGTTATGTATGATCCTGGTATTTTTGGTGGAAGAAAAAGAAAATAAGCCAGAGGTAATATGGACGTGACTATTTTTGTGGACATAACACCGCTGGCGTACTTAGGGTTAAGTACGTGCTAAGTTAAGATGACAACCGATATCAGAGGTAATATGGACGTGATGTTCGATAGCCAAACCTGAAAGGTTTGCTCAGAGTTAATATGGACATGGCAAACACGGTCGGGGAAAAATATTAGGATGATAGTTCAGAGGTAATATAAACGTGAACCAATGTCCGAAAAAGTCACGGAGGAGTGGTCTGCTGGGGAGATTTCAACCATATGACATGGTTTACATCTTGAATTCTTCTTAGACTTAGCTTTAGCAGCTTTAGTTTCTTCCTCAATTTCTGATACTAGATCAGGGTGAATGATGAGAACATAAAATATCATATTTTTATTCTTTAATGTATACTCCTTTATGCTCATTTGATGTCTAAAGATACTCATTATTTTTATATTTTGATCTAGGATGCAATTGGAGTCACTAAATACAAAATGGAGCTAATTATCAATTCTGGACAGTTTTGATACTTTGTAGAAAAATGTTCATAACTTGCTCATCCGAAGCCCAATTGAGCTGATCCAAATTGATTCGGAAAGCTAAGTGATAGAGGTACAATTTTGCTGTTTTGAGTTTTGCGAGATTATGGCTGCATCATGGACCAAATCAGGCTTGAAGTTGAGTCAACTATGCTGTGCACGAAAAGTGGAGCTGAATTAATCATTTTCCAACTTGTTCAAAGATTTTATTTTATTGTTTGGGTTGTTGTAACTCTTAGAGGATTTGTGGGAAGATATTGTGATCTTCAAACAACTAATTTAGAGTCTATAAAAGGGATAGAGATAAGGAGGAAATGGAAAAACAACACACAACTCTTCTTCCTCTTCTCCAATATTCTTTTGAAGTTTTCATGAACGTGCGGAGCTAAAAGTCTTATTGGTCGAAGGAAGCAGAAGCCTTGGAATCAATAAAATTGTGAGATCTAAATTATTTTATATGTTTGATTTATGCTTTGAGTATTGAATATTTTTCTATGCCTACTTTCATGATTGTTTTGTTTAATTACTAGGAGGCCTACTAGTCCATTATCCATTTCGATCTACTGCTAAATTAGACATCAAATCTGCTATTGTTTGATTTTTCTAATTTATGAAGCAACCAAGATTTAATAAACTGCTTTGTTCTATTAGATCTTAGGAGAAAAACTTTTGACAAAATTAAATGCAACCGCTTGTGCTTGTGTTGTTTTGCTTCATCGATCTCTTTGTTCTTTAAGAAATTACTAGATTAAATCTTCAACGCTTGTCTTGGATTATTTAGGAATTAAAGCTAATTAGATCGCTTGTTTCTAATTATCTAAGCCTAAGAGAGATAGAAAATACTTCCAATGGTGAATATTCAAAGTATGATAATTTATGTTTGCATCAATGATCAATTTTAAGATTCCAATGGTGGATGTTGAATGAGACCAACATTTTTTTTTTTATTGTTTTAATACTTTAATTATTTTTAGCTCTTTTTAATTTGCTTTGATCCAAAACTCTCCCTCCCATCTTATTTCACATAGCATAAAGATCAAACTAATTACTCTTCGTGGGAACGATCCTTACTCTCACTACTACATATTATTTCAAGAGTAAATATTTTATTTTTGGGTGCCTACGACAGCACACCAAATTTTGGCGCCGTTGCCGGGGAGTAATTTTAGTTGATTTTTTTGCTTTTTGTGATCTTTATTTCGTTCTTGTGATCAAATAATTTTTTTCTATTAGCAAAAAAGAAAAAAAAGTTCGGTAACAGGAAATGGCGGCCAATTCTCAAATATTTGGCACTTGGCTAGATCTTCCATCTAGACATGCTGATGAGGTAAATGTGTCTTCCTTAGAAAAACAAATTTCTTGTTTAACTTCTCTTATTCGTCAAATGGTTGTAGGTAACATGAAAACAACAAAGGCTTGTAGGATTTGTCTAGTATCAGGGCATCCAACCGATATGTGTCCAACTCTTCAAGAGGAGTCCAATGAACAAGTGAATGCGGAATGTGGTTTTCGTGGACTACCAGAAATGAAGTATGATCCCTATTCAGACACGTACAACATAGGATGGAGAGATCATTCCAATCTCACCTATGGGAGTCCAAAATTAAATCAACCCGCAACTCAAAATTGCCCAAGTTACCAGCAATACAAGCAGCAATACCTACAACCAAGCCAAACTTCTAATTCTGGTATGTCTTTAGAAGATATTGTTAAGTCTATTGCCATTAATAATTTACAATTTTAACAGGAGACGAGGGCTAGTATCGAAAGTTTGAACAATCAAATGAGCCAAATGACAACTGCAATTAATAAACTAGAGGCGCAAAGCTTGGAGAAATTACCATGTCAAACGATAGAAAATTCAAAAGAAAATAAATGTTCTATCATTTTGAGAAGTGGTAAAGAGGTTGACATTCCAGAAAAAGAAGCACATGCATCATCAAAACAAGACAAAGAGAAAAATATCGTTGCAGACACGAACATTCCTAATGACGATGTAGTACCTAATGCAAAAGAAGTTTTTAAAATTGATGGAAAAAATGGAGTAAAAGTTACCATCAGTGAGAATTTTGAGAAAGAACATGAGTTAGCTTTGAGTACTAACTTACATAAAACTGTTGCAGTGTTGAACGATCTTCCAAAAAGACAACAGTCAGGTAACATTTCATATATTTCGTTACCAATTTATAACAAAAGACCTTTACCTTCTGTTTTGCACGGATGCATTCTAGACTTGAAACCCATGCCTAGTTATATCAAATGTGCATAGAGTCGAGCCAACGACAATATTAAACAAATGCGCTGCTTGGGAGGCAACCCAAGAGAAGTTTTTTTTTATTCTCGCATTTTTTTTGGGTTATTTTGTCTTTTCTTTGCATTTAACCATACATTGGGGACAATGTCTGTTTTAAGTGTGGGGGAGGATATTTAATTTTCTTTAAGCAGTTTGAGTTTGTGTTTTCCTAAAAAAAATATTTTTTTAAAATAAAAGAATTTTGTTTTTGTGGTTTTTAATAATTTTTGGTTGTGTATGTCATGAGTAAGATTCAACTAAAATTTGAAAAATTCATAACAGGATTGAATAAGTAATTTTTTTGCAACTTAGAATTAATTAGTCTAGTTATTTTTATTGAAAATGGTAATATCTAAATTGGTAGACAAAAGCTAGTGAGGATTTGAGCCTTTAGACTGACACATCAGTCTTATTATTCTTTCATGAGAGATATTCTTCTACTGATTTGTTCTCTAGAACTTGCTTTGATTCTCTTTGAGTCACATTGACACATGCATGCATGAACATGATTATGGCCATCTTTGTTATGTGTTACATAAGTCAAATAGCCCACCTTGTAATTAATTTTCTTTTTGTTGAACCCCTTTGTGCTTTATTGCCTTTTTCTTGATATACCCACATTACAAGCTTTCAACCAATAATATTTATACCTTTACCCAAGTCGCAAAGCTAGTGGAGCATTGTTGATCATTATGATATGTATGGGTGTACGAAGAAATAAGAGTGGGGGTGTCTAAATTTGTGGTTTGGTTACAACCACAAAATGGAACATATTTTCATCCTCAAATTTCCTAAGTTCCATTATTGTTATAAAAAAAAAGAAAAAAAAGAAGAAAAAAAAGAAAAAAAAAGGGTGGAAGTTGTTTTACATTGTTTAAATGCTTTAAAAGCCAAATTGAAGATGTTGCAAAATGGAGTGATTGATTTTACATGTTTTAAATTGAGATTGAGTTAATTCAATTTTGCTCCACTAGTTTTGATGGCTTTTGAGCTACACTCCCAAATATATCCCACCTTAATCCTAAGCCACGTTATAACCCATGAAAAGTCCTTATGATTTATGTTATGCATGTGATTCCAGTGGTGGAGAATGAGAAGATATGCAAGCTTATGGTAGATCATTTCTTCTGGAATGAATTTTAGTGAAATATATACCTTCAAACATATGAGAGTTGAGTGTTTATTCCCGTGAGGGTCTACCTATTTAGTTTACTCCATTTTTAAGTGAAAATACCTACTAAGTAATTAGAAGTTGTTTAAGAATATATTTTCATGATATGTTATGAGTTTTGAAGAGCTTAGTTATTTTTTATTTATGACATTGCAACATTGAATTCTTTTTGGAAAAATAAATTAGAGTTTTGTCCGAGGACGAGCAAAGGTTAAGTGTGGGGGTATTTGATGAGAACATAAAATGTCATATTTTTATTCTTTAATGTATACTCCTTTATGCTCATTTGATGTCTAAAGATACTCATTATTTTTATATTTTGATCTAGGATGCAATTGGAGTCACTAAATGCAAAATGGAACTAATTATCAATTTTGGACAGTTTTGATACCTTGTAGAAAAATATTCATAACTTGCTCATCCGAAGCCCAATTGAGCTGATCCAAATTGATTCGGAAAGCTAAGTGATAGAGGTACAATTTTACTGTTTTGAGTTTTGCAAGATTATGGGTGCATCATGGACCAAATCAGGCTTGAAGTTGAGTCAACTATGCTGTGCACGAAAAGTGGAGCTGAATTAACCATTTTCCAACTTGTTCAAAGATTTTATTTTATTGTTTGGGTTGTTGTAACTCTTAGAGGATTTGTGGAAAGATATTGTGATCTTCAAACAACTAATTTAGAGTCTATAAAAGGGATAGAGATCAGGAGAAAATGGAAAAATAACACACAACTCTTCTTCCTCTTCTCCAATATTCTTTTGAAGTTTTCATGAACGTGCGGAGCTAAAAGTCTTGTTGGTCGAAGGAAGAAGAAGCCTTAGAATCAATAAAATTGTGAGATCTAAATTATTTTATATGTTTGATTTATGCTTTGAGTATTTAATATTTTTCTATGCTTACTTTCATGATTGTTTTGTTTAATTACTAGGAGGCCTACTAGTCCATTATCCATTTCGATCTACTGCTAAATTAGACATCAAATCTGTAATTGTTTGATTTTTCTAATTTATAAAGCAACCAAGAATTAATAAACTGCTTTGTTCTAGTAGATCTTAGGAGAAATTTTTTTGACAAAATTAAATGCAACCGCTTATGCTTGTGTTGTTTTGCTTCATCGATCTCTTTGTTCTTTAAGAAATTACTAGATTAAATCTTCAGCGCTTGTCTTGGATTATTTAGTAATTAAAGCTAATTAGATCGCTTGTTTCTAATTATCTAAGCCTAAGAGAGATAGGAAATACTTCCAATGGTGAATATTCAAAGTATGATAATTTATGTTTGCATCAATGATCAATTTTAAGATTCCAATGGTGGATGTTGACTGAGACCAACATTTTTTTCTTTGATTGTTTTAATACTTTAATTATTTTTAGCTCTTTTTAATTTGCTTTGATCCAGAACTCTCTCTCCCATCTTATTTCACATAGCATAAAGATCAAACTAATTACTCTTCGTGGGAACGATCCTTACTCTCACTACTACATATTATTTCAAGAGTAAAGGTTTTATTTTTGGGTGCCTACGACAGCACACCAGTGAACCCACATGATCTCCCCACACTTGGTAGTTAGGGGTGATATGGAAGTTCTAGAATTCGTTTGCGTAGTTACCGGAGTATTTTGTCTAGATGTATTGATTGCCAGGACTTCCTTTCCTTTTGAACTACGAGTTATTGGAGAATGAACACTTCCCTTTATCAGAGGTAGAGATCATGATTCCGTTGTCAAGAGCCTTTCGACTATTATCTTCAGCAGCTACTGCCGATATGATAAATGAGGGCCAATCATGGAACTAATATGGTCCCGTGAATACTGAGATCAGTGGGAGTAGGTTCTTTCTGCAAATGTCCACAAGGCTGAATCTGGAACTCCAGGAGGCATCTGTAAAGTAGCCTGACGAAAGTGTTCAATAAAAGTACGAACGTTTTCTTTTTCCTTCTGCTTTACCTCAATGAATGATGAAATAGACATGTACATTCCTCCCTCGTAGAATCGAGCGAAGAATAGAGTTTTGAAATCTTCAAAAGAAGTAATGCAGTTGTCAGGTAGACTACGATACTATTGGTAAGCTACTCCAGACAGACATCCTTTAAACACTCGAGTGAGAAGGGCATCATTTCTTTGCAATAATACCGTCATCATGCTGAAGTAGTTCATATACTGGCTTGGCAACGTCTTTCCCTCAAACAAAACCATAGTCTGTGGTTTATATTTTGGTGGAAAAGGGATCTCATCCCAGACAGCTGGATATGGCTGGTTAATTCCCAACTTCATGAGCTAATTTTTATGTTTTAAAGCATCAAATTGGGCTTTCAATTTCCGAACTGCTTGTATTGGATCTTTAGATGGGAGAGGGACAGCAGAAAGGTGAGAGATTGGATGTATTGTAACTCCAACAGGAGGTAATACATTCTCTGGGTTAAGAGGTTGAGGAGCAGCTGATTCTTGATTTTGAATAGGCTCTTGGCTTGCATTGACTGGTGGTATGTCTACCCCCACACGCAGCTGAGTCAGAGGAACAGGTGTTTGAGCTTTTGCAGTTGTATGTTGAATCACCATCATTTGGTGCATACTCTCCATCATGGTATGCATTTTTTTAAATGATGTTTCCAATTCAGTGATGCGTTGTTCAGTACTTCCTGATGGGGAAGCTTCTCCATATTCGTCTCCAACAATATAAACTCCCATTTCTCTAGATGCCACTGAGGGATTAGTATAGATCTCTGTAGAGATTGAATCTATACTTTCAGTATCTGTTTCAGAAAACTGGCGATTCCCAGTGTCGGAATCTGAAGAATATGAAGCTGATTGTCGTGACCTCGAGCGAGTGTTTCAAAAAATACCTTCTTCAAAAGTCTCGATGAGTCTGTCAAATCTCCTTTGGCTTGGAGTTCTGGAGGGATGACGTCTTGAACTCGACCTTCCTCTAGGAATATGTGAAGCCATGTTTACCGAAGCAAATGTGGGTTCTTCTTCCTATAATGACACAGAATAGTTCAATAGGTCGAACACTGACCGTGTTGCTTTAGAACAGCAACAGTTAATTACAACCTTATGACTATTACAACAATGTTCTCTGAGGGGTGTAATAGACATATTAGGAGATCCCCTGTCTTTGCATTTCTGGATCAAGAAATCACGCAAATCAGAAAGATTACCAAAAGAAGCAGAAGGCTTATTCTGCCTTTTTACATCAGTAGGAATGTGTAGATTAGGAACCATAACCCTTTCTCTGCTATAGGAATACAATAGTTCACCCATATGAGTAGTATATGGTCCATCATCTGTTTGAGGAGCGTATCTTCCCGTGAAACGAGTCTTCTTTACGCGGACCGACCTATCCTGATGTAGCATAGGTTCGCGTAAAACAGGAAAAGTCCTCAAACGGCTTTCAGCGTCACGCGTAATCTGTAAAGTAGGAATTTTTTTCTCTCGTGGGCGTAAAAGCTTAGAGGTTGAAGGATTCGTCACTTACTTTCCTTTGATGTGATCAAAGGGTACATCTGCCTCATCATAGACGGGAGATATAATTTTACGCGCGGGGCGTGTTTGAAAATTTTGAATTGGCACTGAGGCTTTGCCAGAAATTTTGTCTACCACGTCACAGACGGGAGACGAAAGTTTACGTGCATGGCGTGTTTGAGACTTCTGGATTGGCACTGTGGCATTGCCAAAAGTTTTGTCTACCACGTGACAGACGGAAGACAAAATTTTACGCACAGGACGTGTATGAGACTTCTGGATTGGCACTAAGGCATTGCCAGAAGTCTTGTCTACCACGTGACAAACGGGAGACAAAGTTTTACGCGCAGGGCGTGTTTGAGACATCTGGATTGGCACTGAGGCATTGCCAGAAGTCTTGTCTACCACGTCACAGACGGGAGACAAAGTTTTACGCACAGGACGTGTTGGCTGTTTTATCACAACTTTGTTGATCAGTGCATGAGAGCTTGCAGGAAGGGTAGAGGACGTCTTGGGCATCCACACTTTACGCAGCTTCCTGTTGTTAAGGACAGAGGAGGAATGAGAACTACCCCCTGTACGAAGCATGTCTTCATAGGCAGATTGGTCGAACTAGATGACCAAAGTCTTCTTTGTCGATCCGATGGATACCGCATCGTGTTGAGCAATTGCTTCCTCGTCAGAGGTGTCACGATCCGCACCCGAAAATCGGGCATGAGTCGAAGGTACGTCCAGTCTACGCTGCAGAATCGGCGGTAGAACGCTGTAAAGGTTCGTTCTAGGTCAACCAAGTATCTATATAACTCATAAAAATCTGTCAATATCCTCTCCAAAAGGAGGGCAACCACACAATATATATATATAAATAATCCTCTCCAAAAGGAGGGCAACCACGCAATATATAATCTCTCAATCACAATAACTAGGGGAAGAATAAAAGCACGATATGATAGCAACAAAGAAACAGAACCAAAGAGAGCAAGACAATATCCAAAATACAGTCCAAGTCTATAATAGTCTATAATATCTCACTGGCAACAAAAGAATAAGTACAATCATCCAAAATAACAACTGGGAACAACCCAGGAAACCCACATAGCTAACTAGGGCGCTAACGACGTCTCCTCGGCGCACTCCTCCTCAGTCTCGGGGTCACAACCCTCGTCAACACCCGGCCCGTAGAACGTCGGGCAATAATCCTCAGGATCCTCTGAAAAAAATATGCCCAGTCAGGACTGGAGCGAAGTACATAACTCTGAAAGCAACTCCAAATATATGGTAAGGTGTATATGACGAGCAATAGAAAAGTATACAAGATGCACAGGAAATAAATACATGCTGGAGCAGAATAAGTAGCTGCAATATAAACTGGAGAACAATACAAGTAGTGGAAAAATAACTGCAGGTAAGAAAACATGAATACTAGCTAAGTGCCTTGAGCACAAGTTCATTATGTGATCGGCTTAGGTTGCACATGAAAAACACTACGATAATTCCGTTATGCGTGAGTTGCATAATCGACATACACATGAATACTGTTTGGCTTTGATCACATAACCAACTCCTACTCCCCTCCCCCACTAATACTCTTGGATCCAACCACAACACGCTACGTACATGATAATAGCTCGCGCACATGAAGGCGAGAGCACAAGTAGCACATGATAGCACATGAGAATCAATATCCGAAGCACATGATGAAATACACGTGATAGAGTACCCGCTGAACACGGTAAGGGGGATAGCATCTCATGACGGGATCTACTAGTACCAGCTCGTGTAACAATATGTTAGAATCAAGTATTACAGTTCTAGAACAGGTGATATAAATACTATCATAAAATAGAAACTATCAGAGGTAGGTACTCGCCTGATGTCCTGAGCAACTGATGAGGATTGAGATCCGGACCGGTGTCACAAGAACCTATTACGAAAAGTAGAATTAAATAGGGTTCTAAAGATTTAAACTGATATAAAATAATTAAAAACAGGCTTATAGGGATATTCTAGGTCGAACGGGTCAAACCGGTAAAATTCGGGTCAAAAAGTCAACCAGGGTTTCCAAAAAGTCAACTCTAGGTCAAAACTAGGTCAAACGTTAACTTTTACGGTCAACTAGGACAATTATGGTCAAAGCTAGGTCAAACTAGGGTGCCCCTGAAATTCTAGGTCAAACCGAGCTCATTAAGCTAGAAAACACTCAAACTCGCCTCCTCGAGATACCGGGATACCCTCGGTATCCGATACCTCGACCTAGGCCAAGCACCCCGCCTAAACCCGCTAAAACCTATGCTAGCACGCGTAAATATAACACATAAGCATATAAAAGTCACTCCAATACTATTCCTAGGCTATTGCTCAAATACCCCGCTCGAAACTCAATACCTTGGATATCTCAAGGTATTGAGATACCGCTCTCATACCCCTCTAACTAGCTATTAGTTAGCTATTCAAGCTTATAAATATATACCTAGTTATTAATCTAGGTTAGAAAATATATATATATCTATCATATATACATATATACCTAAATACCTATATGTATATATATCACACATATACACATACCCACACACATCTAATATATATATATATATATATATATATATATATATATATATATATATATATATATATATATATATATATATATATATATATATATATATATATATATATAGATCTAGTTATATCTAAACTACCTATCTAACTATATGTATTTATATATATATATATATATATATATATATATATATATATATAATACCTACCTATCTATCTATCCATCTAAGTAATTAGATATCTATCTAACTATCTCTATAACTATCTATCTATATAACTTTCTAACAATCTAACTACTTATCTATCTAGATAACTATCTAACTATTAATCTATCTATATAGATATATAGATCTATAACTCTATAACTATCACACTAAGCTACCCCGCTCCCGCGAACATTTGCTGCTGCTTCCCGCTTAAAATGCTGCTGCTGCTGCTGAAGAACTGCTGCTGCTGCAGCTGCCTTTTACTGCTGCTTGCTGCTGGCATTGCTGCTAGCTGCTGCTGCTGTGCAGTGCGCAGCGCACTGCACGCTGCTGCACCTGCTGCTGTCTGCCTCCCCCCCCTCTTCGCAATCACACACAGACACACATACACGTATATACATATATATATATATCTATATATATATATATATATATATATATATATATATATATATACAACTAGATATATATATATATATATATATATATATATATATATATATATATATATATATATATATATATATATATATATATATATATATATATATATATACACAAACTTATATATATAATCTAACACACACACACTAACATATATATCAACACACACACCTACACACTCACAAACACTTACACATATATATTTATACACACACAAACACTTAAACACATAGCTATACATATATATAAACACACCTATTTATATATATATATACGCACACACACACACACAGATATATAAATATATATATATATATATATATATATATATACACACTCACACTAGTATATATATATATACAAGCATATATATATATATATACACACACAATTATAGATACACAAACACACACACACACACACACACACACATATATATATATATATATATATATATATATATATATATATAGACACACACATAAATATATATATATAGACACAAATACACAACACAGCACAACACACAAACAACACGCCCCACTCACGTCCAACGACCCCGACACGCACAAACACCTATAAATATATAAAATATAATCCGAGAACTCTAGCACACACTCCCCGATACTAACCCAACGCACGCACAAGCCCGAAACTAGGAAACCAAGTCAAAATGACCGTTCGGTCATTTCGACGAACACGCGGTATGCGGTTCGGAAAACCTCTTGAAACGCACACCAAATCAACTCAGAATTGGCCCAAAATTTATCCACGGGTTCTAAACGATGCCTAGATCCTATAAATTATGCTACCCCGTCGATTCTAGGCCCGTGGCGAAAACGCGCACGCACTTAGAACCGGCGACGACGAAAACCCCAAATTTGCTCGAAATATCCGTTTCTCTGCGACACGACTTCCCGTGTCTGAACGGAGACACGCACTCACCCTCAAGACACCTGAGAACGTCTACCTAGGTCCGTCTAACCTAGGACATCACCCAAAATTGGGCCAATTTCGGATTTCACCCAAAATTGACATAAAACCTAGTGTCAAGGTCTCCAAACACACCCAAACTCGTTCCAACTTCCTCCGACGGGTAGGCTTAGGGTCTAGGAAGGTTCTAAAATACTAATTATACTACATAAAAGTAATTAGCAAGGGGAAAGTTAGGATTTACCTCTTGGGAGTTAAAATCCCAAGGCCAAGTCTCCAATCCACTTGAAATTACCTCCCTCAAGCTCCAAGCCTCAAAATCTAGCCTCCATACTAAATCTAGGCTCTACACACCTAGGTTAGGGAAAAAGTAGGATTAGGGTTTACATAAAGAAGAAGGAATGGAAGAAGAAAGGAAGAAAAATGGAAGATCTTACTTGGAAGAAGGAAGGAAGAAGAAAGAAGGAGTGGAGAAGAAGAAGTGAAGAAGAAGAGTGAAATGGGGGAAAGTGGCTGCTGTGGTTGGGTAGGGGCTGCTGTTGGGGCCGGTCACACTAAAATATAGGGTTACACTAATTCTCCAATGCCCAAAATGCCCCCATCTCACTTGGTTTGGGTTTCGGGTTCCAAAAGTACTCAAACTAACTCCAAATCTCTCAAACTAACCCACTAAAAATATAATAAATATTCTAAACCCAAAAATAGGTCTCACAAGGGTGTGGGCTGGGTCGGACATGGGTCCACTAGGGTCTGACATGGGTCCAGGCTAGCCAAAACCCTAAAACAATCAATTAAAAATAATATAATCACTAAATAAATATAAATATAATTAATTAAATACAATACACAAATTACCAAATAAAAATTAAAAAATAACCCTATTTTCTAGAATTGGGTAGTGACAAGCCTACCCTCCTTAAAATAATTTTGTCCTCGAAATTAAAAGACGAAACTAGGACAGAAATGCAAGGAAAGAACCATACCTCAGGGCTCAAAAAGATAGGGGTATCGCTCGCGCATTTCATCCTCCCTCTCCCAGGTCGACTCACCTGGAGAGTGATGCCTCTACGCGACGCGAACCAAGAGAATAGTCTGGTTCCTCAACGCCTTCTCCCGTCGATCCAGAATCTCTACCGGCTGTCTGGATAGCTAAGAGTAGGGCCCACTATGATCTCTGAGTGATCAAATACGTGACTGGGATTCGCCATATACCGTCTCAACTGCGACACGTGGAACACATCATGAACTCCCTCCAGCGTAGGCGGCAACTCAAGCCTATACGCCACGGCGCCGACCCTCTCAAGGATACGGAAGGGTCCGACGAAACGTGGGCTAAGCTTCCCGCCTCCACCGAAGCAAATTGTGTCCCACGTCGGAGAAATCCTCAGGAACATCTCCAACCTAGCACAAACAAGGTCTCTTCACTTAGTCTAAAACAAGCAATCACAAGCAAACACAAGAACAAAATCTAGATTCTAAGCTATACCTCAAACTCCAGAGGTCTCCGGTGGCTATCGGCCCAATGCCGCTGCCTGTCCTGCGCCACCCGAAGTCTATCTCTAATGAGTTTGACCTTCTCCGCTGTATCAACCACCATCTCCGGGCCAAGCAAAGCTCTCTCGCCTACATCATCCCATGATAACGGAGTACGATACCTCTGTCCATACAACGCCTCGAATAGTGACATCTCGATACTGGCTTGGTAGATGTTGTTGTAAGCAAACTCTACCAAGTGCAAGTGATCCTCCCAAGAGCCTCTGAAATCCAGAACACAAGTGCGAAGCATGTTCTCAAGTGTCTGAATGGTCCTCTCTGACTGACCATCTATCTGTGGGTGATATGCAGTACTAAACTTGAGCTGGGTGCCCAAGCTAGCCTGCAAACTCCTCCAAAAATGTGAAGTAAAGCGACTATCCCGATCTGATACTATGCTCACAGGAACTCCAAGCAGTCTGACTATCTGGCGCACATACATCTCTGCTAGTCTCTCTGTAGATGTACCCACTTTGAATGGTAGAAAGTGGGCCGATTTGGTCAACCTATCCATGATGACACAAATCGCATCCTTCCCGCCTGGAGAACGGGGAAGTCCAGAAACAAAATCCATGGTCACATGCTCCTATTTCCACTCCGGAATGGGTAACGGCTGGATTAATCCTCCTGGCCTCTGCCTCTCCGCCTTCACCTGCTGCACACTAAACATCGGGATACGAAGCGTGCTACCTCCCGCTTTATCCCGTACCACCATACATGCTCTCTCAGATCTCTATACATCTTGTTGGCACCTGGATGCATAGAATACTGGGATCCATGCACCTCCTGAAGAACCTCCTCGCGTAATGACCTACTCGGCACACACAACCTAGTACCGTACCGTAAAGAACCATCATCAGCAATGGTGAAGTCATCTGACAATCCCATCTGAACCTGCACCCTGATGCTTCTCAGGGACTCATCCTCAAACAGTGTAGCCCTGATCCGGTCTACCAACTCTGACTGAATCTGCAGTCCCCACATCTGCATCTCAACTCCAGGCACTATCACCTCAATGCCCAAGCTCTCTAGATCTGCCAGAAGATAACAATCTGTAGTCAGGCACATAGCTACCGGATACCTGCTCAACGCATCCGCAACTACGTTCGCCTTCCCTAGATGGTACTACAAAAATATGTCGAAGTCTTTCATCAACTCGAACCATCTTCTCTGCCTCATGTTTAGCTCTTTTTGGGTAAACACATACTTCAAGCTCTTGTGGTCTGTGAAGATCTCCACACGCTCTCCGTATAAATAGTATTTTCACAACTTCAGAGCAAGGATGACCGCTGCCAACTCCAAATCGTGGGTAGGGTAGTTCTTCTCATGATGACGTAATTGCCTAGAAGCATAGGCAATCACCCTCCCATTCTGCTACAACACACAACCCAGTCCCTTCCCCGATGCATCACTATAGATAGTGAAACCTCCAGAACCTGATGGCAACATCAACACTGGAGCTGTCGTCAACCTCCTCTTCAGCTCATCAAAGGCGATCTGGCACTCCACTGACCAAACAAACTCTACGTCCTTCCGGGTCAGCCTGGACAACGGCTCTGCAATCCGAGAAAAATCCTGAACAAATCTCCTATAGTAACCTGCTAATCCCAGGAAACTCCTGACCTCGGCTACTAAACTCGAAGCACTCCATGCCTCAACTGCCATGATCTTTCTCGGATCCACCAAGATACCCTCTCCAGTCACCACATGACCAAGGAATTCAACCTTGTCAAGGAAGAACTCACACTTCGAAAGCTTTCCATAAAGCTTCTCCTTTCTGAGAGTCTCCATTAATATCCTCAGATGCTCCTCGTGCTCCTCTGGGGTCTTCGAATACACCAATATATTATCTATAAACACCACCACAAACTTGTCCAGATGCTGATGGAACACCTTGTTCATCAAATTCATGAACACTGCCGGGGCATTAGTCAACCCAAACGGCATTACCATGAACTCATACTGTCCATATCTGGTCCGAAAAGCTATCTTTGGAATATCCTTCTTCCTGACCATCACCTGGTGGCAGCCTGTCCTCAGATCAATCCTGGAAAATACCCTCGCTCCGTTCAACTGGTCAAAAAGATCATCAATACGCGACAGCGGATACTTGTTCTTGATTGTGAGGTTGTTCAGAGCCCTGTAGTCGATACACATCCGTATCAACCCATCCTTCTTCGGCACAAAAGTACCGGAGCACCCCACGGAGAAGAACTAGATCTGATAAATCCTTTGTCCTGAAGCTCATCCACTTGCTTCTTCAACTCTATCAGCTCACTGTTGCTGACTCTATAGACGTGATGGGATATCGGCTCCGCGCCTGGCACCAAGTCTATAGAGAACTCCACATCTCTGTCCGGAGGTAACCCTGGCAACTCCTCCGGAAAGACATCCATGTACTCCTCTATCAGTTGATGTAGCAACCTAGGCTCTACCACCAGGGCTCCGCAGAAAACTCCCTCTCTCTACTCCGTTGCTCCTCTGGCAAACTGAAACTCTGGCTCACCCGGCGGACTAAACAACACTCTGCCTCTACGACAATCTATACTAGCACAATGTATACTCAACCAATCCATCCCGAGTACAATATCGTAGCTCAAAAGTGGCATTACGAGTAGGCACACACTCAACTCCCGGCCTCCCAAGGTAACTCTTCGATCTCTGCAGACATCACTGACTAGGATGATACTACCCCCGGTCGTGATCTTGCAGAGTCTAGCTAAAGGTTCAGCAACAAGATGGTGCCTAACAACAAAAGATACAGACACAAAGCTATGGGAAGCACCGAAATCAAATAAAGCAAGTGCTGAAATGGAATCAAGAAGAACAGAACCTGAGATAACATCACCAACGGCCTCGGCCTCGTCTACGGTCAGGGCAAAAGCTCGCCCCTGCTGTACTCCTTGGTGCTGCTGCTGGTGCTGAGCAAACCTCTGCTGCTGAGTCTACAAAGGCTGTCCTCTCTGCTGTACTGCAGGTGCTCTGGCTGGTCCCCTCTGGGCGGCTCCTCTGCCCTGAGCTGTACGAGCAAGTGCTGAAGGACAATCCTTCAGCTGGTGATCTGCTGTGCCACACTGTCACGACCCGCACCCGGTTTAGGGGCACGAGTGCGTGGGTACGTCCAGCCTACGCCGCAGTATCGGCGGTAGAACGCTGTCAAGGTCTTGATACTATCTAGCTAATGTCACACAACATCCAATCTCCATAAGGAGGCACGGATGACACAAATAAACGAGCACATACTCAATCACAGGATTACAGCACGATAAGACAACGAACAGAAATTTAATTAAATACAACACAAGTCAAAGTAATAATCTAACTCAACAAATAACCAAGTCTCATCAAAAATGCCGGAGACAAATCCGGTACCAAATAGTCTACTTAAAGAACAAACTAAAAATAGAAATTTCCGGCTAGTCCTCCCGGAATCACAACTACTATCAAGTCTGCAGCTACTCACCATATGGTCCATAAAGTGTCGGACAGCGGTCCTCTAAGGCATAGTCTGGAAAAATATTTCCAGTCAGGAAGGAGCAAAGCACAATCTCAAATAACAGTTCCATTAAATTGATAAGGTCTATAATACAATAAACATGTCATGCTAGCTACTGAGAAGACAGTGAAATAAATGCAATGGCAATTAAAGAGAGACAGGCAATGTAAAGAGACAGGCAATAGGCAATATGATACAGTCCGTGCATGTATGAAAATGGAAAGAACAAGTATGGTATCATATACGGGTGATGTAGTATATGATTTGAAATAGGGAACTGTAATCCATTCTAAGTGTTTGAAATAGTAGTTTCAAAATGTGATCGGCTTGGGAACATGTACGATAGCTACAGGGCCTGGCTAATCATGGGTGAAGAGCATGATTAACACTTATAATTTTCTATACTACAATAAGAGGTTATGATCACATTTCTTACTAACTACTTCTCCGCCCCCAACTAGTACTGTGGATCCAACCATGACACGTCACGATACACGAGCAAGTCAAGTCTATCATGTACGATGTCTAATATACATGTCGTGTACAATGTCAATACGTTAATCAAGGTAACATCTCATGACTGCAGATCCAAGCTATACTAGTCCGTGTAGCACAGTGTCAAGGATTCAGATGTAACATTTCATGATTGTTGAACTTATAGAAATTATCAAGAATTGGAAATTATTAGAGAATGTACTTGCCTTGGGTCCTTAGCTGGTATTTATGGATGTCCTGTTCCAGAGTATCCCCTGGGTGAACCAACAGTCCTATAAACATATCACAAAGCAAAACCACATTTGCATCAGATGCTACACTAACACAGTCTAAAAATACTGAGTTCGGGACTTCTCTAGGTATGCTACTGGTCACCTAGGATCACCTAGTGGATAGATACATAAATATACATATCTTAAATAACATATGTACTTACAATATATCTATATATATATCAAATTAATTCATATACAATATATATATATACCATTTAATTCATGTATAATATATATATATAGTTGAACAATTATTTATGTACCATATATATACATCAAAATACAATTTACTATATATATATTGTTAACATCATTATTAAAATATATATACTAACACTAATACATCACATTAAATACATATACAAAATATATGTATATATATATATTGAAAATATGCTAATGGTTTATACAAATATATATATATACCAATACGAAAATATAACTCTACATTTATATATTGATACCAAAATACGGTTATTTACATATTTATTCATTTATACCAAAATACATTTTTATTAAACATATACCCATACAAAATATATATACACATATATATTTTTATACCAAAATAATAATTATACTATATACAAAATATAATATACACATACACAAAATACATACCAATATACATATGCATTAATTTAAATACCTACTTATTCAATTTATTATACATACTATAATTATACAATTAATTACTAATAAATAAGTAATATACATTTTACATAATTTAAATACATACATATACTAAATATACACTATACATACCAATTAAATATATATATATTGAAATATGCTAAGTAATATAAATAAAATACATGTATACTCATTTTATTAAAAATATATTAAGTATACACGAATTATATATTCATACGTATACCAATATTATATATACTATTAAACACTAATTAAAATAATACTATACACATATACCTACTCATTAATATATACAATTACATATACACATTGCATTCATATACTAAATAACATTCATATACATGTATTATATACTCATACGTATACGTATGTATATATATACATATATATATATATCTATATATAAAGAGGGAAGAGGGAGAAGAAGAGAAGCTTACAGTGATGATAGGGTGGTGGTGTGCCGGAGTGCAGCTGACCGAGGGCTGCCTGGGATGAAGCTCGGGCCTGGGCAGTCGGCTGTAGGCCGGGGTAGTCGTGATTGGCAGCGAGAGGAGGAACAAGGAGGAGGAAGAACTCGTGAGGGAAGATGGCCGAGCAGCAGCAGCCGGCGGGTCGGTGGCCAGGCTGGGCCGCTCGCCGGAGGCGGGGTCGCCTGGGTGGTTGGCCCCCGGGCACAAAGGGAGGAGCAGCGGGCTGGACTTGTCGCCGGAGTAGGGAACAAGGGAAGGGGAGTAGTGGTGGTTCGGGTGGTGGCTTAAAATGATGGAAGGAGGAGAGGATGAACTCACAGAGGCTGGCCGGCCGGACTTCAGGCCGGTGGTCGAGGTGATGGTGATGGAGGAAGGAAGATGGTGGGGTGATGATGGTAGTCGATGATGGTGGTGATAGGTGTAGTCGAGCAGCAGGGGGAGAGTGGGGCTCGCCGCCGGAGTCGGGGAAGGCCAGTAATGGGCGGTCGGAGCCGAGCAGCACCGCCGGGGAAAGGAGCAGGGAGGGTCGGCTGTAGTCGCAGCGGGTCGGAGCGCCGAGGGAAGGGTGGCCGGACCGGAGGGGCTTCAGCAGCAGGCCAGCGGAAGGGGATGCAGCAGGGAGAGTCGGGCTTGCCGGCCGGGGCTCGGATCAGCGGCCGTCGGAGGATGTACACAGGGAAGGAACAGTGTTCCCTCCCCCTTTGTGAATTTAAAACTTCAATAAAGAAGGGAAAGAAGGGAAGAAGAAGAAGAAGAAGAAAAGAAAAGAAAAGAGAAGGAGAAGAGAAGAAAAATGTTCATACGTTGGAGAGAGGGAGGAGACTTGTGAGATGAGGCTATCTAGGTTTCTTGGGATTAGGGTTTGATGGGACATCACATATATATGGGGAGAGGGTGTAAAATCAAGGGTTGTGATTGACCCCCTTTAAATGAGGGGTCCAGATTGGACATGGAGAATTTCTTCATGTGGGTGAGGGTGAGAGATTTAATTAAATTATTATTAGGCTCCCTCATTGTTTTAAACAATGAGGTGTTGACACAAAATGCCTATTTGCAAATTAGCCCCCTTTAATTTGGGTATTTGCACAAACACATGAAATGACAAAAATTTGGCGGGCGATTCGGCGTCCGGTGTTTTGTAGGGTCAGGGGGCGCCGTAAGATTTGTGTGGGCTAAAATAGCAGGGCACTGGAATTAAATTGGGATTTTAGAATCAGATAAAATGGTATCCTCAAATTAAATAGAAATAAATGCAAGTTGTGTTCAACAATTAATTAGGAGTACATGGAGCCAAAATCAGGTCAGGTCATCAATACCAATAATGAAGAAGACTCAGAACAGAATATTACCCTAATTTGGGCCGCACGAAAAATAGGTCAAGATTGTCCCCAATTTAAGTTGGAACGCACGACGATACAAAATAGGGATTTATTAAATAACGTCCGCGACGATTTTTGTGCGGCCAGAATTAATGCGCAGGGAGCAAAATTATGAGTTATAAAAATAGCAGAATGGAAGGCGGGCATGTCTAGGGCAAGATTATGAATTTTGTTGGAAGACAAAAGTCAGGGTAGCGCTCCAATTATCGAAGCAAAGACAGGACGCAAAAATATTAAATAAAATACGATAATTAATGAAAATCTCCAAAAATTAAATTATAAATAAAACAATTAATTACATAATTCCACAAATTTGGACAGGTCTTCATCTACTGGCTTCTAGGTCAAATCTGCTAGCAAAAAAATAAATGAACACTGCATCTAATACTATATTTAATTACACATCACACATAATTATTTAAATAAAAAATATTATCGTACAATTATTTAATTGTAATACCATAATATTAAATATTGTAAAAAGTCAAAAATACCCCTATTTTCGGAATGTGGTAGTGACAAGTCTACCCACCTTAAAAGAATTTCGTCCTCGAAATTCAAAATTCTCAAAGTAGCGTTTAATCATACACATTATCATTTCCCTCAAAGTTTAAATTCATAAATCACGAAATCAGGTAAAAATTTCCAATGTCCTTTCACAATTTTCAAAAATTTCTGAAATTATTGCATTCCTGAGAAATCCTCGAAATAAAATCAAAGTCCATTTTTTTTTTATCAAAATTTTCCCCGAAATTTTTAGTTAATAATTCAGTACTCAGAATTTAATATCCACTCCTCAAATTTGATTTTTATCAATGAACAAATATAAAAATGTAATCTCATTCCACAAGTTTGAATTTAAATATTTATTCATCAAAAATTTTATTTCTCGATTTCCTCTTCCTCAAAATACCCACCAATGCGATACTTAAAGATTCTCAAATTGCAACATCTCATATAAAATTCTAAAATTCATAACTCGCAATTAAATAAATATATTGATAAATCTCCCAAAATTTCCAAATTTAATAACCAATTTAATTACGTCATAATCTTCCTGGAATTAATAAACCACCAATTATGCCATGTTAATTTCTTGGCCCTTTATTTAAATCGATGCTTATCCTCGAATTTTTAATCATCTTGTTAATCATCTTGTCTCTCCTGTCAAGTCATAACTCCTTTATGAATCTTCGTCATGGTCAAACCCCGATAATCATGGTCCAAGAAAAATCCTTTCTACAATCATACAACATGCATTCTAAGGGGAATAGGTACGGTCATAGTGTCTTTTGTCATGGCATTACAGTCTCTGTATCAAGGGTACTACTAACTACATTCTAACAAGAAATCATGCATACAAGCTACGGTACTAAGGTATCAGTCAATCAATCAAATAGATAGGAACAGAAGGAAGGAAAGAACAAAACCTGCTAACACATTACCTGTAGTATCGGTCTCCTCGACCGTCATCGCAAATGCCCCGCCCTGCTGGGGTGGTTCCCTACGCGGGTGCTGAGCAATATACGGTTCCACAGGTAGCCTAACTGGATCTCTATAATCTGAAGCTGCGCGCTGGCCGGGAAGATAAGGGGCTAGAAGACAATCCCTTACTCGATGTCCCGCAGTGCCACAGTGCAAACAAAGTCCTAGCCTCGTTCTACAGCTCTCCCAAAGGTGACCTGGCTTCTTACAGAAATGACAAGTCTGCTGTGTCTCTCTTGGAGGCTGTTGCTGATTATGCTGAACACGGACTGGTGCCTGGTACTGTTGTTGATACTGATACGCCCTTGGGTATTGTTGGATAGGAACTGGTGCTAGGTACTGCGGTGGATGCTGAAATGTCCATAGTTGTTGCTGAATATGAAATGGTACTTGGTACTGCTGTTGGTGCTGAATACGGGGATGCTTGGCTGGTTCTGTGCTACCATTCGTATCTCCAAAAGTATTGTGACTCCTCTTAGGCCTGAGATCCAGATCCTCTTCTGCAATCTGAGCATCCATCAAGATAGCCTCAAAGGTAGCGGTACGACGACCAGAAGTACGCGACCTAATCTCTCTCGTCAGCCCCTTTCTAAATTTCCGGGCTCGATCTCCTGGGTCTCGAATCATGGACGATGCAAAATGGCTCAATCTACAGAATTCTGCAGCGTACTCGTCGACCGACATGTTTTCTTGAACTAAGTCATGAAACTGACTTTCCAAGGTTCCCAATGCCACGTCGGGAAAGAACTTCTCCTTGAAGAGTTCCTTGAAGGTCTCCCAAGTAAGTCCTTGTGCAGTAATTCTCGGCTCTGTGCGATACCACGTGAGTGCGATATCGAACATCTGACTGCCAGCGGCTTCTATCTGTAAGTTCTCCGGAATCTGGGTCAATCGCAGGCTCCTCTCTATATCTTCTAGCCAGTCGTCAGCGTAGAGTATCCCTTCGGTACCTTTAAACTCGCGAGGCATCATTCTCTTGAAATCCACTATAGTGCCTGATCTCTGCTGTTGCTGGCCAGGAAACTGCTGGTACTGTGCTACTCTCTCCAAAGCTTGGAGAGTCACTTGATGAGCATTCTTCATGTTTTTTCTCATCAGCTCGGTTTGTGCCTGGTGCGCTTCTGCTTGCACCCTCTGGGCCTCAGCTTGAACTCGCTGAGCATCTGCCGTCACTCTCTGGGCATCTACCATGCCCTGGATCAAGGTAAACATCTGCGTTCCGTCAATGGGCAAACCTCCAGGAATAGGAGTCGATGGAGGAGGAAGGTTGTCTATCACAGCTGCGGCAATCCTCTGAACAGGTTGAGGAGGAGGATCACCTACGTGCATTGGAGATGTAGGAGGAACTACTGCTGTCTGTCCCTCAGGTGGAGAGGTGGCAGGCCCCTCTAAAGCTGATGTTCCCGCTCTCATTGACCGTGTCTGCGGCGACATCCTGAAGACAGATCCCAAAGAATCAATTAAGGTAAAATGCGATATCATCAAGGAAGGATAGTACAGTTCTAAAGAAGCAACATTCAAGATAAAAGATTGGAAATAAATCCTAGTTGTGATTGCACAGGTCAAAGATGCATCCAAGGTTGATACCCCTAACCCCTTAGGTACCATAGTTCTACCACAAGCACACTCACTGCTAGCTTCCTTACCTACTGCAATCGCTGATACTAGTTATCCTTATCACTCAAGTGCATATCAAATGCAACACACCATACTAAGTACTGCACTCTCTAATACAACCCTAGATGAAAACCCAAGTCAGTTTGCAGTGAAATCACTATCATGCTCAAGCCAACAGATCCTTACACATGCATCTCATCTGCTATATGCTAATATATCTTTCCCACTATAAGATCTTATCCTCCAAACAAAGTCCTCGAAACTAACTCCTCAAAAAAATTTACAGTAAAAATGCATACACTTTCCTCAAGGTTAATTATCTAAATACTGGAATGAAAATTTAATCACTCAAAAATCCTTACAGCTTGTTTAGGTTCATCAAATTGAATCTGAATTCCTCAAAAAGTTTTAATGACAATATCTCACTTCTCAAAATTCAAAAATTAAAAATTCACTTTCAATCCTCAATTTAAAATTTAAATCCGTATCTTGTAGTCCAATAGCCCTAGTGTTACCTTTCTCACTGTCCTCATCGACGTGTGTCATCAAGCAATACCATAAATTAGTCTGCAAATTTTATCTTGATACGAAATCAAACCCCTCTGTGAAACCAAAATCCTAACTTAATACCTAATTAACAATAATCAAATTCAACATCAATAAGTGAGAATGGACGGAACAAGGGAATGATTTTAAATTGGAATTTAACAAGATTCTCAGGGGTCATCCCAGGAATCTCTCAAGGAATTGTGATTGAGTATTCGCTCTCGTCCTAGTATCCTATGTTCTAGATCCTATCGCAGGCACGCAGTAGTGTAACAAAGATGCCACACTACTACGACATCGCACAACTCACGAAGTCTGACCTGCATGGGCCACCACTAAAAACGTGTCACGACCCGCACCCGGTTTAGGGGCACGAGTGCGTGGGTACGTCCAGCCTACGCCGCAGTATCGGCGGTAGAACGCTGTCAAGGTCTTGATACTATCTAGCTAATGTCACACAACATCCAATCTCCATAAGGAGGCACGGATGACACAAATAAACGAGCACATACTCAATCACAGGATTACAGCACGATAAGATAACGAACAGAAATTTAATTAAATACAACACAAGTCAAAGTAATAATCTAACTCAACAAATAACCAAGTCTCATCAAAAATGCCGGAGACAAATCCGGTACCAAATAGTTTACTTAAAGAACAAACTAAAAATAGAAATTTCCGGCTAGTCCTCCCGGAATCACAACTACTACCAAGTCTGCAGCTACTCACCATATGGTCCATAAAGTGTCGGACAGCGGTCCTCTAAGGCATAGTCTGGAAAAATATTTTCAGTCAGGAAGGAGCAAAGCACAATCTCAAATAACAGTTCCATTAAATTGATAAGGTCTATAATACAATAAACATGTCATGCTAGCTACTGAGAAGACAGTGAAATAAATGTAATGGCAATTAAAGAGAGACAGGCAATGTAAAGAGACAGGCAATAGGCAATATGATACAGTCCGTGCATGTATGAAAATGGAAAGAACAAGTATGGTATCATATACGGGTGATGTAGTATATGATTTGAAATAGAAAACTGTAATCCATTCTAAGTGTTTGAAATAGTAGTTTCAAAATGTGATTGGCTTGGGAACATGTACGATAGCTACAGGGCCTGGCTAATCATGGGTGAAGAGCATGATTAACACTTACAATTTTCTATACTACAATAAGAGGTTATGATCACATTTCTTACTAACTACTTCTCTGCCCCCAACTAGTACTGTGGATCCAACCATGACACGTCACGATACACGAGCAAGTCAAGTCTATCATGTACGATGTCTAATATACATGTCGTGTACAATATCAATACGATAATCAAGGTAACATCTCATGACTGCAGATCCAAGCTATACTAGTCCGTGTAGCACAGTGTCAAGGATTCAGATATAATATTTCATGATTGTTGAACTTATAGAAATTATCAAGAATTGGAAATTATCAGAGAATGTACTTGCCTTGGGTCCTTAGCTGGTATTTATGGATGTCCTGTTCCAGAGTATCCCCTGGGTGAACCAACAGTCCTATAAACATATCACAAAGCAAAACCACATTTGCATCAGATGCTATACTAACACAGTCTAAAAACACTGAGTTCGGGACTTCTCTAGGTATGCTACTGGTCACCTAGGATCACCTAGTGGATAGATACATAAATATACATATCTTAAATAACATATGTACTTACAATATATCTATATATATATCAAATTAATTCATATACAATATATATATATACCATTTAATTCATGTATAATATATATATAGTTGAACAATTATTTATGTACCATATATATACATCAAAATACAATTTACTATATATATATTGTTAACATCATTATTAAAATATATATACTAACACTAATACATCACATTAAATACATATACAAAATATATGTATATATATATATTAAAAATATGCTAATGGTTTATACAAATATATATATATACCAATACGAAAATATAACTCTACATATATATATTGATACCAAAATACGGTTATTTACATATTTATTCATTTATACCAAAATACATTTTTATTAAACATATACCCATACAAAATATATATACACATATATATTTTTATACCAAAATAATAATTATACTATATACAAAATATAATATACACATACACAAAATACATACCAATATACATATGCATTAATTTAAATACCTACTTATTCAATTTATTATACATACTATAATTATACAATTAATTACTAATAAATAAGTAATATACATTTTACATAATTTAAATACATACATATACTAAATATACACTATACATACCAATTAAATATATATATATTGAAATATGCTAAGTAATATAAATAAAATACATATATACTCATTTTATTAAAAATATATTAAGTATACACGAATTATATATTTATACGTATACCAATATTATATATACTATTAAACACTAATTAAAATAATACTATACACATATACCTACTCATTAATATATACAATTACATATACACATTGCATTCATATACTAAATAACATTCATATACATGTATTATATACTCATACGTATACGTATGTATATATATACATATATATATATATATATCTATATATAAAGAGGGAAGAGGGAGAAGAAGAGAAGCTTACAGTGATGATAGGGTGGTGGTGTGCCGGAGTGCAGCTGACCGAGGGCTGCCTGTGATGAAGCTCGGGCATGGGCAGTCGGCTGTAGGCCGGGGTGGTCGTGATTGGCAGCGAGAGGAGGAACAAGGAGGAGGAAGAACTCGTGAGGGGAGATGGCCGAGCAGCAGCAGCCGGCGGGTCGGTGGCCTGGCTGGGCCGCTCGCCGGAGGCGGGGTCGCCTGGGTGGTTGGCCGCCGGGCACAGAGGGAGGAGCAGCGGGCTGGACTTGCCGCCGGAGTAGGGAACAAGGGAAGGGGAGTAGTGGTGGTTCGGGTGGTGGCTTAAAATAATGGAAGGAGGAGAGGATGAACTCACAGAGGCTGGCCGGCCGAACTTCAGGCCGGTGGTCGAGGTGATGGTGATGGAGGAAGGAAGATGGTGGGGTGATGATGGTAGTCGATGATGGTGGTGATAGGTGTTGTCGAGCAGCAGGGGGAGAGTGGAGCTCGCCGCCGGAGTCGGGGAAGGCCAGTAATGGGCAGTCGGAGCCGAGCAGCACCGCCGGGGAAAGGAGCAGGGAGGGTCGGCTGTAGTCGCAGCGGTTCGGAGCGCCGAGGGAAGGGTGGCCGGACCGGAGGGGCTTCGGCAGCAGGCCAGCGGAAGGGGATGCAGCAGGGAGAGTCGGGCTTGCCGGCCGGGGCTCGGATCAGCGGCCGCCGGAGGATGTACACAGGGAAGGAACAGTGTTCCCTCCCCCTTTGTGAATTTAAAACTTCAATAAAGAAGGGAAAGAAGGGAAGAAGAAGAAAAGAAAAGAAAAGAGAAGGAGAAGAGAAGAAAAATTTTCATACGTTGGAGAGAGGGAGGAGACTTGTGAGATGAGGCTATCTAGGTTTCTTGGGATTAGGGTTTGATGGGACATCACATATATATGGGGAGAGGGTGTAAAATCAAGGGTTGTGATTGACCCCCTTTAAATGAGGGGTCCAGATTGGACATGGAGAATTTCTTCATGTGGGTGAGGGTGAGAGATTTAATTAAATTATTATTAGGCTCCCTCATTGTTTTAAACAATGAGGTGTTGACACAAAATGTCTATTTGCAAATTAGCCCCCTTTAATTTGGGTATTTGTACAAACACATGAAATGACGAAAATTTGGCGGGCGATTCGGCGTCCGGTGTTTTGTAGGGTCAGGGGGCGCCGTAAGATTTGTGTGGGCTAAAATAGCAGGGCATTGGAATTAAATTGGGATTTTAGAATCAGATAAAATGGTATCCTCAAATTAAATAGAAATAAATAGAAGTTGTGTTCAACAATTAATTAGGAGTACATGGAGCCAAAATCAGGTCAGGTCATCAATATCAATAATGAAGAAGACTCAGAACAGAATATTACCCTAATTTGGGCCGCACGAAAAATAGGTCAAGATTGTCCCCAATTTAAGTTGGAACGCACGACGATACAAAATAGGGATTTATTAAATAACGTCCGCGACGATTTTTGTGCGGCCAGAATTAATGCACAGGGAGCAAAATTATGAGTTATAAAAATAGCAGAATGGAAGGCGGGCATGTCTAGGGCAAGATTGTGAATTTTGTTGGAAGACAAAAGTCAGGGTAGCGCTCCAATTATCGAAGCAAAGACAGGACGCAAAAATATTAAATAAAATACGATAATTAATGAAAATCTCCAAAAATTAAATTATAAATAAAACAATTAATTACATAATTCCACAAATTTGGACAGGTCTTCATCTACTGGCTTCTAGGTCAAATCTGCTACAAAAAAATATATGAACACTGCATCTAATACTATATTTAATTACACATCACACATAATTATTTAAATAAAAAATATTATCGTACAATTATTTAATTGTAATACCATAATATTAAATATTGTAAAAAGTCGAAAATACCCCTATTTTTGGAATGTGGTAGTGACACACACAATAAATATCTGCCCAGCCTCTTTCTGTATATGTCCCATCCGTGCACTGGCTTCCTACAGAAAGGGCAAATGATGGGCTGTCTCTGGCCCTGCTGCTGTCCCTGCCTCTGCTGCAGGGGCGCCTGCCGGAAGGGCGCACGACCCTGACCCTGGTGTTGCTGGGTCTGCTGGAATGGCCTCTTGGCTGGGCCTGCACTGTTGCCTGCTCCTGAAGCATCTCTGCTCCTCTTGGTCTTCAGCTCCAAGTCGTCCTCAGCCCTCTGAGCGTCGCTCATAATCTGCTCGAAGGTCGCCTCGCGGTCACTCCTAGTCAAGGACTTGACCGCCATGACCAAACCCTTGCGAAACTTCTGCGCCTTCGCTGCCTCAGATAAACCCTCAACAAATCTGCCCAGACGGCAGAACTCTACTGCATACTCGTCCACTAGCATGGTCCCCTGGACGAGCGCCTCAAACTGGCTCTCCATTGCACTAAGAGCCATATCCGGGAAGAACTTCTCCTTGAAAAGCTTCTTGAAAGCCTCCCAAGTCAGTCCCGGTACTACTATCCGCGAATCCGTGCGGTACCAAGTAAGGGCAAGGTCGAACATCTGGCTGCCCGCTGCCTCGATCTGCATGCTGGCTGGGATCAGCGCCAGTCTGAAGATGCCCTCTATATGCTCGATCCAGTCGTCGACGTACAAGATCTCCTCTGTACCCCGGAACTCCTTGGGCCACATCCTCTGGAAGTCGATAATAGTACCCGACCTCGGATATTGAGCCTGCTCTGGCTGTGGCTGGATCTGAGCCACTCTGTCCACCGCTGTCATAGCCACCTGATGAGCATTCTCAATGCCCATCCTCATAACATCCACCTAGCAGTGCTGCACGTCCATCATCTCTCGGAAGAACATGAACAACTGCGTGGCATCCACTGGTGCAGGCGATGGTGGAGGAGGTACCACCGGAACAACTGGGGTGACTCTCGGATCAATGGGAGTGAGAGGATCTCCGAGAGAAACAGACGCTCCCTCAATCGTAGGAGTGGCGAGTAGAGCGGTAGCGGCTGCCGGAAGTCGAGCAGGACGAGAGGTGGCAGACCTCTCGATGGCAGCTGCTGGGACGGTACACTGAGATCTGGTCTTCGGAGGCATCCTGAACACAGATCAAAAGAAGTCAATACAGTGCAAGAAACGATATCATCAAAGAAGGACAGTAATATTGCGCTGAGATCTGGTCTTCGGAGGCATCCTGAACACAGATCAAAAGAATTCAATACAGTGCAAGAAACGATATCATCAAAGAAGGACAGTAATATTGCAAAAGAAACAATTTCAGGAAAAATTAAAGATAGCAAGAAAAATCAGGAAGGGTCCTAGTTGTGATTGAGCACACTTTCTCTCAGCCTATATCCTATATCCTATTGCAGGTAAACCTAAAAACTAGACCTGCATGGGTCACCACCAAAAATGTGTCACGACCCGCACCCGAAAATTGGGCATGAGTCATAGGTACGTCCAGCCTACGCCACAGAATCAACGGTATAACGCTGTAAAGGTCCGTTCTAGGTCAACCAACTATCTATATAAGTCATAAAAATCTGTCAATATCCTCTCCAAAAGGAGGGCAACCACGCAATATATATATAAATAATCCTCTCCAAAAGGAGGGCAACAACACAATATATAATCTCTCAATCACAATAACTAGGGGAAGAATAAAAGCACGATATGATATCAACAAAGAAACAGAACCAAAGAGAGCAAGACAATATCCAAAATACAGTCCAAGTCTATAATAGTCTACAATATCTCACAGGCAACAAAAGAATAAGTACAATCATCCAAAATAACAATTAGGAACAACCCAGGAAACCCACCTAGCTAACTAGGGCACTAACGGCGTCTCCTCGGCGCACTCCTCCTCAGTCTCGGGGTCACAACCCTCATCAACACCCGGCCCGTAGAACGTCGGGCAATAATCCTCAGGATCCTCTGGAAAAAATATGCCCAGTCAGGACTGGAGCGAAGTACATAACTCTGAAAGCAACTCCAAATATATGGTAAGGTGTATATGACGAGCAATAGAAAAGTATACAAGATGCACAGGAAATAAATACATGCTGGAGCAGAATAAGTAGCTGCAATATAAACTGGAGAACAATATAAGTAGTGGAAAAATAACTGCAAGTGAGAAAACATGAATACTAGCTAAGTGCCATGAGCACAAGTTCGTTATGTGATCGGCTTAGGTTGCACATGAAAAACACTACGATAACTCCGTTATACGTGAGTTGCATAATCGACATACACATGAATACTGTTTGGCTTTGATCACATAACCAACTCCTACTCCCATCCCCCACAAATACTCTTAGATCCAACCATAACACGCTACGTACATGATAATAGCTCACGTACATGAAGGCGAGAGCACAAGAAGCACATGATAGCACATAAAAATCAATACCCGAAGCACATGATGAAATACACGTGATAGAGTACCCACTGAACACGGTAAGGGGGATAGCATCTCATGACGGGATCCACTAGTACCAGCTTGTGTAACAATGTGTCAGAATCAAGTATTACAGTTCTAGAACAGGTGATATAAACGCTATCCTAAAATAAAAACTATCAGAGGTAGGTACTCGCCTGATGTCCTGAGCAACTGATAAGGATCGAGATCCGGACAGGTATCGCAAGAACTGTCATGCCCCAGTCCCAAAAAAATACGTAGGACTAGGACACGTAAGCATGCCAGCCGCATGGATATGGTAACTCCAATATATGGAAACCAAATCCATACGTACGCTGTAATATGAATATAAAATCCACAAGTGGTATAAAATATAATACAAGTCACAGGGTAAAATCTAAATCTCATCCACCAAAATCATATAAAAATAAATAACCAGTATCTATGAAACTAGATCTTAATAAGAAGTATTTAAGGATGATAGTTGGATGGAAACAAATCCACTACCAACTCGAATATAAGAGCAAATACAATATGAGTACAACACCACAACACAATATAAGAATACCAGCTATCCATCACAGCTCGAAGAGAAGACATCCTCGGATCACATGTAACCATCCAAATCTGCGCTCCTGCAAATACTCAAGAAAAGATACACCTGGCAGCGGACCAGGTCCTCAGAGGGACGTAACAAGATACAGAAAATACGAGCCAATTTGAATACAGTAAACATGCATATGGTTTGAAAATAAATAAGTACGCTGTACAAGACCATCTATATGAATGCAAATGAGGACAACTTTTTAACGTATGGGCAAGGGTAGTCTACTCGATCAAAGCCTTACAACTCACACACCCGTCTAGAACATCAGAAATCGACATACCTCTGGGGTAGCGACCAGCGCGACTCTACATAAATCGACATACCTCTGGGGTAGCGACCAGCGCGACACACGCCCGTAGTGCGAACTATATACTACGGTTTACCAGAGTGGTTAAAAGCCCATACGCCTAATGATTGTCCTCCCATGATACTAGGTGCCATGTGTGTGTCAACATATCTAATACATAGTAATGACTGAAGAAAAACTACACATGCAAGAACTATACAGAAATAAAATAAATAAAAAGAAATATAAATAGCATGCAAAGTACTGTAAATAATTTGGCAAGGTATCTTGCCTGGGGTCCTGCTGCTGGTATGAATCAGAGTCCAAGTCACAGTCCAAATAGCCTATGTATTACAAATTTATCACGTCAAAAGATAATTTATTTTAATTTATTTAATTCTAGAATAATTACTCTAAAATCCTATTTTAATCTTATTATTCTGATTTTTATGTTAATTCCTAAATTTTGTCCAAAAAACTGAATTTTATCAACTCGAGACTCATGGCACACAAATCGAGGCGATCTGTTGACCGAAAAGTCAACCGACACAAACTCAACTTTCATGCATGATTTCTTGTAGATTTCAACATAAAAAATATACTAAAATTTACGACTCGTCCGAATTCAAATTTGTTTGGAAATTATGGCACATACAAATTTTGTATTGTGCACCGATGGTTAAATTCTAACCTAGAAGTTCTACAGAATTAACAGTATGTAAATACTTCGTAATAAATTTTGGGAAAAATATATGTCGATGATATCGATATTAGCTTTCCAAAACTTTAAACGGTTCATGATTCTGATTCCTGGTTCTCCCGGAATCGCGAAAACATCGAAACACGTCTATTTTCGGACATGTTGTGCTCTACGAATTTTTCAGAATTTAATACTCATAATTTAGAAAAGAAATTTATATAATCAGAAATCTAACCTCATTATCATTCTAACAAAAAAAAACTGGAGCGCGTTTGGAGTCCGGAGCTAGGAGATATCGTCTTTTTAATTCGTCATAATTAGTAGAAAATGAGGCTGAATTTATGACGAATTTTAACTATTTTTGGACGAAAAAGAGAGGAATTTTGGGGAAGAAAAATATGAAAGATGAGCTTTTTATAATGGTGGAGACTACTTAATTAAATACGACTAGGATTGGTTAATTTGGATAGGATTATGATGAATTTAAATAAGGATAGGATATGCACGAAGTTGATTTCCTAGTAGGTTCAGGATTTGAATTAATTTAAAATAGAGTTTGAATTTATCTCAATAATTTATAATCTTAAATATAATTAAAGATAATACAAATAATTTATAAAATCTTATTAATATCTATTAACACTAAATTAGCATCTATCTAATACTACGACTATATATATCCAAATAAATCATAAATAATTTTAAAATCTAAATAAATTTTTTAAAATTCTAAATAAATTACAAAAAATATAATTAAATATTTTAAACTAAAATAAATATTTGGTAGGAACGACATACAAGTATGGTCGTATAGTAAATCATAGAAGTCCTAGAAATTTATGTTTTCTAAGTTTTAATTACCAAAAATTCTAGAAAAATCTCCAAAAATCTAAAATAACCTAAAATAATTCTAAATGAATATTTATATAAGTAAATATACTAAAAAAAATTATTTTCTAATTAACTAAGAGAATAATCTAAATAAATTCAACATCTATAATAAATATAATAATATAAAATATACACAAATACCTATTTTGGGTGAGGGAGTTTACAATCTACCCAACTTAAAATAATTTCGTCCTCGAAATTAAAATAAGACATAATTTGTTAAATCCTTCACATTCGTATATAAGGTATGTCAATCGCAATCTCTTCCAAAAAAATTTAAATAACAAAATCTATTCGAATCTATCGCGATCACTTCAAAATTAATATAACCACTGTTTAAATCAAAATTCAACCTGTCGTAATCTCTTCTCGATTTTTAAATAATCAACATCCAAATCTAACTCAAGTCTATATGACATCCCACATCAAAATTTATATCATAATTTCCAACTATCATAATCTCCTCTAGACTTTGAACAATAAACAATTCTAATCAAATCTTATTCCTATTCTTAACTTAAGAATTTTGTACTATTCAAATATTTAAACTCAATTTACATCCTCAATATTTCAAATAGGTGACCCAACAATCAAAATTAAACTTTTAATTCAAATCATCAAATTATAAAATTTAATCTAATTAACCAATTGTTCAAGTCTAAAATTCTATATTTATCCTCAAAATTTAAATCGATGATTCATCCTTCAATATTCAAAATTTAAATTATGTGCTCAAAGTATAAATATTGGGTCCTCAATATCAAGATTTTTAAAATTCATTAAATTCTCATTATCTTCATCCTTCTTTTAAAATTCTCCACATTTAAAAGGACTTAATCTCTCAATCTAATCCTACTTGATCACAATCTAAAAGAATTCTCCTCAAGTTTAATAATGCAATTTCTACCCAACTTAGAATTTACCATCTATCACATAAGGCTCTTACACTTAAGAAAAATATTCCTCAATTTATTTTCTCATGTCATTCAATCCTCAAAACTTTAACACCAACTATATCATATGTGATATGCCCTTAATCAATTATGAAAGATAGTCATCAAATAATATGATTGGCCTATGGGGTATATCTTGTACTATCCGTGTATTACTTATATCCAAGCACGAGATTTCGTCTTTCCGAAACAAGGGAAGACGGAAAGCAACGGAAAAGAGTTCATGGAGGGGTAATAGAATGGAAGTATGGGAATCAAAGTGTTTAAAGAATTCAAATGGGAATTGTCAAGACAGTTATGGATTGAAATCTTAATTTGGTAATTTTCTATTCGCATGCTCACATCGGTGCAGTTATGTACTTGATATGATATGCTTTGTCGTATCTAGAGGGTAAGTATATTTGTCTACTAGTCCATTATACATCTCAATCCACGTAAAATACTATTGCGAAGGGCGAATCAAGCACATTATGGCTAGCTAGACCATAATACACTGATTCTGATTAGACAATTTGTATTAGTGTGGTTGATCAGGCCCCAATAACACATATGTCATGAACAAGCTCGATATAAGATTAAGCTTGCAAAAACTAGGCTATAATAGCAGCATAATTCAAGGTAGCACAGAAAATATAACGCTGGATTATGATGTGAGAAGTTACAAAATAATTCAAGTTCGCAAAAGCAAAAATAACATAAGCAATAATAATAAAAGACTCTACAATCTCTACAGTTATCATACAACCTTCTTATCTAAGTCGTTAGTCGACCAAATAGGGCAAGGACCTCTAAATTCTATGGTCTGAATAAACACTGTCGTCTTTTGCTAGCATACGATAAATATCATTCGGTTACACTTCAATTAATAGGTCAAAAGACTATGTGATACTAGGTGTCAAACATTATGGTAAAACTTCTAACTAACTCTAGTAGTGTCTATACTACTCTCAAGTCTTCTTAATACATCAAGGGATAATGGTATAACAATCTAAAGATAAGGAATTCTAGGTTCACTAGATATTCTAAACTTAGTGGTGTGTCTATATTCTCGTTGTATTCTTAATAGGTGTGCTACTCTAATTATCATCCTAATAACAGGGGTTCCTATATTCTAGCAGAAGACTATACTCAAGAAACTATTAGGGAAGCACATGAATTAAGCAGGATACAATTATTCAAAATAGAACAGATAGGAGGAGATAAATCACAGTCAATTGTGGATGAGATCCTATACTCTAGTCCTAGGTGCAGGCTTGTTCGGTACAGTAACGTAACCGAGACAATATGCTCTCGACCTGCATGGGCCACCACAAAAATATGTCACGCCCCAGTCCCAAAAAAATACGTAGGACTAGGACACGTAAGCATGCCAGCCGCATGGATATGGCAACTCCAATATATGGAAACCAAATCCATACGTACGCTGTAATATGAATATAAAATCCACAAGTGGTATAAAATATAATACAAGTCACAGGATAAAATCTAAATCTCATCCACCAAAATCATATAGAAATAAATAACTGTCACGACCCGCACCCGGTTTAGGGGCACGAGTGCGTGGGTACGTCCAGCCTACGCCGCAGCATCGGCGGTAGAACACTGTCAAGGTCTTGATACTATCTAACTAATGTCACTCAAGCATCCAATCTCCATTAGGAGGCACGGGTGACACAAATAAGATGAACATATACTCAATCACAGGGTTACAGCACGATAAGATTTCGAATAATAAAACTAAAATTAAACACAACACAAGTCCACAAGAAATAACTTAACTTAACAATATCCAAGAATCATCAAAAGGCCGGAGACAAATCCGGTACCAAATAGTCTACTAAAAGAAAATAAACAGAAACTAATGATTTCCGGCTAGAACTCTGGAATCACAACTAAACTACCAAATCTGCAGCTACTCACCATATGGTCCATAAAGTGTCGGACAGCGGTCCTCTAAGGCATAGTCTGGAAAAATGTTTCCAGTCAGGAAGGAGCAAAGCAACAATCTCAAATAACAGTTCCATTAATTGATAATGTCTATAATACAATAAAACATGTCATGCTAGCTACTGAGAAGACAGTGAAATAAATGCAATGGCAATTTCTAAGAGAGACAGGCAATATGATATAGTCAGTGCATGTATGGAAATAAAAAGAACAAGGAACAGTATCATATACGGGTGATGTAGTATATGATTTAAAATAGGGAACTGTAACTATTCTAAGTGGTTTGAGATTGTGGTTTCAAAATGTGATCGGCTTGGGACATGTACAATTGCTACAGTCTGGCTAATCATACGTGGGGTATGATTAACACCAATAATATAAACTTGTACGATAGGTATTTGATCACATTTCTCACTAGCAATTTCCCCGCCCCCAACTAGTACTGTGGATCCAATCATGACACGTCACGAATACACAACATTGTCTAATGTATTATGTACAATGTCTAATGTAAATGTCAATGTAAATGTCGTGTATAATGTCAATACGATAATCAAGGTAACATCTCATGACTGCAGATCCAAGCTATACTAGTCCGTATAGCACAGTGTCAAAGATTCAGTTGTAACATTTCAAGATCATTGAACTTATAGCTATTATCAAGAATTGGAAATTATCAGAGAATGTACTTGCCTTGGTCCTTAGCTGGTATTTATGGATGTCCTGTTCCAGAGTATCCCCTGGGTAAAACCAACAGTCCTATCAACACATTACAATATAACATTGGTAACAGAAGCTATCCTAACACACAATAGAAATACACTGGCCTTAGGGCTACGCTAGGTACGGTAGGGGTCATCTACTAGATAGGCCAACTACATATATATTAATATCCCTTAATTACAATAATAGCTACAAGTATAAATCTATACACTTTAAATAAAACTAATACTTGTATGTACATACAACATATCTCAAATTAAATACAACTACAAAATATACATGTATATATATTATAAAAATGTACTAAGGGTTTATACAAAATATACCTACACATATATATCTATGTCAATTGAACAATAAAGATATATATATACACACCAAAAATAGTACGTATACTATTATTTTTTATATACTAATTTATACCAATTAAACATACCTTGAAAATATGCTAAGTGTTTATATATTAAAAATGCTTATAGTAGAACACGTATTTATATTTTTCAAATTAAACACATATACAATGTATACGTATATATTTAAAAAAAACATGCCAAGGGTTTATAAAATATATATACACATATATATATATGCCAATACATTATAGATATATTATTAAATACTAAAACACATTTTTAATACATGTTTAACATTTAATGAAAAATAAAATATACATGTACATATATATATAACACACAAAAGAATATATATATGTATACTAATTATATTTACTAAATTACAATTACCAACATATACTGAAATATATGTACTATGCTAATACATTATTTAAACATTTTATTACATGCACAAAATATATATTTGAAATTATATCAAGTATATATATATATACAAAATATATATATATACCAAACTTAATTATAGAATTTATTTAAGTACCTACTATACTCATATAATTAGATAATAATATATTCATATGCCAATTTCACATTAATTAAATATATAAATATTTTACATTATATATACATATTAAATTAATTACATATACTAATTACTTATGTATGTATACATTTACCATCATTGAATTAAATAGACAAAATATATTTACAAAATATATATACATTCTAGTGAATACACCCACAATACATTATACAAGGTATTTATATATATATACCATACCAATATATATTAAACATTAATTTAATTTAATACTATACACATTTATTAATATATATACAAAATATACATTGGTTATATATACATATACTAATTCTCATTACTTAAATATATAACAAACATATATATATACATTAGATATATATATATTTACATATATACATATATACACTATACTATACATTAATATCTACATACATTATATATATAAAAAGAAAGAGGGAGGGGAGAAGAAGAGAATGGCTCACTGTGAGGGGGTGGTCGGGCTCGCTGGCCGGCCGCCGGACTGGAGACCGCCGGAGGGAAGTCGGCCTGGGCAGTGTGGTGGTCGCCTCGGGTGCAGGCACGGCCGGATGTGGATGGAGATGGGGGTGGGGGTAGTAGCAGCGGGAGGAGGAGGTTGAAGCGCCGGAGTACAGGGACCGCCGGAGTTCTGCTCGGCTCGGTGGGGAGTGGCTGATGGTGGGAGATGGTAGTGGTGATAGGTGGTGATGGTGGTGATAGCCGGAGAGTGCAGGGTCGGGCAGTCAGCGCCGGAGATGGCTGCACAGGGGACAGGGTGGCCGGACGGAGGGCAGCGGCTGCGAAGGACGGCTCAGTCCAGCGCGGGGGAGAACGCTGCTGCGGGCCGGCCGGTCGGGGTCGCACCGCGGGGAGAGGCTGCTGCACAGTGCCGCGCGGGGAAGAACGCCGGCTGATGGTCGGGGTCGATCTCGGCTCGCCGGCCGGATGCAGAACAGGGAGTCGGGGGAAAGTTGGTGGTGAACAGTGGTTGGTGAATGCACAGTATTCCCTCCCCCCTTGCTATTTGAATTTTAAATTTCAAAAACAAGTAAAAGAAGAAGGAGAAGAAGAAGAAGAAAGGAAGGAGAAAAAGAAGAAAAGAGAAGAAGAAAGGAGAAGGAGAAGAATTATCCTACGTTGGAGAGAGGGGGCTTGTGAGGAGGTGGAGTTTTCTAGGTTGCCTAGGGATTAGGGTTTGAGGGTACAAGTCATTAAATAGGAAGAGAGAGGGAATGATGTAGGGTGATGATGGGCCAATTTCAAATGAATGGCTAGGATTGAACATGAGGAAATTATTCATGGGGGATGAGGGTTCTTAATTAAAATTGATAGGCTCCCTCATTGATTAAAATAATTAGGTGTTGGCACCTACAATTGAATAATTGCAACTTAGCCCCTTAAATTTGGGAAATTGCACCAACACATAAAATGACAAAAATTTGGCGGGCGATTCGGGGTCCGATAATTTGTAGGGTCAGGGGCACTGTAAGATGGGTATGGGCTGAATTTGCAGGGCACTGGAATTAATTTGGGATTTTAAAATCAGATAAAATGGTATCCTCAAATTAAATAGAAATAAATGCAAGTTGTGTTCGACAATTAATTAGGAGTACTTGGGGTTAAAATCAGATCAAGTCATCAATACCAATATTGAAGAAGACTCAGAACAGAGTATTACCCTAATTCGGGCCGCACGAAAAATAGGTCAAGATGGCCTCCAAATTTCGATTGGAACGCACAACGATACAAAAATAGGAAATTAAAAATAACGTCCGCGACGATTTTTGTGCGGCCAGAAACAATGCACAAGGAGCAAAATTATGAGTTGCAAAAATAGCAGAATTGAAGGCGGGCATGTCTAGAGCAAGATTATGAAATTTGTTGGAAGACAAAAGTCTGGATAGTGCTCCAAATATCGAAGCAAAGACAATGCGCAAAAATATTAAATAAAATACAGTAATTAATTACAATCTCCAAATATCAATTCTAAATAAAATAATAAAATCCAGAATTCTATAATTCGGACAGGGGTTCGTCTACTGGGCTTCTAGGTCTAGTCTGCTAGCTAAAATAATTAACACTGCATATAATTTTATTTTTAATTACACATCGCACAAAATTATTTAAATCAAATACACTATCATGCAATTAATTAATTGTAAATAACATAATATTAAATATTGTAAAAATTCGAAAATACCCCTGTTTTTGGAATGTGGTAGTGACAATAACCAGTATCTATGAAACTAGATCTTAATAAGAAGTATTTAAGGATGATAGTTGGATGGAAACAAATCCACTACCAACTCGAATATAAGAGCAAATACAATATGAGTACAACACCACAACACAATATAAGAATACCAGCTATCCATCACAGCTCGAAGAGAAGACATCCTCGGATCACATGTAACCATCCAAATCTGCGCTCCTGCAAATACTCAAGAAAAGATACACCTGGCAGCGGACCAGGTCCTCAGAGGGACGTAACAAGATACAGAAAATACGAGCCAATTTGAATACAGTAAACATGCATATGGTTTGAAAATAAATAAGTACGCTGTACAAGACCATCTATATGAATGCAAATGAGGACAACTTTTCAACGTATGGGCAAGGGTAGTCTACTCGATCTAAGCCTCACAACTCACACACCCGTCTAGAACATCAAAAATCGACATACCTCTGGGGTAGCGACCAGCGCGACTCTACATAAATCGACATACCTCTGGGGTAGCGATCAGCGCGACACACGCCCGTAGTGTGAACTATATACTACGGTTTACCAGAGTGGTTAAAAGCCCATACGCCTAATGATTGTCCTCCCATGATACTAGGTGCCATGTGTGTGTCAACATATCTAATACATAGTAATGACTGAAGAAAAACTACACATGCAAGAACTATACAGAAATAAAATAAATAAAAAGAAATATAAATAGCATACAAAGTGCTGTAAATAATTTGGCAAGGTATCTTGCCTGGGGTCCTGCTGCTGGTATGAATCAGAGTCCAAGTCACAGTCCAAATAGCCTATGTATTACAAATTTATCACGTCAAAAGATAATTTATTTTAATTTATTTAATTCTAAAATAATTACTCTAAAATCCTATTTTAATCTTATTATTCTAATTTTTATGTTAATTCCTAAATTTTGTCCAAAAAACTGAATTTTATCAACTCGAGACTCATGGCACACAAATCGAGGCGATCTGTTGACCGAAAAGTCTACCAACACAAACTCAACTTTCATGCATGATTTCTTGTAGATTTCAACATAAAAAATATACTAAAATTTATGGCTCGTCCGAATTCAAATTTGTTTGGGAATTATGGCACATACAAATTTTGTATTGTGCACCGATGGTTAAATTCTAACCTAGAAGTTCTACAGAATTAACAGTATGTAAATACTTCGAAATAAATTCTGGGAAAAATATATGTCGATGATATCGATATTAGCTTTCCAAATCTTTAAACGGTTCATGATTCTGATTCCTGGTTCTCCCGGAATCGCGAAAACATCAAAACACGTCTATTTTCGGACATGTTGTGCTCTACGAATTTTCCAAAATTTAATACTCATAATTTAGAAAAGAAATTTATATAATCAGAAATCTAACCTCATTATCGTTCTAACAAAAAAAACTGGAGCGCGTTTGGAGTCCGGAGCTAGGAGATATCGTCTTTTTAATTCGTCATAATTAGTAGAAAATGAGGCTGAATTTATGACGAATTTTAACTATTTTTGGACGAAAAAGAGAGGAATTTTGGGGAATAAAAATATGAAAGATGAGATTTTTATAATGGTGGAGACTACTTAATTAAATATGACTAGGATTGGTTAATTTGGATAGGATTAGGATGAATTTAAATAAGGATAGGATATGCACGAAGTTGATTTCCTAGTAGGTTCAGGATTTGAATTAATTTAAAATAGAGTTTGAATTTATCTCAATAATTTATAATCTTAAATATAATTAAAGATAATACAAATAATTTATAAAATCTTATTAATATCTATTAACACTAAATTAGCATCTATCTAATACTACGACTATATATATCCAAATAAATCATAAATAATTTTAAAATCTAAATAAATTTCTTAAAATTCTAAATAAATTACAAAAAATATAATTAAATATTTTAAACTAAAATAAATATTTGGTAGGAACGACATGCAAGTATGGTCGTATAGTAAATCATAGAAGTCCTAAAAATTTATGTTTTCTAAGTTTTAATCTCCAAAAATCTAAAATAATCTAAAATAATTCTAAATGAATATTTATATAAGTAAATATACTAAAAAAAATTATTTTCTAATTAACTAAGAGAATAATCTAAATAAATTCAACATCTATAATAAATATAATAATATAAAATATACACAAATACCTATTTTGGGTGAGGGAGTTTACAAGAACCTATTACAAAAAGCAGAATTAAACAGGATTCTAAGGATTTAAACTAATATAAAATAATTAAAAACAGGCTTCTAGAGATATTCTAGGTCGAACGGGTCAAACCGGTAAAATTCGGGTCAAAAAGTCAACCCGGGGTCCAAAAAGTCAACTCTAGGTCAAAACTAGGTCAAACGTTGACTTTTACGGTCAACGGGGACAATTATGGTCAAATCTAGGTCAAACTAGGGTGCCCCTGAAATTTTAGGTCAAACCGAGCTCATTAAGGTAGAAAACTCTCAAACTCGCCTCCTCGAGATACCGGGATACCCTCGGTATCCGATACCTCGACCTAGGCCACGCACTCCGCCTAAACCCACTAAAACCTATGCTAGCACGCATAAATATATACACATAAGCATATAAAAATTACTCCAATACTATTCCTAGGCTATTGCTCAAATACCCCGCTCGAAACTCAATACCTTGGATATCTCAAGGTATTGAGATACCTCGGTATCTCAAGGTATTGAGATACCGCTCTCATACCCCTCTAACTAGCTATTAGTTAGCTATTTAAGCTTATAAATATATACCTAGTTATTAATCTAGGCTAGAAAAAATATATATCTATCATATATATACATATATACCTAAATACCTATATCTATATATATCACACATATACACATACCCACACACATCTCAAATATATATATATATATATATATATATATATATATATATATATATATATATATATATATATATATATATATATATATATATAGATCTAGTTATATCTAAACTACCTATCTAACTATATGTATTTATATATATATATATATATATATATATATATATAGTATATATATATATAATACCTATCTATCTATCTATCTATCCATCTAAGTAATTAGATATCTATCTAACTATCTCTATAACTATCTATCTATATAACTTTCTAACAATCTAACTACTTATCTATCTAGATAACTATCTAACTATTAATCTATCTATATAGATATATAGATCTATAACTCTATAACTACCACACTAAGCTACCCCGCTCCCAGCGAACATCTGCTGCTGCTGCCCGCTTAAAATGCTGCTGCCGCTGCTGCAGCTGTCGCTGCTGCAGCTGTCGCTGCTGCAGCTGTCGCTGCTGCAGCTGCCTTGTACTGCTGCTTGCTGCTGACATTGCTGCTAGCTGCTGCTGCTGCTAGCAGCTGCTGCTGCTGCTGCTGTGCAGTGCGCAGCGCACTGCACGCTGCTGCACATGCTGCTGTCTGCCTCCCCCCTCTTCGCAATCACACACAGACACACATACACGTATATACATATATACATATATATATATATATATATATATATATATATATATATTATATATATAGAATAAGGGAGGTGAGATGGCACCTCACTTTCAAAACAAGAGTGGCGGTTGACGTGTCACAATTCCAACCACACATTTCATAATTGGCAAATTGTACTTAACCCCCTCCCCTCATTTGTGTGGTTGTGATTGTGCCACATCACCGCCACCCTTGTTTTGAGAGTGAGGTGCCACCTCACCTCCCTTATTCTCTCTCTCTCTCTCTCTCTCTATATATATATATATATATATATATATATATATATACAACTAGATATATATATACACAAACTAATATATATAATCTAACACACACACACTAACATACATATTAACACACACACCTACACACTCACAAACACTTACACATATATATTTATACACACACAAACACTTAAACACATAGCTATACATATATATAAACACACCTATTTATATATATATACGCACACACACACACACACACACACACACACACACACACATATATATATATATATATATATATATCAACACACACACTCTTACATATATATATATATATATATATATATATATATATATATATATATATATATATATATATATATATACACACACACTCACACTAGTATATATATATATACAAGCATATATATATAAATACACACACAATTATAGATATACAAACACATAAACATAAACATATATATAAATATATATATATATATATATATATATATATATATATATATATATATATATATATACACACACACTCACACTAGTATATATATATACAAGCATATATATATAAATACACACACAATTATAGATATACAAACACATAAACATAAACATATATATAAATATATATATATATATATATATATATATATATATATATATAGACACACACATAAATAAATATATATATAGACACAAATACACAACACAGCACAACGCACACAACACACAAACAACACGCCCCACTCACGCCCAACGATCCCGACACACACAAAAACCTATAAATATATAAAATATAACCCGAGAACTCTAGCACACACTCCCCGATACTAACCCAACGCACGCACAAGCCCGAAACTAGGAAACCAAGTCGAAATGGCCGCTCGGTCATTTCGACGAACACGCGGTGTGCGGTTCGGAAAATCTCCTGAAACGCACACCAAACCAAATCGAAATCGGCCCAAAATTTACCCACGGGTTCTAAACGATGCCTAGATCCTAGAAAAAATACTACCCCGTCGATTCTAGGCCCGTGGCGAAAACGCGCACGTACTTTGAACCGGCGACGATAAAAACCCCAAATTCACCCGAAACGCCCGTTTCTCCGTGACATGACTTCCCGTGTCTGAACGGAGACACGTACTCACCCTCAAGACACCCGACAACGTCTACCTAGGTCCGTCTAACCTAGAGCATGACCCAAAATTGGGCCAATTTCGGATTTCATCCGAAATTGACACAAAACCTAGTGTCAAAGTCTCCAAACACACCCAAACTCATTCCAACTTCCTCTCACGGGTAGGCTTAGGGTCTAGGAAGGTTCTAAAATACTAATTACACTACATAAAAGTAATTAGCAAGGGAAAAGTTAGGGATTACCTCTTGGGAGTTGAAATCCCAAGGCCAAGGCTCCAATCTACTTGAAATTACCTCCCTCAAGCTCCAAGCCTCCAAATCTAGCCTCCACACTAAATCTAGGATCTACACACCTAGGTTAGGGAAAAAATAGGGTTAGGGTTTACATAAAAAAGAAAGAATGGAAGAAGGAAGGAAGAAAAATGAAAACACTTACTTGGAAGAAGAAAGGAAGAAGAAAGAAGGAGTGGAGAAGAAGAAGTGAAGAAGAGTGAAATGGGGGGAAGTGGCTACTGTGGTCAGGTAGGGGCTGCTGTTGGGGCCGGCCACACTAAAATATAGGGTTACACTAATTCTCCAATGCCCAAAATGCCCCCTCTCACTTGGTTTGGGTTTCGGGTTCCAAAAGCACTCAAACTAACTCCAAATCTCTCCAACTAACCCACTAAAAATATAATAAATATTCTAAACCCAAAAATAGGTCTCACAAGGGTGTGGGCTGGGTCAGACATGGGTCCAGTAGGGTCTGACATGGGTCAAAGCTAGCCAAAACCCTAAACCAATCAATTAAAAATAATACAATCACTAAATAAATATAAATATAATTAATTAAATACAATACACAATTTACCAAATAAAAAAAATTCTATTTTCTAGAATTGGGTAGTGACAAGAGGAGAAAGTTATCCCCAGCAGAGTCACCATCTTGTTTGAGATAAACAAAGAGGTTTATACGAAACTTTTTCTTGCAAACGAAAAAAGTACAATTAATCCTATACGAGGATGTTAAGTACAATAAAAATAATTCTGGGGAGTATTGCTATGGAAGTCTGATCTGCAGTCGATCACTTTGTTCCTTGGACTACATGATGATGATGAAGAAGTGCTGTAGAAGAAGCTTCAAACTTTCTCTGAACTAGAGGCAAAAGCCGGTCAAAGGAAAGTTACAAGTAGGGTCGAATTCCTATTGCCAAAGTTGTCAGCCAAAAACTCTCTGTATATCCTCTGTCTCCTTGGTCTCTGTGATCTCTCTGCCCTCTTTTGGTCCAACTAGGAGTCTCTATTTATAGAGATCAATCCAATAACTGCCTGGTTGGCGTAAAAGCCAAATAATTGTCTTGTTGGCGTAAAAGGCCAAAATGTGAAGAAGATTGCCTCCTTTATGCTGTGGTTATAATAACTGCTACCCACGTTCAAATAATTTTCTGAATCTGCGTATGACACGTATCCCATTATAAGGTAACGCATATAACTGCTTCTCGAAGATCATGGCATGCAAGCCACGTAGGTAACTGCCTGGTTGGCATAAAAGCCAAATAACTTTCTTGTTGGCGTAAAAGGCGAAACTGTAAAGAAGATTGCCTCCTTTACGCTAAGGTTATAACAACTGCTATCCACGTTCAAATAATCTTCTAAATCTGCGTATGACACGTATTCCTTTATAAGGTAACGCGTATAACTGCTTCTTTAAGATCATGGCATACAAGCCACATAGGTAATTGCTCCTTGCGTAAAGCTTGATAATTCATGAATAATAGATAACCAGCGTAAAATAGCCAATTATCCTTTACGACTGAGGTCTTGAGCGTATTCTGGGCTAAAATAGCCTTATCAATGTACCTTTGCAAATATAGCCGAGTTGGCGTATTTTGAGGAGATAGCATACGGCGTACTCCTATAGTTGAAAATAGCCTGGTTGTCATAAAATACAAGGATGGTGATGTGAGCGTATTAGTCTTAGTCTTAGCTTTCCCAGTCATGACAAATTTTGAACATAGAATAAAATCTCCTGCATTAAATGCAGAGATATGCCTCAATCTCATGCATTAAATGCAGAGATATACTTCGAGCTCTGTACAAGAAACAGCTTTTGACGTGGCGTATGATTTTGTCTTATCTTGAGCGTAAAAACTCATTTATGTCAATGTTGAAAAAGCAGCATATTCAGAAGACCCCATTTTTCTTCCTTTGCATGCATAAAAATAACTTGTATCAAGAATATGTCACAAAATGACAACCTGGATCTCTGTGCAAAATTCATCATCATAGCCGTGCAGTACTTTTGTCAGATGTCAGGTTCACTGATTTGACTGACAAATTCATCCATGGAATACGAAGGGTTCTGTAATCCCCCTGATTTTCATAAATTTAAAAATTGGATTTATCACAATTTTCTGGGATTTTCTGGAATTTTCCTGTAATTAAATACCAGTGTTATAATTATTCAATGAATTTTTAAATGATAATAAATATTGTTAAAATATTATGTAAATAATATTTTATGGTGTAAAATGAAAATCTAGACATAGGGTAATTTTCCGAGAATTTATTGGACCCCGGATGAATTTTTAAAGCCCTAAATACTAATTAAATATTAAATCAATTTAAAACCCAAATAAACCGGGTTTATTTAACTGAACCGAACCAAACCAAAACTGAACCGGACCGGGTTTATTTTTAAATCCAATCGGGTCGGATCCGGGTCTAACCCAGACCCGAACCCGATAGCCCGAACCTGACCCGCATTTTTATTTTGGATCGGGCCGGATCCGTAGACCCGACCCGACCCGCCATCAAACCCGACCCGCTATCTCATCTTCCCCATTCAGCCGAACCGACCCCGACTTCTCGGTTTCTGCCGCCGGAAATGCCCGTCGCCGGCCGACTGCCCCGCTTCCCCTACCTGCAACCGCCAGAGACGCTCCGCTTCCTCTCCCCGCTCACCGGACGCCGCCTCTCCACCTCCCTCGACGGCTATATAAAGCCCTAAACCCGCCTCTTCGGCCAATCCTCCCCCACCGTGCCCTAGCTCCGACGCCTCCCTCCGCCGTGTCATCCCCTGCAGACACCTCGCCGCGACGCCGCCACCGCCCTGCTGCCCAGCCCACCTCGCCAGCGCCGCAGCCACCTCCCTCCTCCTCCCTATCCTCCGCTGCCTCCGGCTCCTCAGACCCCGCAGCAGACCCAGCCGCCGTCCAGCCTTCCGTGCGACGCCGTCCGGCCGTTCGAGAGCCGCCGAGCCAGGCCGCCGCCCTCCGCTGCAGAAGTCCTAAGCTGGACACGAATCGGACACAGCAGGACACAGAAGACCCGGACACGAGAAAACCCTAACCCTAATTTTGAACAGTGTCGGACACAGTGCACAGGACACGAGGACTCGGTTTTTCAAGACCCACTTCAGGTAACCGTAACTTTTGACTCGTAGCTCGGAATTCGATTCCGTAAATTGTATCGCGTAGCCTGTTCGACCCTCTCGGTGCCCGGATAAACCGCTGGGGCATCGCGTCCTGTGGTGATCGCACATCGCGATCCAAAAACAGGAAAAACCAGACCCTGTTTCACCCCGGAATCGAGTACGCCCCGCCAAACGGGACGACTTGGTCACGTGCGGTCTTCACCGATACGTCAGCGTCGTTGATACGGATGTGTGGGCTTTCGCAGAAGCTGATTCGGATGTGCGTGCACACCGGAATCAGTGCGTATCCGCGGACAACGCCCCGTATCCGTACTTTCTGTTTCTCGCTGTTATTTAGTGTACACAAGTCAGATCGAGACGAAACTTGCGCCATCGGACTCGTAGCAATACGCTGGTCCTGTGGGTCAAGTTTGGTTCGATTCTGAGAACGTTGACAAAATCGTGTGTCGTGGGCCCCACAGGCTCCACCCGACGGGCGATTTTGAGAACGGCTCATCGGAATCCAATTCTGGAAGTTCCGTTGGGTTCGTATCATCGTTCCTGACCTGTTGACACTAAGTTGGACTATTTTTGAGATCTTTGACCCTGACTCGGTTTTCGGTGCAAAGCGGCCCACATTTGGATCCCGCCTTGACCCGAAAATGACGTTTTTGCCCTTGTCTCCAAATTGGACTCAAGGACAGGCGTTCCTAGCTGATTGATGTGTTCTGGACCTGATGGTGATGTTGGTTTCAGCAACCGGAGTACTGCTTGGAAATCCAGCTGAAGCCAGAGCAACATTTGGAACCGAAAATCCAGGCAAGTGTACCTTGCCATAAAATACAGTTTATTGATTCATTTAGATTCTCTTGCTTTAAATTCTGTGGCTGTTGTACTTTCCCTATCAAATACTTTATCCCCAGGACACCTGACACAAAGCATGATACAGAATCCTCCTGATTATTCAAGGGGATTTTGTTTAGGATATAGATTTCATAACTTGAGCTTTATGATATCCTGACTAGATGCATTAGTTTCAATCTTGCGTAACATGAACATTAAGACCTGTGACGTGAGATTCATTGGGTAGGGAGAGTATTACCATATCAAGGCTGATTATATTATATATATATCTGGTTATCTGGAAGTGTCCTAGTCTCTGACACAGAGCTTTGGCACCTGTACTGGCCCTTCGAGAATCACTGCTATGGTTTCTTATCACTGATCCTGTAGTAGTCTCAGCCTGAGTATGAATAATAACTCTCACTTGCATGATCACTTAGCTAGTTTAATTATTTACCCAGATTTGTTTGATACCAACATCGGCATGCCACTGTCTTAAACTTATTAATTTCTTGTGATTCTCTTGTGTTTAACATTTTGGTTGACTTGCATGCTCATTCACTGTATTATGGCTCATATTCTTCTGTACCTTGTTACGTCCCTCTGAGGACCTGGTTTTGTTCTCCAGTTATAGCAGACGAGAGCTACCCTGAGGTGTACGGAACAGGGGCACTACTCGGAGCAGTACCTGAACCTGAGGACGAGGTGACCGCTGAGGACTTCTCCTGAACAACTGCTTCACCATGCTCAGTCATTTAGTCTTTATTTTCCTGTTTCATTAAACTCTTTATTTCTGTTTAATTGAACTCTTTATTTCCTGTCTTTGTGAACTTGTGTAAACAGACTTAATATCGGATTGTTCTCCGATTTTATTTACTTTGCCTGGTTGTTGTTTAGATATTTCATTTGATGATGTTGCTATCTTATATTTGTGGATGAGATTAGTAAACCCTGACTGATGTTATACAGCTTAAGTATGACCGATGGATCCATTAACTTGGGTTTGTCCATCGGTACATGCTGTTGGCCATAATCACGCATCCAGTCCCTCGGTATTTTGGGACTGGGGCGTGACATAGTTTTTGTGGTGGTCCATGCAGGTCAACGACTAAATTGTTCGGTTTCAACTTAGGGACCGAACAGGCCTGCAATAAAGAATAGGATCAGTTTTAGGATCTCATCCACTTGCTTGCAAACGTTCTTGATATCTGTATCGTATTCAAACAAATTTTTATTGCATCTTGCCTTGACTCCTGTGCTCCTCTTATAGTTTATTGTTGATGCAGAGTAATGGATTCACGAGAAAACGACGGAACTCCAGTAAGAACACCAATAGGTGCTGAAGCCAACTACGGAGAAGACGAGGTGACGCTATTGAGTGGAGATCCCTCTACTCACCGAAGCAGTCAAGCAAATCCACAATCATCTAGATTTCGGCGTGATGATATTCCACCTCCGCCCCAGTTCACTCCTCAGATGCCTGTCTTCCCACCAGGCCAAGCAATGGACGGACAGCAGATGTTCCAGATGTTCTTCGCAATGATGCAAGCTCAGCAACAAGTCCAAACTGAAGCCCAACGTCGCGAAGCTGAGTACTTGAGGAACAGTCTAGTAAATGCACTGGAGCAGGCCAACCTACCAGCTAGACGACATCCGACGGGCTCTATCACATACTTCCGCCAACTGAAGCCCCGTACTTTCTCTGGCAAGGAGGGACCAATAGAAGTGCATGAATGGCTCACCAACATTCGGCATCAATTAGAAGCAGCTGAGCTTCCCCAAGATCGTTGGATGACTGCCGTCAGAATGCAATTGACGGACAATGCTCATCACTGGTGGCTATTCGAAGAGACCAGGCTCGGACCAGACCGAGTTACTTGGGAAGAGTTCTCCAGACTCTTCCAGGAGATGTACATACCTGCTATCGCTCGATCAGAACTGAGGGACAAGTTCAATCGCCTCACTCAGGATGCTATGACGGTGGAAGAGTACAACGCCGAGTTCATTCGTCTGAGTCGCTTCGCTCCTACCTTGATCCCGACAGAAGTAGAGAAGGCCGAGAAGTTTTTCGACGGACTCAACATCGAGCTACAGAAGCTGATTGGATCTGTCGCACCAACTTCGTACACGGACGTCCTTGCTGCAGCTCGACGCATGGAGCGCGTCACCAGGAGAGAAACCAGTCTGAAGAGGCCTTCCACATCAGTACCAGCCAGAGCAAACAATGGAGAAGCTGCCAAGAAACCTCATCTGCAACAAGCACCACAGGGATCTACATCCAAAACCCTGGCTCTTCCTACTTGTTATTACTGCGGCAAAATAGGCCATGTTGAGAAGGAGTGTAGACGTAAGCACGGACTGTGCTTAGGTTGCGGATCCAGACAGCATGCAGTGAAGGACTGCCCTGATCGTAGGGAAGCACCAAGGGCGAACCAACAAGCTCTACCAGCACCAGGAGGACAACAACCAAGGCCACCCATGGCACATCAAGCAGCACCCTACCAGCAAGTCCAGCAACATCAGAGAGCACCACCTCAAGGACGCGGCCAAGTTTTTGCGATGACTGTGGGAGACGTGCAGAACCAAGGAGTTGCTAATGCGAGTAAGTCTTTGTAGTTGTTTCGTTTCTAGCATTTCTGTAGATCGTGTCTGCTGGTTCGTGACCCCAGACTTGACCTGATAACTTAACCTAATAATTTTAACCTGTTAATAATTGATAACTTAATGTTAATCTAGTGATTCTGAACTTGCCAACAATTCAGAATATTTCATAAATGTTAATCTGATATGTTTTGAAAAGATAACCTAGTTTTCTAAAACAGTAATTTTCTAGATTTCCCACATTTGGGAAATTGCATAGTTTCTACTTAGGGAAATAATTTTTCCTATGTATTCAAGCCCTGAACCTTGATTTTCTTTATTGCATTAGGATTCAAATAAAATTTGTAACCGAGTCATCTCTGTTGACCGGTTATTCTTTGATTGCGAGGACGCAATCCTCTTAAGGGGGGTATATTATAATCCCCCTGATTTTCATAAATTTAAAAATTGGATTTATCACAATTTTCTGGGATTTTCTAGAATTTTCCTGTAATTAAATACCAGTGTTATAATTATTCAATGAATTTTTAAATAATAATAAATATTGTTAAAATATTATGTAAATAATATTTTATGGTGTAAAATGAAAATCTAGACATAGGGTAATTTTCCGGGAATTTATTGGACCCCGGATGAATTTTTAAAGCCCTAAATACTAATTAAATATTAAATCAATTTAAAACCCAAATAAACCGGGTTTATTTAACTGAACCGAACCAAACCAAAACTGAACCGGACCGGGTTTATTTTTAAATCCAATCGGGTCGGATCCGGGTCTAACCCAGACCCGAACCCGATAGCCCGAACCCGACCCGCATTTTTATTTTGGATCGGGCCGGATCCGTAGACCCGACCCGACCCGCCATCAAACCCGACCCGCTATCTCATCTTCCCCATTCAGCCGAACCGACCCCGACTTCTCGGTTTCCGCCGCCGGAAACGCCCGCCGCCGGCCGACTGCCCCGCTTCCCCTACCTGCAACCGCCAGAGACGCTCCGCTTCCTCTCCCCGCTCACCGGACGCCGCCTCTCCACCTCCCTCGACGGCTATATAAAGCCCTAAACCCGCCTCTTCGGCCAATCCTCCCCCACCGTACCCTAGCTTCGACGCCTCCCTCCGCCGTGTCATCCCCCGCAGACACCTCGCCGCGACGCCGCCACCGCCCTGCTGCCCAGCCCACCTCGCCAGCGCCGCAGCCACCTCCCTCCTCCTCCCTATCCTCCGCTGCCTCCGGCTCCTCAGACCCCGCAGCAGACCCAGCCGCCGTCCAGCCTTCCGTGCGACGCCGTCCGGCCGTTCGAGAGCCGCCGAGCCAGGCCGCCGCCCTCCGCTGCAGAAGTCCTAAGCTGGACACGAATCGGACACAGCAGGACACAGAAGACCCGGACACGAGAAAACCCTAACCCTAATTTTGAACAGTGTCGGACACAGTGCACAGGACACGAGGACTCGGTTTTTCAAGACCCACTTCAGGTAACCGTAACTTTTGACTCGTAGCTCGGAATTCGATTCCGTAAATTGTATCGCGTAGCCTGTTCGACCCTCTCGGTGCCCGGACAAACCGCTCGGGGCATCGCGTCCTATGGTGATCGCACATCGCGATCCAAAAACAGGAAAAACCAGACCCTGTTTCACCCCGGAATCGAGTACGCCCTGCCAAACGGGACGACTTGGTCACGTGCGGTCTTCACCGACACGTCAGCGTCGTTGATACGGACGTGTGGGCTTTCGCAGAAGCTGATTCGGATGTGCGTGCACACCGGAATCAGTGCGTATCCGCGGACAACGCCCCGTATCCGTACTTTCTGTTTCTCGCTGTAATTTAGTGTACACAAGTCAGATCGAGACGAAACTTGCACCATCGGACTCGTAGCAATACGCTGGTCCTGTGGGTCAAGTTTGGTTCGATTCTGAGAACGTTGACAAAATCGTGTGTCGTGGGCCCCACAGGCTCCACCCGACGGGCGATTTTGAGAACGGCTCATCGGAATCCAATTCTGGAAGTTCCGTTGGGTTCGTATCATCGTTCCTGACCTGTTGACACTAAGTTGGACTGTTTTTGAGACCTTTGACCCTGACTCGGTTTTCGGTGCAAAGCGGCCCACATCTGGACCCCGCCTTGACCCGAAAATGACGTTTTTGCCCTTGTCTCCAAATTGGACTCAAGGACAGGCGTTCCTAGCTGATTGATGTGTTCTGGACCTGATGGTGATGTTTGTTTCAGCAACCGGAGTACTGCTTGAAAATCTAGCTGAAGCCAGAGCAACATTTGGAACCGAAAATTCAGGCAAGTGTACCTTGCCATAAAATACAGTTTATTGATTCATTTAGATTCTCTTGCTTTAAATTCTGTGGCTGTTGTACTTTCCCTATCAAATACTTTATCTCCAGGACACCAGACACAAAGCATGATACAGAATCTTCCTGATTATTCAAGGGGATTTTGTTTAGGATATAGATTTCATAACTTGAGCTTTCTGATATCCTGACTAGCTGCATTAGTTTCAATCTTGCGTAACATGAACATTGAGACCTGTGACGTGAGATTCATTGGGTGGGGAGAGTATTACCATATCAAGGCTGATTATATTATATATATATCTGGTTATCTGGAAGTGTCCTAGTCTCTGACACAGAGCTTTGGCACCTGTACTGGCCCTTCGAGAATCACTGCTATGGTTTCTTATCACTGATCCTGTAGTAGTCTCAGCCTGAGTATGAATAATAACTCTCACTTGCATGATCACTTAGCTAGTTTAATTATTTACCCAGATTTGTTTGATACCAACATCGGCATGCCACTGTCTTAAACTTATTAATTTCTTGTGATTCTCTTGTGTTTAACATTTTGGTTGACTTGCATGCTCATTCACTGTATTATGGCTCGTATTCTTCTGTACCTTGTTACGTCCCTCTGAGGACCTGGTTTTGTTCTCCAGTTATAGCAGACGAGAGCTACCCTGAGGTGTACGGAACAGGGGCACTACTCGGAGCAGTACCTGAACCTGAGGACGAGGTGACCGCTGAGGACTTCTCCTGAACAACTGCTTCACCATGCTCAGTCATTTAGTCTTTATTTTCCTGTTTTATTAAACTCTTTATTTCTGTTTAATTGAACTCTTTATTTCTTGTCTTTGTGAACTTGTGTAAACAGACTTAATATCGGATTGTTCTCCGATTTTATTTAATTTGCCTGGTTGTTGTTTAGATATTTCATTTGATGATGTTGCTATCTTATATTTGTGGATGAGATTAGTAAACCCTGACTGATGTTATACAGCTTAAGTATGACCGATGGATCCATTAACTTGGGTTTGTCCATCGGTACATGCTGCTGGCCATAATCACGCATCCAGTCCCTCGGTATTTTGGGACTGGGGCGTGACAGGTTCCTCGTACAACTTTACGCTGCATTAAAAACAACATATTTTAAACTTTACGCAAGAAGGTATAGCAACGTTTTATACAGAATAGCCTTGAAGCTCTGCTTTACACGGACATCTATGAAGCTCTATTTTACGCTAGACAGCTCTGAAGCTCTGTTTTACGCGGACAGCTCTGAAGCTCTATTTTACGCTAGACAGCTCTGAAGCTCTGTTTTATGCAGACAGCTCTGAAGCTCTGTTTTACGCGGACAGCTCTGAATCTCTATTTTACGCGGACAGCTCTAAAGCTCTATTTTATAATTCCCCAGCATATTTTATGCTTCTACACATGTATCAATAATTTATAATATACTCAATCACAAGACTATTGGAAAATAAATGGCATAATGAGATATAAGGATAGAGAGTACTGACATAAGTCAAGCACAAATATAAATACATCACAAGGGTAGAGGTTAGATGTCCACCAAAAGTCTCAACAATAATACAACCCAAATCTTTGTTCTAGAACAATAATACATAAATAAGACAGTCTAAATGCCTGTAGGAGGTATCTCCTCTAAGATAGAAAATTCTTCTAGAATTTCTGGTACAAAATCTCCCTCTGCTCTCGGGCCGTAGTGGGTAGGACAGAAGTCCTCCAAGTCCTCTGAAAAATATTATCCAGTCTGGATTGGAGCGGAGCACAAACACTAAACAAAAGTTTCATTTATGTTGACAAAACTATAAAAACAGTGTAAGGAATAGAAGATGAAAGAAATACTGAAAATATGGAATACTACAGAATATGTAATAAGCAATAGAACATCTAGCAGTGAATAGAAATATAAGTGAATGCTAGAAAAAGTGAACTGAAATAAAGAATAAATATCTGGCTATGTGTTTGAAATATCAGTTTATTATGTGATCGGCTTGGGACGAGATCAGGCTTGTTATATATGATTGGCTATGATACATGTGAGGTCAGGCTAACTATCTGGTTAGCTATGATGCGAGCAATAGTCAGGCTAATCATATATAACAGGCTATGAGGCATATAAATGGTCAGGCTACACCCGACGTGATGTGTGGGGTGAGCTATGTTGCATGTAAGGTGGAGTATGATCACATAATCTGCTAATATTTCCCCATCCCCAGCTAGCACGATGGATTCCAACCACGACTCCTCATGACAGGTATCTAGGATGCTAACCCGTGTATCCACCATGTCGGGATCAAGTATACTATACAACTAGAATTATAGAATTAATCAACAAATAAAAACTGTCAGAGAATGTACTCGCCTGTGGTCCTGAGGAAGGTGCAAGGATCAATGTCCAAGGCGAGATCACAATGACCTAATTATGGAATATCAAGGTCAAATACTGAATTAAAGGAATAAATATGTTTAACTAATTAAATGCGAGGCCTCTATGTCAATTCTGAGGTTTACTGGTCAATACTAGGTTAACTAGTTAATACCTTGCCAAACTTAACACTTCTAGTATCCACCTACTACTACCTCACTATTAAGCATTAACCATACCTTGGTGTCATTAGGCCTATGATACTAGGTATCTTAATACTCATTAGGTGTAAATACTGATTCATGTAGATACTAGATAGACACAACTCATGAACCTAGTTATTTAGTTCTAACCTTGATATCTAGGTTATACTAAATACTACCCATACATATAACCCATATATGTATATATATATACATAACCCAGTATACTACTAACTATAAACGACTAGCTAATTTAGCAATAGCTAGACTAACCAATATCCAAAATAATTCCCTAAGACCCCCCTCCAGTATCAGTCCTCCTACCACACACTAGATACTGACACAGCACTCACACACTAAACTCACTGAATGATGACTGATAAGTCATAGGACTCATAAGGCATAAGGCAGTATCAGAGTTCAGTGGTAGCCAAGGTTCCAAGCTCAGTTGAATAAGAACTGATACACTGTGAAACCCCTTCCACTATGAAACCCCTTTTCCCAAGTAGCCAAGGTACTGATCTAATTAACCCTTCACAGTGTCATAGTCTGAAGTTGTTTAGACTTCACATATGGCTTAATCTTTGAGACAATCATAACAGGTATCTAGACTTGTTCAACTTACCCAAGCATGGCCTAAACTCTGAGAAAAGCCTATGGCTATTGGCAGAAACCACATCTGAACTTGTTCACTCTTACACATGCATAGCCTAATCTCTGAGACAAGAATATGGCCACTGGCAGGATCATCCAGGCATCTAAACCTTGTTCACTGATACACAATATCAGGAACTCACACCCTCACTGATACATAACACTATCTCACTAAACATACTGATATATCACACACATGCACACATGACTAATCACAGTATCAGGAAATTGATACTGCACAGGCAACTCATGAAACCCGACTTCAACAACCCTATGAACTCCCTGTCTGTTGGCTAGTACCCCTGTGCCAAGATGTAGTACAAAATGCTATGATAGCTTCCTAAAATTCTTGTATAATATATATTGAGTGATTTCAACCCAGGTGTATGCTACTGTGGCATTGCCACTAACTGCTGCTGCTATTAGATGCCCCACACTAGTTACTGACACCACACATACTCTTCTACATAATACTCTAAGACCCCCCTTAGCTGTGCTGCTCACTGCACAGCAGTGAGTGATACCTCACTCGAATCCCCTGTGGTACCAACTGCTCACTTAAAACTAAACTCACATAGACAGTTATACACTGGGACCAAGTACTCGCTGCTGAACCTGATCCTCTTTTCCTCCCAAATACTGATACACACAGTTCACTGTCCACATGAAACTATTCCTCAAGCAACTAATACTCGACATAGATACTGATATAATTTGCATCCTCTCCCTCACTGATACTTAACCTTGACACTGACACTTAAATACTGATACACTATGAACTCAAGAACTGATACTCGACTGAACCATCACAGTTTCACCCTACTGCATAATGAATACACTAAACTTACTAATGTATCAATTTCTCAGGAAGTAGGTGTTAGTGTACTCACCCAATCCAATACACTCACTAATCACTGAACTAAAACTACCACATATAGGCACACTGATGCACATGCCCGTGCTGGCCTCAACACACACTGAAACTCCCTAGTGTACACACAGCAACTCTGCTACACAGGTAACTGAAGAACCCGACTCTGCACAGTGCTCAGGCACTGCCTCAGGGACCCGACTATACAGTGAACTTCCCCACAGTTCAAATCACAAGTAACTCACCTCCACATACACTGATTACACCAAAACCTAGTGCAAAATGCACAAAACTCGACAGCTAGTGATACACCACTGCACAGTTGGTAGCAATTACGACTGCACATGCAGAAATCCCCATTGATATACATATACAATAACACATATACGTATGTATATATATATATATATATATATATATATATATATATATATATATATATCAAAGTGCATAAGAAACTAGGTTATATAATTAGGTATTTCCCTCCAGGGAGCATTTCGACAAACACCTAGGGGCTGAAATCGGATTCCTCATAAAAACTCATGAATACCCAAACCATAACCCTAAAATCGAGATCAAATCTATATGTAAATGATGCAACCATGCAAGAATGAATATTCCCATAACTAGAGCTCACGAATTTGGGGAAAAACTATCATTTAAAATACCAAAACCCTACAATCAACTAGGACTCCATGGAAAAACCGAAGGAGCCATTCCTAATTCAATGGTGGGATCCTAATGGCCAACAACAATTTAAAAACAGAATTAAATAAGGTTTAATTTGGATCCTCACCTATTGGGAGATGGTTTCCTAATGTAGCTCCTCTTTCTTCAAGCCTCCTTGTTCCAAGCTCCTAGATCTCTCTTGATGGAGAAGGAAATGGGTTTCTAGGGCTATAAATTCCTGAAATTTAAGGAAGGGAATGGTTTTCTAAGTGGAGGCTAGGTTTAGGGTTTTTCTTCATGAATGAAGAAGCTTGAGGGAGGCTCCCCCCTCATTATATAGGACTAGGGTTAGGGTTAGGGCTTCCAATGCCAAGTGTCTTAATTGCTCTTCATGATTTGTCATGAAGAACTTAAAAATAAAAAGGGTTTAGTCATTCATTGAGGGTTTAATTAAAAGCTAAAACAATAATTAGGGTTTGGTCACAAGAGTTTAATCTAATGGATTTTTAGGACAAACCTATTAACCTATGCATGAAAGAACACCCTACTATTTATTTAATAAACTTATCACACATATATTAACACAATAAATTAACATAGCAATTTACAATAATGCCCTAATCTAAAAATGTGGTAGCGACAATACTTCTGATACTAAACCCCTATTACATAATACTCATGAAACACCCACACTTATACTTCGCTTCACTACTCATGCTCTCACTTACATCACTCACTAACACATCTACACCCCTATGTACTAGGTGATACACCCATACTAGACACATACCCAGACACTCATATCTACCTTCACTTAATACACAATTCCCAACATATAGCACAAGTCCTATTACCTAGCACATTACATACTAACACTATCACACTCAGCTATACACTTATGTGTACCACTCTATCATGGCACAGTCACTAACATATCTCATGAATACATATTCTTATATAACTAAATGTCAAGCACCAATAGAATATTAAGGCCCCATTAATACTCAAAAATAATTTTATGATATTCAATTGTTACTTGGATCCCTCAACTATATGAACCTATATTCATCTAAAACATACATGATGACATGATACCAATACTTAAATCACCAATGGGTATGCTACTCTCTCTTAAACTCTCTTATTTCTAATACCATGATACCAATCACTAACTATACTCTGACACCAACCTTAGATCTATTGTTACAAATTTTACTACACTATGAGTTACTTCTAGGCTTATACACTGATACTTGATGCTCATATACCCAACCAAGAACCACTCTCAGAATCATAAGCTACACTCCCTACAACCAATACTAATTCTTAACTTGATACAAACTATTTAGAAGTTACTAAACTACTATACTATCCAAGGATGTTGCCTCAGGAACTAATGAAAGTGAAGCTCTATAAGAAATTAACTAGAGAACTAAAGATATCTCAATCCCGAGCTAGTAAGGTGATGAAACAAAACTCAATGATAACATGGTTGAATGATATAGACGATATGTTAAGAACCAATTGAAGATGCAATCTGATAATCATACACGTCTATCCGAAATTATGTTACTCAGAATTTTTGCCACACCAGTAAGCATAGCTGCGAGAATAATAGAGTCCATAAATAAGGTATGCATCTCTATAATCATGTAATCTAGAATCCTCACTGTGCCGACTAGTAGAGCTGTGAGAAACTCTAAATTCCATAACTATGATATGTACATCCAAAATCAGGTCTCTACGTTTCTGCCACGCTAGCTAGTATGGCTGCGATAAACTCTAGGCTCCAAAACCATGGCAGACAGTTATCTTTCTCAACGTCCTCATCAAAATATGTTATCAGAATATACATCAATTCAGTCCAAAATTTTTATCTCGATACAAGAATCAAAGCCAACAACGAACAACAAGAATCAAATTCAATAACGATTAAGTGAGGGTAAACGGGAACAAGTGGAAACAGATTTGGAATTAGAGTTTATAGTAAGATTCTCAAGTTAGCTATGATACAATAATATCATATATACTATATAGATATACTAATATATACAATAACTTAGTCTAATACTTAATACCTAGTCAATACCTTAGTATTACTTAATTACCTAGCTATTACCTTAGTATTACCTCATTATCTTACCAATATCTTAATATATTATCCCGTATCATAGTTTCTAGACTAATACCTTAGCTAATATCATTACCTTGACCAATACCCAATACCTTAACTCATACCTTGGTACCAAACCTATTACCCAAGCTAGACACTACCCTTACCATGGTATCTTAATCCAATACCTAATATGATAACCTTACCTTAGTATCCTAATATTATCTCATACTAGTTATAATATTTTGGTAACTTGGTATTCTAAATACCTTGATATATTTTCAGATACCACACTCTAATTTATCTAACACATTTCTACTTGTTTTGTAGATGGTACCATGGTACCACATTTAGTATCATATGGTACCAATTTCCAAGATACTAATACATGACCATAACCTACACTTACCTTACATCCAAGATACTCACCCTACTCTTAGCACTTTACATCTTGATATTATCCATTACCTAGTTCTAATATCCAATATCTTAGTATCTTGACCAATACCTTATCCTCCTAGATACTTACCCAACTAACTCTAATACTAATACTTGATACCAAATATGATACCTTACTCAAGCCCCAATACTCACTTATCCTCACTCATGATACTTGAGTGTCATGATACCAATATCCTTATGGTACCCAAGTATCACACTAGTACCTTGTCCTAAACTCTAATACCTTGACACATAACTTATATATACTTGGCTCACTTGATAACCACTTGTATCAATACTAACACACACACACTAACTAACACCTATTACCTAACACACACACACACACACACACACATACACACACACACACACACACACACACATATATATATATATATATATATATATATATATAACCTATGATACCTATACTCACTTGATATCCATGTTTGTGGTGGAAAATGAAAGAATGAAGATGTATTCAAGATGAGGTTTACACGAAATCTGCCTTCTTTGGTTTACAAACAAACTTGTACAATTTGATCCTATACGAGGATGTGGGAGTACAATTTATTTAATCTGGGTAAATATTGCTATAGGTGTCTGATCTGCAGTCGATCACTTTAGCCCTTGGACCACACGATGATGAAGAAGTGCCGTAGAAGACAGGAAGCAGCTTCGAAGGTTGCAAGAGAGGGTGGATGTACGATGCCAAAGTCGTCGATCCGTACTCTTTGCCTGCGCTCTGGGTTCTCTCTCTCTTGACCTCTGGTTCGATCTTTCTTGGAAGTTCGACCTTAATTTCTTCGACCCTCCAATTTTTTGACCTCGTTCCTCATTGATAGAGGTCTCTACTTATAGAGTTTTAGTGACAGTGACCACTCTGTCGATGTAGAAATCGAGGAGTGGAAAGTACAGCACCCTTTTACACAACGGTTAAAATAACCAATGCCTGCGTATAGATGATCCTTTGAATGAGCGTGTGACACGTGTCCAACTAAGGGGACATAAACGCATATATCTGCTGTGAAGATCACGGCGTAGAAGCCACGTAGGTAGGTATCCCTCGTGTAGAAGAGGTGGGCGTAGAAGCCAATGTCTGTCACCATGGCGTAGAAGCCAAGTAGGCATAGGAGCCAAAATAGGCGTAGAAGCCGAGTGGGCGTAGAAGCCGAGTGGTCATAGAGGCCGAGTGGGCGTAGAAGCCAAGTGGTCGTAGAGGCCGAGTGGGCGTAGAAGCCGAGCGAGCAGCACAGGAGTTGAATGGGCGTAGAAGCCGCTGCGCACCGTGCCATAGTGCTGATGTGGTCGTCTTAGCCGGAATTACGGCTTTTGAAGATATAATAAACTCTTGCATTAAATGCAAAGATTTGCCACCATCCTGTGCATTAAATGTGGAGGCGTGTTTTTGAAGGTCTGCAGCCCTTCTATGCATCCGTCGCAGAGGCGTGCCTCGAGAAACTGTCATCGCTCTGCGCATCAGTCGTAGAGACGTGCCTGGAGACACTGTCACCGCTCTGCGCATCAGTCGTAGAGGCGTGCTTCTAGCAACTGTTATCGCTCTGTGCATTGGTCGTAGAGACGTGCCTCGAGCCCCGTACGAAGTACAGCTTTTGATGTGGCAGGCGGTTTATCTACTGCGGGGCGTAAACAGCTCATGTCTACCTGTGTAAAATAAGACAGCGTATCCCTTTGTGCACGTAAAAGCAGTTTACGCAAAGGAGATGGCGGTAAATGACAGCCTGGGTCGCAGTGCCGTGCCATCATTATAGCCGTCGTCTGGGTAGTCGAGCAGTATCCCTGGGTAGTCGAGCAGTATCCCTTTGTCAGAAGTCCAGACGTCAGGTTTATTACAGGATCTGACAGGTTCACTTCGGGGAATACGAAGCATCTCTCGTACACTTCAATGTTGCGTTTGCAAGAGGATGGGTTTCACGCCCGGGAGTCGATGAAGCACCCTGTTTACGCTGAAGCGGTTTTGACGTACTGTCTTACGTTGAGCTTTATATTTCATGCTGTGTTTGGTGGAGAAAGCTCTGTTTGCACGCTTGATGGCTCTGAAGGCCTCTGTTTACGCTGCTCTGCATCAATATGCTGCGTATAGCCATCCAGCGTATTTTTTATGCTTCTACAAGACCCCCTTTAAAGTTTTAAATTCCTCGGAATTTGAAACGCTTTGAATGAAGCATGAACCGCTCCTTCGTAACTCGAAATGTTTCTGAATGGAGCGTTGAAACGGTCGATGCTGACTTTGTGGCAGATTTATTGGGGACCGGTGTGATCTCTTTTGCCTATAAAAAGGCTGGGGGAGTTAACCCATTCTCCCCACATTTTCCATCACCATGCATAGATGATCGCCGGAGTTCGTCAGGTCGACCTGAGGAAGAAGGAGATTATGTTCTTCCAGCGTGTAAGAAGCCGAAAAAGACGGCATCTTCGAGCAAGTGTCCACTGCAACGATGGATCATGGAAGGATATCTTAGCCTCCCTTGCTCGGGATAATCAACAACTTTATATGGCGGTTGCTTCTGGGAGAAGGAAAGGGTCGCATTGGACCATACAGCTTGCAGGCTGTATATTTCCCCCTGAGACCTCCGCGGACAAGAGAAGACAAACTGTAACTGCTGTCCTCGATCGAGTTGGGTCTTAAAGAAGCCTCAACTGGATCGGTCATGGCGTACGGAGCATGGGATCTGCATCATTTATGCATGTCCAGTTCTGTATCCTCCCGCCATCGATCTTCTTGTTCATGACTGTGGTGGTCGATGAATTGCCATGGAAGAAGAGGAAGACCTACACCGATGCGAGAACCCGGTAGAACAGATTCTGGGGCGGCCTTCCAATGAAGACGAGGAAATCCTTTGTAGACGGGATTTCCCTCATATGTAACCATGAAAAAAAAATGAAGAAAAACCCCTTGTAGACAGGATTTCCCTCATATGTAATCATGATTTTGATTTTAATAAAATCGTCTTTCTCCTCTACATATAATCGTTTTGCCATACGTTGCTGTGAAGTCTGAATATGTGTAGCTTCGACACGTCTGGTTCTTTACACCGACTCTGTGTAGAAAGAGTGCTAGGTCCTGTCCTTTTGCGCATAGCGAATAGTCCATAGAACGCTATTGAGCATTTTGAACATTTAGAACTGTCCCGCCGCTAGGACTGAGGAACCGCGTAGAACTCTGAACTGTTGCTTTTACTTCTGATGAACAGAATTTTTGTTCAGACTTTGTTTTCAAGGATGATTTATCGAAAATCCCTTGGAACAGGGTCGAGAAATGGCTGTCAAACTGAATTACCATCTTGATAGACGAGATATTCAGACTGGAGTCTGGATGAACCTCCAATTGACCCGAGAAGTGTAATTTCTTAATGTTTGAACTCTGTATGCTTTGGGTACTTGGGATATTTTGAGGCCAAGAAGGAGTATCTTCTTTGTGAACTCCTGTAATCGACCGCCTTGGGAACTATTCAGATATGCGGAAAGTCAGAGATCCGTAGTGTAGATGAGCTAAAATCCTGAGTTCGTAGCCTATTGAGCGTAGAAAGCCACCGAGCGTGAGATCATCGATTTGGTATCTGCTGAGCGTAAAGTCGTAGGTTTGTAGCCTCTCGATCATAAAAGCTACCGAGCACAAAGGCATCCGGGCATAAAACCATAGACTTGCAGCTTGCGAGTGTAAAATCGTAGATCTGTAGCTGTCGAGCGTAGAAAGCTCCTTAGCGTAGGAACCGCTGACCTATTTTTGCACGAAAGACTCTTCGAATTTGCTGACTGTCCACCTTCTCTGAATAATAGGCTGACGTAGGACCCAATCATAACCAAATATTAATTAGAAAATTTGGTTCGGGTTTCGAGGAGTCCGTCCGAGGATTTCGAGGAGTCGATCCAAACTCTATATATATCCCAAACTTTTGAGAGAAAAACTTTTTATCCGTCTTCTACGAAAGAGAGCCTTCGACTCTTTGAGTTTTTTCTCTCGTTCTTTCTCCGAGCACTCCGAGTTATTAGAAATGGCGCCGAAACAAATTCCCTCCGCTAAGGGAAAGAGTATAGGTTCTTCTTCTCGTTCTTCTGCCCCAACGAGAGAGTCTTCGGTCGGGCAAGGTGAACGTTCTTCTGAGCGAAGTATCCTGCCGACGAGTAGTGCACCCGGCCTTAGAGGTAGAGCCTTTGTGATGACAAAGAATGACGAGAAATCCTTTGCACACGTTGAACGTGACCGCGCTAGGTCGTCTTCTGTACTGATAGCCTCTTTGAGGAAGATGACGCACAGAGACGTTTTCATCTTTTACGCCCATATTTCTAATGTGCCAACGTAAAAACTCCGTGTTTTTCGCAGTTTTGAGCATAAAAGCTCTGACTGCCGAAAACTTAGTGTATAAAATTTTAGTTTTAGCTTATGGATGGGGCCTCCGGCGTAATAACCAGAATTTTGGCAGTCTGGCGTAAAGCACGGACTGTATACCGCCAATTACGCTTCTGGATGTGACCTCCGGCATAAAATGACTAAATTTTGTACAGTCTTGGCGTAAAGCACAGACTGTCGTTTCTTGGTATTTATGTTGCAAAATTTGTAATGACGTGTTTCCCTTGCACTTTTGCAGTTAACTTGTATGAGTCTCCACTGGACGAGGTGATGGGTTCCGCTGCCGGGATGCTACACTTAATCTATCTGGAGGATCTGTCCCACGTGACATTTCCTATCTCCGGACCCCAGTATCCTGAAGGAAGGGAGATCTTGATATCGTCTCAGAGCGAGCGGACGTTGCTGAACATGATTAACGGGGAGCCCCTGACGTACATAGACGGGGACCAATACATAAAGCCAGCTTTTCTTTTTGGGGACATGATTGACAAATGGTCCCAGACGAAGCCCAAGAGAGAACCCTCGGTTTTCCCCGCCGAGAGTGTGGTCTTGTATCTGCCAACGATGCCGAGAGATTATCCCATCTCAGCTTTCTCCCATGCGACACATTCCAAGAGGATGTCGTGGACGCTGACTCCCGATCTTCAAGACAAGCCGGGAAAGATCTTTCATCTGAAAGGAGCTGACCAGGGGTCATTTATCAGCCGCCCTTCGGGCGTTGTGACGCTGTTCAGGGGACTGTGCCCCGGCAGCGTCCCGAGTGAAGACAGTTCTGTGATCCAGCCTGTCCAGTTGCCAACTTTCTGTAACGACTTCATGGGACGAGGGGGTGTATATCCCAAGGAGAATCCTCGGTGCAATGGGTGGATCACCCCAACAAACCTCCGATGGGCTTGCCTAGTTGACTGGGCCTTGAAGCATTTTCGGAGAGAGCTGGAGGTCAACGGACTGTATGCTGCTGTGAGTGCGACGAGTGTTGGGTTGCCTCCCAACCCTAACCTGTTTTTGGCACTGATGGAGCGATATATTTCGCTCACCGGGACCTTCGTCACTCTACTGGGGGAGTTAGGGTTGGCCCTCCATGAGATGGCAGTGATCTCGAGACTGCCGATGGGGACACCCCATATGAAGAGTATGTTTCCACCAACCGGGAGTTGGAAGACTCGGACCCTCGGGTTGTGGAGGTGTATCAGGAGCTGATGTGCCACTACTTCGCGTGCAGTGCTTTTTATGATGAGCCTTCTGATTTGGCTCACACCACTAAGTGGATGTCCTACCTCTTCTTCCACCGGGCCAGGGCCGTCAAGTCGGAGGAAGTTTCGGAGGGCAAGAATGAGCCCGTGAACTGTTTGGGCGTGCTCAGTGCCCAGGTCGTCGAGGATCTTATGGAGGATGCTAAAGCTCCAGATCAGATTCTCAATGGCGGGGTAGGAAAGTACCCTGAAGGCACTAAGGCCTACAGTTACTTGAGGCGCTGCCGCAGGCCTCTGTCTAAGGAAGCCAGGCTGGCTGGCTTTCTCTCTATCTGGCTGCGTCGAGTAGTGGTGCCCGGTATCGCGTCCGCGGACCACATTCACCGGAACATCCTGTGGCCTGCCGTGCGCCTGGTGTTTGGGGCAATACTGGGCTTGCTTCCTGCCATGGTGTGCCGTATATAGGCTGGCCTGAGAGCCATGACTGATGGACTGCTCGTCGATGAAGCTTGGCATGATAGCTTTCCCCGGGTAGAGTTACTATACCTGTATTTGATGGGATGGTTAATTCTCCACAACCCCCGGGTGATGTCTCCCGGCCCTGGTAGTAGTTCGGGGGGTAGTTTCTTGCTGAACTACAAGGACTCTCCCTGGAACGTGAACACAGTCTTAGACTGTCGGCTGGCTCTGAGCCTCGGTCATTACTGGAAGCTCCTCTGCACTGTCCCCCCTGTACATCGTAATCAGTCGGGGATTAGGCTCGAGAATTAAGGTAGAAAGAAGACCAATCTTTCTCCAGAATCTTTTAATTGGTTGGTCTGCATCAGACCCTCCTATTTGCTGTACAGAAGCGAAGATCATTGCTTCTTCGAGCCCTACTTGCCCAGTCGGTTTGCCAGGCAGTTTGGGTACGATCAGCTGCACGTGGGCAATGCCGTCACCAACTTCAGGTCCAGGGGCAGACTCATTGATGGAGCCAGAGGATGGCGGTATTTTATCATGGGTTGCACGGGAGCAATCTTCATCGTGCTGGTCGTCACACTCTCCACGGAGCTGCGCATCCTCCATTCGTATGTCCAGTTCTACATGGAGATCAACACCTTCCATCGCGATTTTGACATACGTGGAAGCTTTAGGGTGCCTTCTCCCAAGTCTGGGGGAAGAGTCGAAGTCCCCTTGGTTTCGTCTGACGAGGGCGAGGGATCCGTCACTCCGGATGAGCCTCTGGTGTCGGTGCCGAGGTGTGAAGTGCCTCCTCCTGCGGGGGCTTTGGCAGTCTCTGGGAAGCGAAGGGCTCCCGCTTTGAAGCAGACTTCCCCTCACAAGAGGAAGAAGAAGATTGTTGCTCGTTCTCTCCAGATTCCTGGTATTGAGCCTCCTAGAGAGGAACCTGCTGTCTCCCCTGTTGGGGATGTCTCTTTGATTGGAGGTTCCTCGCCTTTCGGAAAGGGACCCTTAGTTTCGGCTGGCGATGCCGGAGAACTCCTGCCTGAGGCTGCCGTCGCTGCCACCGCCTCCGATAGTGGAACGAAATTGCCTGCGTGGCCGAGGCAAATGAGAGAATCCTTCCCTGGACCAGTAACGGATGAAACTTCTGCCGTGTCCGTGAGCGAGCCTGGCGAGATCCCGGCTGACAAACCTCGATCGCGTCTTGGTGGAGGCTCGGTAGAGCACCTGGTGGTGTCGGTGGGCCCACCCCCTTCTCCAGGTATGATAGTTCGTATTGCGTCATTAAGGCGTGATTTAGCTACGTGGGCTACAGATGCGACATATATACCGTTGGCTACGGGTAAATGTCATCTTTATGTCTCCTCTTAGAAAGATTACCATCATATTGATATCAACTTTCTTGTCCTCTTCTCAGGGGACGGCGTCCACGGGGAGTATAGCATTGAAGTGCCTTCTGGCTCTGCTCGGGCTCTTGGTGATGACACGGAGGTGCCCGACTTCGAGGAGGAAATATCTTCGAGGGCATGCTTGCCCGGAGTGGTTTCGTTACCTCAAGAGGAGGACAAACCCGTTGTCGTGACCTCGCCTCTCGCGAGGATGTCGATGACTTCGATCGTCGTTGTCGCACCTCCTTCGGTCGCACCACCCGTCGAGGCGGCGGCTGTGGCCACCTCGTCTGCAATCATTCCTGGAGGGGGACTCACCGATATCGCGGCCACTCCTGGCGTCCAATCGGATCTAGTCGCGCTGACCGAGCAATACACCAGCCTCTTTTACACCAGTTTGAAAATGCTGATATCAATGGTGTTGGCGAAGAACCTAGACTTCGAGCGTTTGAAGAAGGCTTCTCAGTTTTCGATCGGGGCGGTCAGGGAGTTCGGCAATTCTGGGGTAGCTGACGCCCTGGAGGCGATGGTTAATGGTTTGGAGCAACCTATTAACGAGTACTCGTAGCTGACTCGGGGCAGCCTTGAAGCTGAGGTCCAGGTCAGATATGACCTCATGACTGCGCGACTTACTAAACAGCTGGAAAGCCTAGATGACTCTATCAAAGCACATAAGCTGGAGATGGATGAAAGAAAAGCTATCGTGGAGGAGGCTCTTACTATTCAGACGAAGTGCCAATCCGAGCATGAAGGGAATGTAGCGAGGGCCCGCAAGTTGAAGGAAAAACTTACTCTGGCAGAGGAGTGGGCTTCTCAGTCTTTGGCAGGTCTAGATGTAGCGACTGGTCGACTGAGTACAGCACGCCGGGATCTGGAGCGTGCAGAAGCTGCCCGTGCTGGCTCTCTTCGGGCAAGGGCCGAGCTGTCCTTTATGAACAATCCTGAGGCAATGCTGGAGCGGGCCCGCGCTGATGCCTTGGTTTCCAGGGATGAGAGGATAGCTACACTTGTACAACTGATTCGCGATCTGACCGCTCCCCCACAATGATGTACCCTTTCTTCTTTTTGCTTCCCAAATGTAATTCTGCTCTTTTTTGGGAATAAATAAAAGCGACTCTTTTCTGACTTTGTGGACCCATCATTTCAGAGTGTAAATGACAGGTTTGGGCGAGAGTGATATCAGAGGTAGTATGAATGTGATAGACTCTTGATAACCTTTTGGCATGATATATCTATTCAGAGGTCATACGGACATGATAGAATATGACCCAACTAGTTTTATTTTGAAAGTAGTTTTGTCAGAATTGAGATTCTCGCTATATTCCACTTGAACAGAGGAGGTTAAGCATAGAACCTTTTCAGGAATTTATCATTGATAGGAGCCATTAACAGGTCTCCATTAGGCTGGGCTAACCTGTAAGCGCCGTTTGAGAATGTTGTCTCGATCACATAAGGGCCTTCCCATTTGGGCTGGAATTTGCCTTTACTTCTGTGAGTAAGGATCATCGGCCTTCTTACGGCTAAAACTAGCTCGCCGACTTTGAACACACTTTCCTTTACTTTATGATTGAAAGCCTTGGAAATGCGTGCTTGGTAGAGCGCGATGCGCTGTTGAGCTTGGAGGCGTTTCTCGTCTAATCCTTCTAGCTCTTGAAGCCTTAAAAGGTCATTCTTTTCTTGAGTCAGCTCATTAGTCACGGCTATCCTGAGTGACGGGATCTGGATTTTAATGGGAAGAACTGCTTCGCTCCCGTAGACCAGTGAAAATGGGGTACAACCTGTCGGTGTTCGTACCGTTGTGCTGTATGCACAGAGACATTCGCCCAGCTTCTCATCCCAATCTATTTTGTTTGAAGAGACGAATTTCTTCAGGAGTTTGATAATGGTTTTGTTGAAAGCTTCCGCCAAACCATTAGCAACTGGATAATACGCCGTAGAGGCAATATTATGTATCCAATTTTTATCGCAAAATTGATGAAACGCTTGGCTGATGAACTGAGGCCCATTGTCATGGATTATCCTTCGGGGAATCCCAAAGCGATAAATGACGTGATGCTTGATGAAGCTGATGACATTAGACGCCTTTAACTCAGTAAGAGGGATTGCCTCTGCCCATTTGGAGAAGTAATCCGTGATAGCCAGTATGAACCGGTGACCTCTGGAAGAAGATGGGTGAATAGGACCAATAATATCCATACCCCATGCTTCGAAAGGCCAGAATGCAACCGTAGGATGTAGATATTCAGACGGTTAATGTATGAAGTCTGCATGAACCTGACAGTCTCTGCATTGTCTTGCATAGTTGATCGCGTCTGCGATCATAGTAGGCCAGTAATAGCCCATTCTCCTGATACGATCCTGTAGCTTAGGACCGGGTTGATGCGCTCCGCACACGCCGTTGTGAGCTTCCCGGATAATCTGCTGTGCTTCATCGTTAGAGAGGCATCTCAGTAGCAGTCCGTCGTAGGTCCGACGATATAGGCATTGTGAAGATGCATCGAAGTGGAAGCGTAATGATTGTCTTTTGACGGATACTGCTTCTTTGGGGTCCTCCGGCAAGATTCCGTATGCGACAAAATCTATGAAGGGACTTCTCCAGTCTCTTCTAGGAGGATCTGTATTCACAGCGTAGCTGCGTTCTATGTAAAAGTTGTTCTTCACACAGAATAAATCTCTGTTAAGAAGGATTACCGAATCCTGCCTTCTTATAGGAGTGGCTAAATCCGCAGCTAGACTGGCTAGGGCATCAGCTTCCAGATTCTGAGATTGAGGTACATGCTCTAGAAAGAACCCTTTGAATGTCATGGCTATCTCGACCGTTGCTTGGTGATAGGGGATGAGGTCTGGATTTCGGACTTCATATATTCCCCTGACTTGATTGACGATAAGCAGAGAATCACTGAAAGCTTCCAGGGACTCGACCCCCAGCTCTTTGGCGACTTGGATCCCGATTAGCAGAGTGTTGTACTCTGCCACATTGTTGGAGCATGGTTCGCTAAGAGAATATGCTCGGTAGATGACGAGTTTATCAGGAGTGACCAGGACGATTCCTACCCCTGAAACCACGTTTCCCTTGGGACCAGTCCTGGAGGCGCCGTCGAAGAACAGTTGCCATGCGTCACTTTCCGTTACGGAATTATATTCTGCAACTTTGTCAGGGATGTCCTCGTATAATTTGGAGGCCTCCGGGATCGGATGAGCAGCTAGGAAATCGGCCAGCGCTTGGCCTTTGATAGACTTCTGCGGGACATATACCATGTCGTATGGTGTTAACAGCATTGCCCAAGTCGCGAGTCGGGAATTAAGAGCACTTGGCTTGCTCATCAGTACTCGAAGAGGGTTGATCCTGGAGATGATATGGATAGTCTGGCCGGTGACATAGTGCCGCGTCTTCTGGATAGCGAACATCAGAGCCAAGCATTCTTTCTCCACTGGGTTGTACCGGTGTTCGGCTCCGACCATCATCCTGCTGAGGTAGTAGATAGCCTGTTCGTGACCCATATCGTTCTTTTGTGCAAGAAGAGCTCCCAGAGAATGATCCATCGCTCTAACGTACAACAAGAATGGTCTTCCCATGATGGGGGGCACCAGAACTGGCGGACTGGTGAGATAGCGCTTGATATCTTCGAACGCTTGTTGACAGGTTTCGTCCCATATGAAGGATACATCTTTTTTTATGAGATACGAAAAGGGCTGACATCTTCCCGAGAGGTTGGATATGAATCTCCGGATATAAGCCAGACGGCCTTGAAATCCCCGGAGTTCCCTCAGATTGCGGGGCGGTCGTATTTCTACGATGGCCTGGACTTTGTCAGGGTCCACTTGGATGCCTTTGGCGGTGATGACAAATCCCAGGAATTTGCCACTAGATACACCCAGAAAGGACTTCGTAGGGTTCATCTTGAGTTGATGTTGGCATATCAAATCGAATACCGTCCTCAAGTCTTGAATGTGATTATCTTTGATGCGGCTCTTGACGGCTATGTCGTCCACGTAATATTCTACTGTTTTGCGTAAATGCTCATGGAATATGTTACTCATAGCTCGTTGGTATGTAGCCTCGACGTTCTTCAATCCGAAGGGCATGACCGTATAGCAATGTACCCCCAACGGTGTCCGGAAGGCAGTGTGCTTCTCGTCTTCGGGATGCATCTTGATCTGATTGTATCCTGAGAATCCGTCCATGAAAGACATGCGTTCAAAACCGCAGGTGTTGTCGATCATGATATCCGTGATGGGAAGAGGGAACTCATCCTTGTGGCAGGCTGCATTCAGATCTCGGTAATCGATGCAGATACGTATTTTCCCATTTTTCTTCATGACTGGGACAACGTTGGCGACCCAGTCGGGATATTGTTCTTCCCGAATGAAACCGCAGGCTATCACCTTCTTGACTTCAACTTCGATGGCGTCCATCATATTCGGACGGAATCGGCATTGGTGCTGCTTCACAGGCTTTGAGTCGGTCAATATGTTGAGTTTGTGAGTAGCCACCTTTGGGTCAAGGCCCGGCTTGTCCTCATAATCCCATGCAAAGACGTCGATATACTCTTTTATCAGCTGGATAACTTCTTCCCTTTCAGCTGGGGGAAGATTGTTACTGATAAATATCGGCTTTGGCGAAAGTTCACCCCCAACATCAACCTGGATAACTTCATCTTTGGTGGGAGGTTCCCTTTGCTTGAAGCAGAATTCCCACTGCGTATCCATTTGTTGGGCCCAAGAGTCATTCTCGAACGGCTCAGGATCCTGTTCATCTACTTCAAAGGGATCTGCCACTACCATATTCACTGATAGTATTTGTTCGAGAGCATCAGGTGAGTCATAGGGCGACGAGCCATTCTGAGAAGAGGAAGGCGCTGAGTCGAGATGTCAACCGATGTGATCATCGATAGCCAAAGAACTCAGAAATTTTGTTCGGAGGTAATATGAACATGACAAACTTCTTGGATGCAATTCCATCGAGGATGGAAGCGCATATCTGCTCAGAGGTAATATGGACATGGCAGTCTTTGTGGACCTAACACCACTGGCGTACTTAGAGTCAAGTACGGGTGCTAAGTTGAGATGACAACCGATGTGATAATCGATAGCCAAAAACTCGGAGAGTTTGTTCGGAGGTAAATATGAACATGACAAACTTCTCGGATATAATTCCATCGAGGATGGAAGCGCATATCTGCTCAGAGGTAATATGGACATGGCAGTCTTTGTGGACCTAACACCACTGGCGTACTTAGAGTTAAGTACGGGTGCCAAGTTGAGATGACAATCGATGTGATAATCGATAGCCAAAAAATTGGAGAGTTTGTTCGGAGGTAATATGAACATGACAAACTTCTCGGATGCAATTCCATCGAGGATGGAAGCGCATATCTGCTCAGAAGTAATATGGACATGGCAGTCTTTGTGGACCTAACACCACTGGCGTACTTAGAGTTAAGTACGGGTGCCAAGTTGAGATGACAATCGATATGATAATCGATAGCCAAATTTAGGAAGGTTTGTTCAGAGTTAATATGGATATGACAAACTCCTCGGATGTAATTCCATCGAGGATGGAAGCGCATATCTACTCAGAGGTAATATGGACATGGCAGTCTTTGTGGACATAACACCACTGGCGTACTTAGAGTTAAGTATGGGTGCCAAGTTGAGATGACAATCGATACCAGAGGTAATATGAACATGATAATCGATAGCCGATTTTAGGAAGGTTTGTTCAGAGGTAATATGTACATGACAAACTCCTAGATTTTGAGAAATGAAATGCTTAGATAATGAACATAAGCTTATGTCTGGATAATTCACTGTGGAGAGTTTTTCTTGAGTGAGGATAGTCCTGAAGAATCCACTGGAGAGAGATTTTTAGGGACTCTTCCTTAGGTACATTGTTACGTAATAAAAAAATCCAATTGGTGAGGACCGTCCCCTCGTTTACAGATTCAAAGTGATGACCTTGGCCTCGATCAACTCCTGAATTTTCTTTTTTAGCACATAATATGCCCTTATGGGATGATGAGTGTACCGATAAAAGAGACAATAATCTGGGTCATCCACTTTGCCAGCCCTCTCAGGATGTCTGATGTCGGGTAGCTGAAGCTTGCGCTCTTTTATCAACATATCAAAGATTTTAATGATGTCGTCTTTATTGAAGGAGAAGGTCCCTTTCGGTTTTCGGGTTCCTGATGCCTGAATTTTACGGCTTTGCGGGAAGATCGTCATCGCTGCATCATCTTTGGATTTTGAGGGAATTCTACCCCCGGCTTGGGATGCCGCCCTGTTTTGCCGAGGTAGGCTACCCCCAGACATGCCGTGGCATCTGTCCACAGAAGCTGATTTAGAAGGAGCTGCCTCTGGTTGTACAGGATTAGACCTTGAAGATTTGGGTTTTGCAAGAGATGTAGTATTCCCCAACCCAAAACGAGCTTGTTGACGATAAGAATTACCATGCAGCGGTGTTCGTCTGCCTTTTCCATTGTTGAGGCCTGGCCTTAGCTTCAAATCATAACCCATGTTTTGTATAATTTTTAGCACTTGCGGGCTATATCTGTGGATTTGTATTCTGCCAGTTTCAGACTCGAGAAATTCTTCCTGTATGATCGGGCTGCTTCGTATGCGACCGAAGACTATTGGATGTTGGTCGTCGCGAGTTGGAGGGATAATAAAGATGGAATCATTACGTGGTCTACTTGTCATAACGATATTAGATATTGAAGCATCCTCCCACAAGATCTTCCCGCGTTTGACCGTTAGGGGAACTGAAGCCTGTTTATGACCTTCGTCTTTGTGTTTCTGGATCAGATAATTGCGTGAGTCAGGAGGAGTTGCAGAAGAAGACGACGACTTGTTTCTTCTGTTCCCGTCAGTGGGCATGCGGAGATTGGGCACCATGGTTTTCTCTGTGCCACCTGTGTACAACAGGTTGGCCATCTGGGTGGCGGATAATCCCCGGGGAGGGTGTCTTTCCGCAACTTGAGCTTGCTTTACGCCGTGGGACTTTGCATGGCATAATTTGGAGATTTGCTCAGGCTGGCATAAAGCTGAAGAGGTCCTCAGTCGGCCATCGGCTTCTCACGTAATCCGGAGGGTAGGCAGATTGCTCCCTCGCGGGCGTAAAGGCCGAGAAGTTGAGTACTCTGTCGCTTGCCTTCCCTTGCGGAGATCACAGCGCTCATCCGGTTCCTCGTAGAGGTCAGATGTTGTCTTACGCACAGAGCATGATTTGTACTTCCGATTTGGCGCTGAGGCATCATCAAAAGTTTTGTCTGTACCGTACGTACCGGGAGACTGGTTTCTACATGTAGAGCACAGTGGATACATCTGGGTTAGCGCTGAGGCTTTGCCCGAAGTTTTGTCTGTACCGCGCGTAGCGGGAGACTGGTTTCTATGCGTAGAGCGTAGTGGATACTTCTGGGTTAGCGCTGAGGCTTTGCCCAAAGTTTTGTCTGTACCGCGCGTAGCGGGAGACTGAATTTTACGTGCAGGACACGGAGGGAGCAATGCTACAACCTTATTGGTCGGAGAGATCGGAGAGTCCACAGGAATGGTAGAGGATGTCTTGGGCATCCAGACCTTGCAAAACTTCCTGTTGTCTTGGATGGAGAAAGGGTGAGAGCTACCCCCTGTTCGAAGCATGTCTTCATAGGCAGACTGGTCGAATTGGATGACCAGTGTCTTCTTCATGGTTCCTACAGATACTGCATCGTGTTGAGCAATTACTTCCTCATCAGAAGAGAAAGATGTCCCCAGAAGAGTCGCCATCTTATTTGTGGTAGAAAACAAAAGAATGAAGATGTATTCAAAATGGGGTTTACACGAAACCTGCCTTCTTTGGTTTACAAACAAACTTGTACAATTTGATCCTATACGAGGATGTGGGAGTACAATTTATTTAATCTGGGTAAATATTGCTATAGGTGTCTGATCTGCAGTCGATCACTTTAGCCCTTGGACCACACGATGATGAAGAAGTGCCATAGAAGACAGAAAGCAGCTTCGAAGGTTGCAAAAGAGGGTAGATGTACGATGCCAAAGTCGTCGATCCCTACTCTTTGCCTGCGCTCCGGGTTCTCTCTCTCTCTCTCTCTCTTGACCTCTGGTTCGATCTTTCTTGGAAGTTCGACCTTAATTTCTTCGACCCTCCAATTTTTTGACCTCGTTCCTCATTGATAGAGGTCTCTACTTATAGAGTTTTAGTGACAGTGACCACTCCGTCGGTGTAGAAACCGAGAAGTGAAAAGTACAGCACCCTTTTACACAACGGTTAAAATAACCAATGCCTGCGTATAGATGATCCTTTGAATGAGCGTGTGACGCGTGTCCAACTAAGGGCACAAAAATGCGTATATCTGCTGCGAAGATCATGGCGTAGAAGCCACGTAGGTAGGTATCCCTCGTGTAGAAGAGGTGGGCGTCGAAGCCAATGTCTGTCACCATGGCATAGAAGCCAAGTAGGCATAGGAGCCAAAAATAGGCGTAGAAGCCGAGTGGGCGTAGAAGCCGAGTGGTCATAGAGGCCGAGTGGGCGTAGAAGCCAAGTGGTCGTAGAGGCCGAGTGGGCATAGAAGCCGAGTGAGCACAGGAGTTGAATGGGCGTAGAAGCCGCTGCGCACCGTGCCATAGTGCTGATATGGACGTCTTAGCCGGAATTACGGCTTTTGAAGATATAATCAAATCTCTTGCATTAAATGCAGAGATTTGCCACAATACTGTGAATTAAATGTGGAGGCATATTTTTGAAGGTCTGCAGCCCTTCTGTGCATCCGTCGCAGAGGCGTGCCTCAAGAAACTGTCACCGCTCTGCGCATCAGTCGTAGAGACATGCCAGGAGACACTGTCACCGCTCTGCGCATCAGTCGTAGAGGCGTGCTTCTAGCAACTGTCATCGCTCTGTGCATTGGTCGTAGAGACATGCCTCGAGCCCCGTACGAAGTACAGCTTTTGATGTGGCAGGCGGTTTGTCTACTGCGGGGCATAAACAGCTCATGTATACCTGTGTAAAACAAGGCAGCGTATCACTTTGTGCACGTAAAAGCAGTTTACACGAAGGAGATGGCGTAAATGACAGCCTGGGTCGCAGTGCCGTGCCATCATTATAGTCGTCGTCTGGGTAGTCGAGCAGTATCCCTGGGTAGTCGAGCAGTATCCCTTTGTCAGAAGTCCAGACGTCAGGTTCATTGCAGGATCTGACAGGTTCACTTCGGGGAATACGAAGCGTCTCTCGTACACTTCAATGTTGTGTTTGCAAGAGGATGGATTTCACGCCCGAGAGTCGATGAAGCACCCTGTTTACGCTGAAGCGGTTTGGACGTACTGCCTTACGTTGAGCTTTATATTTCATGCTGTATTTGGCGGAGAAAGCTCTGTTTGCACGCTTGATGGCTCTGAAGGCCTCTGTTTACGTTGCTCTGCATCAATATGCTGCGTATAGCCATCCAGCGTATTTTTTATGCTTCTACAATCCATACTACCTAGGCAGATATGATACACAAAATTTCTATATCGTATAGTCAGTTCTCTACTTGTAACCAATATTGTACCTATTAGACCTATCCAATAAATTCTAGGATTAAATTATGGCATAGCCCTTCGTATCAGTTTTATGAAACTTCAAACGGATCGCATTTACGTGTCCGGGACTCCCGGAATCATAAAAATACCGAAACACATTCGTCTTTCTGACACCTGACACTAAAACAATTTTACAAAATGTCTAAAATAAATTTTGTCTATTAATTAATATATTTGGAAATCTAACTTCGATATGGTTCTTTCTAAAAAAATGGAAGATGAATCGAAGTCCTGAGTTATGGCATTTATAAGTTGCTATGATTGGTAAAAATGAGATTGAATACTTTAATAAATTTGGACTATTTTGGACAAAAGAACACATGTATACACCCAATTTACCAAATCCACATATACGTATCATGATAAAGACTTTAAGTGTCCAATTTTGGTCATAAGAACACCTTCACACTATCAAATAAATATTAATAGTCCACATTATGACACAATACACACACTCCAGGTACACAATTGACGTTTTTCCCAAATTGAGCCCCAAAATTATGATACCGACTTAGATCTACCAAATTGAGGGCTCCTAGTGCATAGGTGTACCACTGGGAAGTCAAATCTACCAATGGAAAGAGTCCTACATGACCAAGGGGTGTTTCTAACCATGAATTTGATAAAAATGAGAAATTATCTAGTGTTTTAGTAGCCTCCTTTGGAGAATTCCGAATTAGGACATGGAAGAGATGAGTCGGACATAATCTCCTAGCAAGCTCCTCTCATATGGATCTCCTTGTGCTTTCCAATGCTCTAGGCCTTCATGATGGTGAAAATGAGTGAAATTGAAAGCGGATTGAGTGAAATTGGTAGAAATTTGGGTTTGCTTAGGAAGTAAGAAATTTTGTGAGAAATGGGACTAATGAATTAAATAAAATAAATGGATAAACCATAAATTGAACTATCTCTAATAGTAAGGTTTGATCATGCCAAAATATCAAGTTTGTCCCTCTCCATTTGTCATGAATGTAATCTAATTAACTAAAGAAAGGAATCTCTACAATTAAGAGGAATATTTTTTTATGATAACTAAACTTAATTAATTCTAATTACTAAAGTCATGACTAACCATAATTAGCAATAACTACCACTTGTAAATTCTAATTTGCTAGCCACTAACTAATACTAATATAATTATAGGCAATCACTAATATAAAATAATATATAAAAAATTTAATAACATCCAAAATTATTAAAATATCCTTATGGTGGAAAGTGGTAGTTACAATCCTACTCCCCTTAGAAAAATTTTATGCTCAAAATTTTAGTATGGAAATAGACACGAACTGGAAAAGTAACTCATGATCCAGAAGATAAACTCGTCTCATTTTTTCTAACTGGTTATAATCTATTTATCGTATTCCTGGCTATAGTCAAACCCTCATCTAACCATGGTCCATGAAAGTCCTATCTGACTCATACAACATACAATTCCATTGAAAAGAAAACATTCACGGTTTATTAAATAGGTACAGTTATAATCCTATTAGTTCTGATATTGCAGTCCTTATAAAGGGTATACTACTCACTATACTAACTAAGTAGCACAAAATTACTAAAGCAACTATAAGGTACTAAGGAAGCAATCAAATCAATAGATGGAAAAAGGACTGGAAGAGAGAACAGAACTTGCTAACCCATCACCTATAGTGTCGGTCCCTCGACCGTCATCGCAAAAGACCCCCCCTACTGGGGTGTCTCCCTCCCATGATATGGGGCATTTGTGGTGCCACATATGGCCTAGTTAGACTCTTTACCTATCTCTGATACTTACTCCAGTTATTCACTAAATATCAATCTAGCCAAAATACTTAATATCAAAGGTTGCCATTTCTAATACTAATGATATACTATAGTTCTAGGCCATGGACATAGTTAACTCAAAGTTTTGTACTACTTAGGATACTATACTAAGACTTCTAAGTTACGATCTATATGATACATATCCAAATTTTTGACACTATCTATCAAATGGCACTAACTCTTATACATGACACTCACGGGATACTCTGCTACTAAAGTACTCAAGGATCTCTTGTATATCTATTATACTAACTACTTGGTTACCCATATCTTGAATACTTCTGATACTTGAGAAACTCTGCATCTGACACAAATACTCCTCATATCTTGGTATCCTGATACTAACCAATACACTAACACTTAACAATTCCTCTATTCCAATCACCGGTACCTTGGCATCAATATAAACATATATAGATACTTCTACCCACTGAGCTTACTCTCACATAGGTTACTCCTCCTATTCTCCCCACTTTGAATACATGCACTCCTACTCCAAAATATACTCTACATCATTATTACATTGGCACTGATACTAAGCTAATACACTAAACATACCACATAATAGTCATCTTAAACCTGATGCACCCTGGACTCTTGCACTCTCTATGAACTCTCACTAACTCTATAACTGCCCTCGATTCATGCACTTAATACTCTATGATACCTGCTCACTGGAACACTATTGATACTTCTGATACTAAACCCCCATTACATGATTCTTATTAAATACCCACACTTGTACTTCGCTTCACCACTCATGCTCTCACTTATATCACTCACTAACACATCCACACCCCCATGTACTAGGTGATACGCCCATACTAGACACATACCTGTGCACTCTCTACCCTCATTTAATGCACAATTTCCAACATATATCACAAGTCCTATTACTTAGCACATTACATACTAACACTATCACACTCACATATACAATTATGGCATAGTGGGACAAAATAAAGGATTATGAGAAAAAGATGTTTCTTCTAACTTTTTTTCTTAGGAGCCATGGATAAAAAATATTAAGATTATAACTCAAAAGTAATTGAGAAAATGGAAGGCATTGGAGATCCTTGAAAAATGAGGTTCACCACCTAGGGTTTGGTGGAAATTAGGGTTTCTAATTAAAAATGAGGTAAATTTTATGGGTCTGTGGGTGATGCCACAAAAAAATATATATAGAGAGAGAAACCTAAACATAATTTAGAAGTACGGTCAACCAGATATCAATATTCTAGAAAATAGCAGACCGAGTTCGGTTATAAAATGAGTTCGGTCCGAATTCAATTCCTATTGAACTAGAATTCCAGTGTCAACTTTAATCGATAATTATAATTTCTTGATTTGATATAATATCATAAAGATAAATTCTAAATGGGATTTATCATATCATAAATTCTTGTAAAGTTCGTATTATCTTGGAGTAGTTGTAGGGGTTGGATCCCAGCTAGCGGTGGTTCGAAGACACTTAAGTACCGTATCTCTTAACGTTATTTATATCTTGTTGACAGAAGGGCCATTTCTGCTTGTATCCAAAATTATCAAAAATTTGAAGAACTTCGATTGAATAAGAATTTAAAGCAACTTATATTATTATATTATATCAGAATCTAGAAGTCCTAATTCTCGACGAATAAAGTTAAAACGATCTTCAGCTAAAGATTTCGTAAAGATGTCTGCTAACTGATATTCTGTGTCAACAAACTCTAAGTATATATCTCCTTATTGTTGATGATCCCTTTGAAAATGATGTCTTATCTCTATGTGTTTATTGCGTGAATAGCAAATAGGATTTTTAGTGAGATTAATAGTATTAGTATTACCACAATATATGTGAATATTCTTATAGTGTAGACTGAAGTCTTTTACGGTTTACTTCATCCACAAAATCTGTGCATAACAACATCCCGCGGCTATATACTTAGTCTCAGTTGTTGATAATGTGACATAATTTTGCTTTTTGCTAAACCAGGAGACTCGAGACTTTCCTAGAAAATGACAAGTGTCGCTGGTACTTTTTTGATTGACTTTGCATCTTACAAAATCAGCATCAGAATAACCAATAAGGTCAAAGGACGTGGTTCTAGGATACCATAAGCCTGCCTCTAAAGTTCCTTTAAGGTATCGGAGGATACGCTTAACTGCGCACAAATATGATTCCTTAAGGTTAGCATAATATCTAGCACAAAGTGTCACGCCCCAGTCCCAAAATATCGAGGGACTGGACCCGTGGCAATGGCCAACAACATACACCAATGTGCAAACCAAATTTAATGTACCCATTAGAGTGCACTTAAGCTGTAAAACAATAGTAAAGGTCTACGATATAAGTCACAGTCTATTCTAATCTCACCCACAGAAGGTAATCACAGATCAATGCCAGAGTAATCAAAATAAAATATAATCTAACAAGTCTCAATAAAAGTGTCTCGGGGAACAACCCGAGAATAAGTTTGATACATCAATTCAATAGACAAGAAATAAAGTAACTAGAAACAGAAATAACTAAGTATATAAAGCCAATACTCAGGAGAAATCCTCTGGCATAATCTCATCCTCGGGTTCTGGTACTGCTCCAATATATGCTCCTGCCCCGTACACCTCGGGATAGATCTCCTCTGCTAAACCTGGGGACACAATCCTGATCCAGGTCCTCAGGGGACATAGCAAGGTACAAGAATAACTCAATCCAAAATAAATGTAGTGCAATAATAAATAAAACAATAGGATAAACTATGTAACCAGCTATATGATATGCAAGTGAGAGCATTAATCATACTCAGGCTGAGACTACTATAGGCTCTGTGTCGGGGAAACCCATAGCAGCATTTTCTCGAAGGGCCAGTACATGTGCCAAAGCTCTGTGTCAGAGTCTAAGTCACCTCCAGATAACTATATATATATTTAATATAATCAGCCTTTCGTATGGTAAGTCTCTCACCACCCAATGTAATCACACGTCTCATGTTCACGATGTCTCATGTCCATGTCTCGCAAGATTATATCTAATGCTGCAAGTCATATGACAGCTATGAATATAAAATCTATGTCATCAATCATGTAGCCTATACAGAATCACCATGAATATCTCAGAAAAATTCTGTCTCATGAATAATGTCAAGTGTCATGTGGTATGACGTACTTGATAATGCAAGCACGAGAATGTGTAGGGTTTCGATATCCATCTCTATGTGACATTACAGAACTCCGCATACGGCGTTGACACCCGAATATTATTCAGACATTAAGTAATGTCACACGGTCCTAGGTTGAACAGATACAACATATAAATAAATCAAGAAATATTATGTAACAAGAACTGCAAGGTTGGCAAGGTTGGCAAGGTATACTTGCTTGGGATTTGATTACCAACTGCTGCTCTAGTATCCGCGGGATCTGCAGGTACTCCTCCGGTTGCTGAAATGAATACTACCATCAGGTTCAGAAGATATCAAATATCTAGAATTGCCTGTCCATAAGTTCAATTTGGATACAGGGGCAAAAGTGACAGTTTCTGGTCAAAGCGGGGTCCACATGTGGCCCACTTCGCACCGAAAAATGTGTCAGAGACAATGTTCTCCAAATTCATCAAACTTAGTATCTACAAGTCCAGAACAACGATATGAACCCAACGAAATATCCAGAACTGGATTCTGATGAGTCGGTCACCAAATCGCCTGTCAAGTGGAGCCGTTGGGCCCACGATACGCGATTTTGTCAACGTTTTCAGAATCGAATCAAACTTGGGTCACAGGACCGACGTATTTCTATGAGTCCGATGGGGCAAGTTTTGTTTCGATACGACGAGCGTACACGAAGTTACAATGAGTTTCAGAATATAGCCGATACAAGGTGTTGTCGACGGATACGCGTTGATTTCGGTGTGCACGTACATCCAAATCAACTTCCGTAAAATACCACAAGTCCGTATTAAGGTGCGTACCTTTCGGTGAAGTCCGCACACGACCAAGTCGTCCCGTTTAGCACAGCGCACCCAGTTCCAAGAAAATCAGGGTATTTAAATAACCAATATTTTGGTCATTTTTACCCTTAAATAAATTACAAACTACAACACTATAAATTGAACAAAAATAGGGTTTTAAAACTAGGTTATACGGTCTAAATTACTGTTCAAGCGGATTTTGAAAACAGTTAACAGGATGCACGTAAATCGGTCGTGAACTTGCAAGTTCGGGACGATTTTTGAATTTTCAGAAAAGGGGATTTTTTTCCTGTTTTTGTGTCGCAGTTTGTGACCGACACATGACGCGATACCCCAAACGAGTTGCACGAAGTTTCGAGAGGGTCACGCAGTCTTCGCACAGGATTCGACAGAATAGAAAATAGGTCAATACACAATGAGTTACACAAGCGTGAAAATAGGTACCTCGCTGTGGATTTTTGACAGGACGACGCGGCGGCGGCTGCGAGATGGCGGAGCTCGACCGGCGGCGTGGGTTGCTGTGCTGCGGAGGCGGGGGCACGGCAGCGCTGGGGTTGCCGATGGCTCATCATCGGCGGTGAGGGAGATGGCGGTGGTCGTCGGTCGGGGTCGGGTCGGGTCCGATCCGATCCGACCCGTTAGGTCTTGGGTCAGTTTGGGTCAGCAAGGTTGATCCAGTCCTGTTCAGTTGGACCGGGTTCAGTTCGGTTCAATCCGGTTTGAGCCTGGTTTTGTTAAACCAAGGATTTTTAGCTATTTAAAAATAGTTTTTTAGCCCAATAAATTTCAGAAAAATTGCATAGCATCCAATAATTAATAATACACAAAAAAATATAATTTTTGTAATATTTTAATACTTAATTTAATCCATAAAAATATTAATCCCTGAAGGACATTTTTAATAATTAATTAAAAATTACAGAAAATTCTAGAAAATTTATTTTAAATTTTTTTAAAAAAAGGGTGTTACAATCTACCCACCTTAAAAGAATTGCGTCCTCGCAATTAAGAAAATAATTGACAGCAAAGATGACGCGGTTGTAAGACATGCGTGCAGCACGACACAAGGGAATAAGAATCATGAACAAGAAGAGCGAGAGAAAGATCAAGCAGAACATGTAGGGAAGGAAATAAGACATTTTTCTAGGCAATGAAAGATAAGTAAAAGAAATCTGGATAGCGCAAGAAAATCTACAGCTTAGGAAAGCTAGATTATCAATCACTAACAAGTTCAAAATACTAGGTTTAAGGCTAAGGTCATGAACTAACTGGCACGTGCTAAACATCACTATAAATAGATAACTATGAATAACTTAAATCTTACGTGCATTCGCTACTCCACGAGTTTGTGCGTCCTCCATTATCATCGCATAAGCTTGTCCGCGTCCTTGTGATGGTACCCTCTGCTGTTGCTGGGCCTGCTGGAAGAGTGCTGCTCGAGGTGCCAAGGGTGGCCTCGGCTGATATCCTTCCGGTGCTGGTGAAGCTTGTCGATTTACTATCGGTGCTCCTTCTCGAGGCTTAGGGCAATCCCTCACTGAATGCTGATTGGATCCGCAAGCTAAGCATAATCCCAATTTACGTCGGCGTTCCTTCTCAACATGGCCTACCTTGCCACAGTAGTGACAAGTAGGAAGGGTTAGGGATTTGGATGCAGCTCATTGTGGTGCTTGATGCAGGTGAGGTTTCTTTGTAGCTTCTCTATGCGGTGCTCTGGCTGGTGCCGACGGGAATGGCCGCTTAAGGCTGGATTCCCTCCTAGTGACGTACTCCATACGTCGTATTACAGTAAGGACGTCCGTGTATGAAGTAGGTGCAATAGATCCGATCATTCTCTGTAGCTCAAAGTTTAGTCCGTCGAAGAACTTCTCAGGCTTCTCCTCTTCGGTCGGAATCAGAGTAGGGGCGAAGCAATCCAAACGGATAAATTCTACATTGTACTCTTCCACTGTCATCTTGTCTTGAGTGAGGCGATTAAACTTATCCCGAAGTTCCGATCGAGCAGTAGATAGAATATACATCTCCTGAAAGAGTCTGGAGAACTCCTTCCAAGTGACTCGGTCTGGTCTAAGCCGTGTCTCCTCAGATAGCCACCAGTGATGTACATTGCCCATCAACTGCATCCGGACGGCAATTATCCAACGCTCTCTTGGAAGCTCAGCTGCTTCTAATTGATGTTGAGTGTTTGTGAGCCACTCATGAACTTCAATGGGCCCCTCCTTGCCTGAAAAGTTACGGGACTTCAGTTGACAAAAATCGGTAATAGAGCCCATCGATGACCGTCGAGCTGGTAGGTTCGCCTGCTCTAGTGCAGTCACTATGCTATTTCTCAGATTCGCTGCCTCGTGACGCTGAGCCTCTTGATGAATCTGCTGTTGATCTTGCATTATTGTGCAAAATATTTGGAATATTTGTTTACCATCCATAGGCTGTCCTGGTGGAAAGGGAGGCATCTGTAGAGTAAACTGCGGCGGTGGTGGAATATCATCTCGCCGAAATCTTGAGGTAGGTTGACCTGCTTGATGGCTTTGTTGAGCTGATTGACCTCCACCCACTGGTGTCACTTCATCATCATACGTGACCACTGTAACTTGTGGTGTTCCCACGGGAGTCTCATCGCATGCTTATGAATCCATTACTCTGCATCCAAAATAAACTATGAGAAGCGTACAGAAGAAGCAATGCTTAATGCAAGTCAATAAATTAGTTTAAAGTCGATATAGAGGTCAATGACGATTCAAACAAGTGGATAAGATCCTATAACTTATCCTATCTTTATCGCAGGCTTGCTCGGTCCCTTAGTTGAAACCGAAATAATTTAGTCGTAGATCTGCATGGGCCACCACAAAAACCATGTCACGCCCCAGTCCCAAAATATCCCCAGTCCCAAAATATCGAGGGACTGGACCCGTGGCAATGGCCAGCAGCAAACACCTATGGGAAAACCCAATTTAATGGACCCATTAGAGTGTACTTAAGCTGTAAAACAATTGTAAAGGTCTACGATAGAAGTCACAGTCTATTCTAATCTCATCCACAAAAGGTAATCACAGATCAATGCCAAAATAATCAAAATAAAATATAATATAACAAGTCTCAATAAAAGTGTCTCGGGGAACAACCCGAGAATAAGTTTGATACATCAATTCAATAGACAAGAAATAAAGTAACTAGAAACAAAAATAACTGAGTATATAAAGCCAATACTCAAGAGAAATCCTCTGGCACGACCTCGTCCTCGGGTTCTGGTACTGCTCCAATGTATGCTCCTGCCCCGTACACCTCGGGATAGATCTCCTCTGCTAAACCTGGGGACACAATCCGGATCCAGGTCCTCAGGGTACATAGCAAGGTACAAGAATAACTCAAGCCAAAATAAATGTAGTACAATAATAAATGAAACAATAGGATAAACTATGTAACCAACTATGTGATATGCAAGTGAGAGCATTTATCATACTCAGGCTGAGACTACTATAAGATCTGTGTCGGTGAAACCCATAGTAGCATTTTCTCGAAGGGCCAGTACATGTGTCAAAGCTTTGTGTCAGAGTCTAAGGAACCTCCAGATAACTATAAATATATATATATATATATATATATATATATATATATATATATATATATATAATATAATCAGCCTTTCGTATGGTAAGTCTCTCCCCACCCAATGTAATCACACATCTCATGTTCACGATGTCTCATGTCCATGTCACGCAAGATCATATCTAATGCAGCAAGTCATATGACAGCTATGAATATAAAATCTATGTCATCAATCCTGTAGCCTATATTGAATTACCATAAATATCTCAGAAAGATTCTATCTCATGAATAGTGTCAGGTGTCCTATGGTATGACGTACTTGATAATGCAAGCACGAGAATGTGTAGGGTTTCGATATCCATCTCTGTGTGACGTTACACAACTCCGCGTACGGCGTTGACACCCGAATATTATTCAGACGTTAAGTAATGTCACACGGTCCTAGGTTAAACAGATACAAGATATAAATAAATCAAGAAATATTATGTAACAAGAACTGCAAGGTTGGCATGGTACACTTGCTTGGGATTTGATTACCAACTGTTGCTCTGGTATCCACAGGATCTGCAGGTACTCCTCCGGTTGCTGAAATGAATACTACCATCAGGTTCAGAAGATATCAAATATCTAGAATTGCCTGTCCATAAGTCCAATTTGGACACAGGGGCAAAAGTGACAGTTTTTGGTCAAAGCGGGGTCCACATGTGGCCCACTTCGCACCAAAAAACGTGTCAGAGATAATATTCTCCAAATTTGTCAAACTTATTATCTACAAGTCCAGAACGATGATACAAACCCAACGAAATATCCAGAACTGGATTCCGATGAGCTGATCACAAAATCGTCCGTCAAGTGGAGCCGTGGGGCCCACGATACGCGATTTTGTCAACGTTCTCAGAATTGAACCAAACTTGGGTCACAGGACCGACGTATTGCTACGAGTCCGATGGTGCATGTTTTGTTTCGATACGACGAGCGTACACGAAGTTACAACGAGTTTCAGAACATGGCCGATACGGGATGTTGTCGACGGATACACGTTGATTTCGGTGTGCACGCACATCCAAATCAACTTCCACAAAATCCCACACGTCCGTATTAACGGTGCGCACCTTTCGGTGAAGTCCTCATAAGACCAAGTTATCCCGTTTAGCGTGGCGCACCCAGTTCCGAGAAAATTAGGGTATTTAAATAACCAATATTTTGGTAATTTTTACCCTCAAATAAATTACAAACTACAAAACTATAAATTAAACAAAAATAGGATTTTAAAACTAGTTTATACAGTCTAAATTACTGTTCAAGCGGATTTTGAAAACAGTTAACGGGTTGCACACAAATCGGTCGTGAACTTGCAAGTTCGGGACGATTTCTAAATTTTCAGAAAAGGTTTTTTTCTATTTTTGCGTCGCGGTTTGCGACCGACACAGAACGCGATACCCCGAACGAGTTACACGGGGTTTCGAGAGGGTCACGCAGTCTTCGCACAGGATTCGACATAATGGAAAATGGTTCAATACCCAGGGAGTTACACGAGTGTGAAGACAGGTACCTCGCTTTGGATTTTCGACAGGACGATGCGGCAGCGGCTGCGGGATGGCGGAGCTCGGCCGACGGCGTGGGTTATTCTGCTGCGGTGGCGGAGGCTCGGCGGTGCTGGTTTGCTGAGGGCTCCTCGTTGGCGGTGGGGGAAGGAGTCGGCGGGGCGTCAGGGGGGATGACGGTGGTCGTCGCCGGAGTGCGTTGAGTGCGGGCGGAGTCTGGCGGTGGTGGCTGCTGTGTAGGGGACGACGGGGGGGTTTATACAGAGAGGGGAGACCGAGCGAGGAGGGGGACGTGGACTGTTGGCTACGGGCGGGGCGGGGCGTCTGCTGGGAGAGGCGGGGTCGTGGCCGGGCGACGCGGGGACGGGGGTCGTGGTGAGGGTGTGGGGTTTGTGAAAACGGGTCAGGTCGGGTTCGGTTCAGGTCGTGTTGGGTCCGATCCGATCCGACTTATTAGGTCTTGGTTCAGTTTTGGTCAGCAGGGTTGGTCCGGTCTGGTTCAGTTGGACCGGGTTCAGTCCGGTTCAATCCGGTTTGAGCCTGGTTTAGTTAAACAAAGGGTTTTTAGCTATTTAGAAATAGTTTTTGAGCCCAATAAATTCTAAAAAAAATGCACAACATCCAATAATTAATAATACACCCAAAAATATATTTTTCGTAATATTTTAATACTTGATTTAAATCATAAAAATATTAATCCCTGAAGGATATTTTTAATAAATAATTAAAAATTACCGAAAATTTCAGAAAATTTATTTAAAAAAAAAGTGTGTTACACAAAGACATACTGAAAACATAATATCTGGGCAACTAGCAGTTAGGTATAATAAACTACCAATCATACCTCGGTACTTACGTACGTCTGTAGGTTTATCGCTCTCATCAAGGTCAAGCTTTGTTAATATTTCCATTAGAGTTCTGATAGGTTTTGCATTATCCATGTCGAATTTCTTGAGCAAATCCTTCGTGTACTTAGCTTGATTGATGAAATTTCTTATGAATTTTGCTTGATTTGTAATCCATGGAAGAAGGTGAGTTCCCCATCATGCTCATCTCAAATTCACTATGTATATACTTAGCAAACTCGATACATTGTATCTCATTAGTAGATCAAAATATGATATCATGTATGTATATTTGCAGTAATAAAAGTGAATCATCAGTAGATTTTATAAACAAAATTGTATCAACTTTTTGTTTTGAAAAACCATTCTCAAGTAGAAAGGAGTTGAGGCGCTCAGACTAAGCTCATGGGGCTTGTTTGAGTCCATATAAAGCCTTTCATAACTTGAAGTCATGTTTTGGAAACTTTAAATCTTCAAATCCAGGAGGTTTAGCAACAAAAACCTTTTCTTTTATAAAACCATTTAAAAATGCACTTTTGATATACATTTGAATTTTTTTTAAATTATGAAAACCTACAAAAGCATAAAGTATTCGAATGGATTCTAATCTAGCAACATGAGCATAAGTCTCATCGTAGGTAATACCTTCCTCTGGGTTGTAACCTTGAGCTACGAGACGTGCTTTGTTACGTGTGACCGAACCATTCTCATTTAATTTATTTTGAAATACCCATTTAGTACAAATGATTGGATAATCATTAGGTCAGAAAAAAAGTTCCCAAACTTGATCACGTTCAAATTGCTTGAGTTCTTCTTGCATAGCAAAAATCCAAAATTTATCAGAAAAAGTTTCCCCTACAATTTGCAATAAAATCTTTACTAGTATAATATGTACTTAAACCTTTTGATACATCACCTATTACCAAGTCTTTAGGATGATCTGTAGGGAATCTCAATCTCTTGGCAGACTTTTCAGATAACTTATGCCGGTTGTATCTTCAGGAGTCTTATTGAATGTAGGTTTGATATCTTCATCATGACTGTCATTTCGCACTTGATTGTTGAGTTCATCAAATGTTAGAGATTGCTTGTTAAATACTCTATACCCTTTACTTTTGGCAGCATAACATAGAAAGATACCTTCATCAGCCTTGAAGTCAAACTTTCCTAGGTTATCCTTAGTATTGAAAATAAAACACATACAACCAAAAACTTTGAAATAGCTAAAGGTAGAAATTCTATCAAACCAAAGTTTATAGGGAGTTTTCTTTGTTATAGGTCAACTAAGAACCTTATTTAAAATATGGCATGCTGTATTTACAAATTTAGCCCAAAATATTTTGAAAGATTATACTGATTTAACATGACTCTAGCCATATCTCCAAGAGTTCTGTTCTTCCGCTCCACAACACTATCTTGCTGAGGAGTTCTAGGACAGGAGAATTCATGGGAAAAATTATTTGAATCACAAAAACTTTTGAAATCACCATTTTTAAATTCGCATCCATGATCACTTTGGATGCGAGTAATCATGAAACCTTTTTTCTTTTGAACCATTTTACAAAAAGTAACAAATTTAGAAAATATCTCATTTTTGTTTGCAAGAAAATAAACCCATGTATATCTTGAAAAGTCATCAACAATTATATATGCATAAAGCTTACCACCAAGACTGACGACTCTACTAAGTCCAAATAAATACATATACAATAGTTGTAGTGGTCTAGAGGTACCTATAGTGTTTATTGACTTAAAAGAATATTTAGTGGCTTTATTCTTTTCACAGTCAGCACATACCATATCCTTCATGAAAGTAATCTCCGGTAAGCCTCTTACCAATTTCTTTATGGATAGTCTTACAATTGTATCCATATTTGCATGTTCTAGGCGCATATGCCATAGTCAACTTTCATCTTGGTTGGCGTATAGATATTTTTCTACATTGTTAGAAAAATGTAGACTGTGAAAAGATGATATTACTTGTAGATATTTCATAAATAGATCATTTATTTTTTTTACGAAGTTAATGCTATAACAATGCTCAGCTAGATGACTGATGCCGAGTAGGTTATGTTTTAATTCCGTTACTAGACATGCATCTTTAATAATAGGATATGGAGGAATACCTACATTACCGTTGCCAATGATATATCCTTTGAGGTTGTTATAGAAGGAGACATATCCTTGTTTCTTCATAGGTAGCATTGCGAGGAGTTTAGCATCACCAGTCATATGTCATGAGCAACCGCTATCGAGAATCCACTTGCTTTTAGCATTAGAAGGTTGGTCAACCTACAAAACATGTTGTAGATGTAACCCTTGCTCCCCATTTTCTTGATGGTCCGGATGCGTTTGTCTTTGGTATCCATGCATATACATTCATATCTACTAGCTTTCTGGTTCTACAAAATCTAGATATATGGCCTTTCTTGCCATAATAATGACATATAGAAGTATTATTGATGCTTGGTGCAGTATTGTAGATATGAGTGTGTGAAGCAGTACTTCGTGTTTTACGTGGATATTTATAGTAGAATGCATGATTGTGTGAAGTAGTATATTGTGTTCCACGTGCATGATTGTGTGAAGCATTTGGTTTGCTTGCAGATATCTTGTTGTGTGTGCTCTTTTATTTAGCTATATGTCTCGTGTTAGACTGGGTAATGGATTTCTCAACCTGTTTTCCTAATCTAATCTCTAATCTTTTGGAGATAGCATAAACTTTATCATATTTAATAGTTAATGCATCTATTCTACGAGCAGCAATGAAATATTCTCTTTTCTGATTTGAGTTCCTCCTTAAGTTTAGTATTGTCTTGAGTGCTCTTGTAAATTCAGTTAAGTGCCTCATATAGACTAAAGCTTAAGTTTGGATCCCTCATCCGAATCATTACAAGTAGAAGTATCATTTACTTCATTTATTAAGGAGGTAATTCTTTCTATTCCAGTCTTATAAGATTGAATATCTCTTCTAGCATGCTTGTACGTATCTCTAAGATTTCTATAATCCTCAAGTAAGTCAATAAAGGCATCCGGTAAATCATTAAATATAAAGTCGTCAAAGAGAGGGTTATCGGTTACCTGATCAATCAGTTCCATAAAGCATAGGTTTGTCGTATCTCGAGGTTTTTCATCTTCTTCAGATTCGCTTGCTTAGCTCTCATGCCAGATGCTTGTATTCACATACTTCTTTGATGATGTCCTTTTGGATGAGCAATCGTAGCGATTCCCTTTCTTGATTGTTGGGCAGTTGTCACTACCACATTCCGGAAACAGGGATATTTTTAACTTTTTATAATATTTAATATTATTGTAGTTACAATTAAATAATTGCATGATAATATTTTTAATTTAAATAAATATGTGATGTGTAATTTAAATATAATATTATATACAGTGTTCATTTATTTTGAGCTAGCAGACTTGACCTAGAAGCCCAGTAGATGAACGCCTGTCCAAATTATAGAATTCTATATTTAATTATTTTATCTAGAATTTATTTATTGGAGATTTGTAATTAATTACCGTATTTTAATTAATTATTGCGCATTGCCTTTGCTTCGATATTTGGAGCGCTACCCTGACTTTTGCCTTCCAAAAAATTTTACCATCTTACCCTAGACATGCCCGTCTTCCATTCTGCTATTTTTGCAACTCATAATTATGCTCTCTGTGCATTATTTCTGGCCGCACAAAAATCGTCGCGGACGTTATTTAATAAATCCCTATTTTATATCGTTGTGCGTTCCAATCGAATTTGGGGACAATCTTGACCTATTTTTCGTGCGACCCAAATTAGGATAATATTTTGTTCTGAGTCTTCTTCATTATTGGTATTGATGACCTGACCTAATTTTGGCCCCATGTACTCCTAATTAATTTTAGAACACAACTTGTATTTTATTCTAATTAAATTGAGGATACTATTTAAACCAATTCCGTAAATCCCAATTTAATTCCAGTGCCCTGCTATTTGAGCCCATACCAAACTTACAGCGCCCCCTGACCCTACAAAATACCGGACATCGAATCGACCGCCAATTTTTGTCATTTTATGTGTTTGTACAATTTCCCGAATTTAAGGGGCTAAGTTGCAATTATTCAATTGTAGGTGTCATCACCCCATTGTCCAAGACCAAATGGAAAGGTTATTTATTTGTGGACCAAATTGCATTTTTCCCCACTCTACTTTACATGAAAACAATTTTCTTCATGAACAATCCTAGCCACTCATTCTGTGGGCAAATCCTAACCCTTTATTCCACACACTCTCCCATATGTAATGTCACATCAACACCTTTCCCTAGAAAACCCTAATCCCCAAGCAAGCCCCCACCTCTCTCTCTCCTCCATCCTCAACCCCAACGTAGGAGTTTTTCCTTTCTTCTTCTCCTTCTTCCTTTCTCCTTCTCTTTTCTTTATGCTTCTTCTTCTCCTTCTTCTTCTTCTTTTATTTGTTTTTTTGAATTCAAATTCAAACTAAAAGAGGGGGAAAACCATTACTACACCATCACCCTGTGCTCCCCTCCCCGACCTGCTTCGGCGGCCAACCCGACGGCAACCGCTGCTCAGCCCGGCGGTCGAGTTTCCCGCAGCCTCACCCCACACTCCGGCGGGTGGCAGCCAGCCTCGATCCCCCTTGGCCTCTGCTCCTTCAACACCCCAACCCATCCTATTCAAAGCCGACCCTTCTCCCTACTGTGAGTTTCCCAGCCGGCCATCAGCCCACTCCGGCGCCGGCGCTCCACCATCCTCCACCTCTCCCTCCGCTGGCTATGCTCCGGCGGTGTCCTGTTCATTCCTCCACCGTCTACTCGCTCCACCACCCGCACAGCCTTCTCCAAGCCGCCACCCGACCATTTCCCTGCTGCTCCGACGGGCATCTACATCTCCGGTCCGGCTGTGCTCCTCTCCTGCACTCCGACGAAGTCCCCTCCTGCCGTATCCCGGTGGCCGCTGCCCCCAAACATCACCACTCCCACCACCATGCACCTCCATTACCTATCACTGCCTCCTCCCTCTGCAACTCCGGCGAGCGGCCCGACCCAGCAGCTGACTGCTCCTCCCTCCACAGTGAGTCTCTTCTCTCTTCCCTCCTTCTTATATGTATAAATTATTTTGTATATGTGTATAGTATAGTGTATGTGTAATATATTGTATGTATTTGATAAATTGGTATATACATATTTAAATGATATATATTGAACATTGTATTGTATTTTTCATATAGACTATGTGTATTAAATATGTAAATGTATATTATTTATTTTATTAATAATTAATTGTATAATTATAGTATGTATAGTTAATTGTATAAGATAGTAGGTGTTTAATTAATGAGTATGTATTTAATTAGATGCATATGTTTATGTATGTATATTGGGCATTTTTTTATAGTGTACAAATTTATTTTTGTATGTATTCATAAATATATATATGTGTATGTTTATGGGTATTTTCTTATAATGTGTATTTAATAAAGTATACTAGTATAAATTAAATTAGTATATAGTATTGTATTTTAATTGGTATATATGAGTATATATATATAATTAGTCTATGCATGTGATTGTCAATTCATATGTGTATATATATTTCTGTATAAACCCTTAGTATTTATATATATATATATATATATTGTATATGTATATACATGTATTTTGTATACATACTTAGTATATTTTAATATATAAAATTAATGTATATAGTAATATATTGTTCAACCTGTATATATATTATACATATAATTAAATGATACATATAAATATTGTATATGTACTAAATTTGGTATATATATATATTGTAAGCATTAATGTATATGTTAGTTAAACAGGTAATGTGTCTTATATCTATCTGCTAGGTGATCCTAGGTGACCAGTATCATACCTAGAGTAGTCCCAAATTCAGTGTTTATAGACTGTGTGTTAGCGTAGCATCTGATGCAAATATGGTTTTGCTTGTGATGTGTCTATAGGACTGTTGGTTCACCCAGGGGATACTCTGGAATAGGACATCAATAAATACCAGCTAAGGACCCGAGGCAAGTACATTCTCTGATAATTTCCAATTCCTTGATAATTTCTATAAATTAAATAATCATGAAATATTACATCTGAATCCTTGACACTGTGTTACACGGACTAGTATAGCTTGGATCTGTAGTCATGAGATGTTACCTTGATTATCGTAATGATATTGTACACGACATGTATATTAGACATCGTACATGATAGATTGGACTTGCTCGTGTATCGTGACGTGTCATGGTTGGATCCACAGTACTAGTTGGGGGCGGGGAAGTAGTTAGTAAGAAATGTGATCATAACCTCTTATTGTAGTATAGAACAATTGTAAATGTTAATCATGCTCTTCACCCATGATTAGCCAGGCCCTATAGCTATCGTACATGTTCCCAAGCCGATCACATTTTGAAACTACTATTTCAAACACTTAGAATAGATTACAGTTCCCTATTTTAAATCATATACTACATCACCGTATATGATACTGCTCCTTGTTCTTTTTATTTTCATACATGCACTGACTGTACCATATTGCCTATTGCTTGTCTCTTTACATTGCCTGTCTCTCTTTAATTGCCATTGCATTTATTTTACTTTCTTCTCAGTAGCTAGCATCACATGTTTATTGCTTTATAGTCCTTATCAATTAAATGGAACTGTTATTTGAGATTTGTACTTTGTTCCTTCCTGACTGGAAACATTTTTCCAGACTATGCCTTAGAGGACCGCTGTCCGACACTTTATGGACCATATGGTGAGTAGCTGCAGACTCGGTAGATTAGTTGTAATTCCGGGAGGTCTAGCCGGAAATTACTATTTTTGTTAGTTCGTTAAGTAGACTATTTTGGTACCGGATTTGTCTCCGACAATTTTTGATGACTTGGATATTGTTGAGTTAAGTTATTGCTTTTTGACTTGTGTTGTATTTAATTTTTGTTCGATATCTTATCGTGCTGTAATTCTGTGATTGAGTATGTGTTCATTTATTGTGTCGTCCGTGTCTCCTTATGGAGATTGGATGCTTGTGTGAGATTGGCTAGATAGTATCAAGACCTTGACAGCGTTCGACCGCCGATGCTGCGGCGTAGGCTGGACGTACCCACGCACTCGTGCCCCTAAATCGGGTGCGGGCCGTGACACATTTTTAGTGGTGGCCCATGCAGGTCAGACTTTGCGAGTTGTGCGATGTCGTAGTAGTGTGGCATCTTTGTTATACTATTGCGTGCCTGCGATAGGATCTAGGACATAGGATACTAGGACGAGAGCGAATACTCAATCACAATTCCTTGAGAGGTTCCTGGGATGACCCTTGAGAATCTCATTATAAATTCTAATTTTAAATCCTTCGCCTTGTTTCCATCTGTCCTCGCTCATTGATATTGAATTTGATTATTGTTGATCAATTATTAAAATTAAAATCTTGGTATCAATGTTGAGTTTGATTCTTGTTGACCAGTTGTTAAATTTAATTCTTGGTATCATTGTTGAGTTTTGATTTCATATCGAGATGAATTTTACGGACTGAACTTTACGGTATTATCTGATGACATATGTTGATGAGGACAGTGAGAAGGGTAAAACGTCTACTTTGGTTATGGAACCTAGAGTTTATCGCAGCCATATTAGCTGTCATGACGAGAACGTAGGAACCTGACTTGGATGTACATACTTTAAGTTATGAAATTTAGAATTTCTCGTAGCCATACCGGTTGGCGTGGCAAAGATTCTAGATGACATGATTATAGAGTGGCATACCTTAGTTACGGAACCTGTCGTTTATCGCATCTATGCTTACTGGCGTGGCGAGAATTCTGAGTGTCATGATTTCTGATAGACGTGTATGATTATCAGGTTGTATCTTAAATTGGTTCTTAAAGTATCATCTCAAGACTTATCTATTTCTGTTATTCCAGGACTTTGTTCCATCGCTTCTTTTCTTCACTAGCAGTAAAGATACCTTCAGTCCTTGATCCAGTTCCTTTTTGAGCTTATTTTCTTTGAGGATTCCTTGTTAGTATGATAATTAGTGACTTGCAATTTTGGTTGTGTCTTGTATTAGTTTGACTAAGTGTGACTTGTGAGTTTGTAAGTGTTCTTAGTTGGACATGTGAGCAGTAGGCACTAATCTAGAGATACCCATAGCATAGTACCTTGTAGCAATAGTTCTACGATAGGTGTTATTATAATTAGTATTGGTATTATATAAAGAGGAGTAAGAGTATCAGTGAAGGTTCCAAGAGTTAGTATCAGAGCCAGCATACCCGTCCCGGATAGTCAATAAATTATGTGATTGGATGATCTATGTAAACAATTAAGTATCAAGGAATTGCGTTAAAAATTAATGGAGCATGATGTTCAATTTGATGATTGATACTGGGTGGATCAAGAGTAAAGAAATGTATATACATAAAGGGTTTTAATGAGATGCCATGAGTAGAGAAATATCAATATTGGTAATAAAAGTTGTAAAATATATCACAGAATAGTTTAACAGGCTGTAAAAGGTTTAAGAGATATGCTTATACATCAATCGAGATATGAAACCATATGCCTGCCCTTGAGATTGAAGTAAAGCATGGGTATTATAGAAAGTGCAAGTGATCGTGATTTGTAATAAGTTTGATGAGATAATCTAATGATGAAGCTAATGTTACCATACCAATAGTGTTAGTGATCCTATATCAAATATTTGTTGAGCAAGGTGCTAATAACAGTAAGTCCTTCGTGTGATGATAATTAGATTGGTGTATTTGTGTGGACCTTGAGTATTAGAGACTGGGAGTATCTATCTGTATACTTGAGGATTTAAAGTTATAATTTGAAGAGTGGAAATGAATTTTAATTGTTAAGAATTTAGAGGAGTTAAGATTTTATGTTATTAAAATTTTGAGTATTCGAAGTCAATTCAATAAACATAATCAAAGCTATAAGGATTTTAAAGGTGATTAAATTTTTTCGATATTTGAGTATCTGATTTTGAGGAGGTATATGCAATTATTTTAAGTTGATCGAGAAGTTAAACCTTGATGATTATTTGAGGATTAATTTTAGGGTAGATAAGAGATGAATATTAAGATATGAGTAGATAATATACATGTGTAAGGATCCGATGACTTGAGCATGATTGAGGTGGCACCGCAGACTGACTTGGGTGTCCATCTAGAGTTGTATTAGAAAGGGTTTAGCACTTAGTATGGTGTTACACTTGGTGTGCACTGGAGTGATGAGAAAATAGTATGGACAATTGCAGTAGGAACGGGAACTGACAGAGGGTATGGTACTAAGGAGATAGAGGTATCAACTTGGAATCATTATTGAATCATGGTTATATTAGAGATTCTTGGCAGCAGATTTAGGTGTTAATAGACATGTGTGTGCAATATGGATATATTCATGGATCTTGTGGATAAATGACTAGTTGATATGGGTACCAGTGTACAGGAATAGGAATTAGTTAGTGAATATGCTAGAGTTAAGTGTATGTTAGAGATAGGAGATACTGCAGGTAATGTGTTAGCAGGTTCTGTTCTTTCCTTCATTCTGTTCCTATCTATTTGATTGATTGACTGATACCTTAGTACCGTAGCTTGTGTGCAAGATTTTCTTGTTATAATATAGTTAGTAGTACACCCTGATACAGAGACTGCAATACCATGACAAAAGACACCATGACCGTACATATTCCCCTTAGGTTGCATGTTGTATGATTGTAGGAAAGATTTTTCTTAGACCATGATTATTGGGGTTTAACCATGATGAAGATTCATGAAGGAGTTATGACTTGACAAGAGAGGCAAGATGATTAAATTCGAGGATAACCATTGATTTAAATAGAGGGTTAAGAAATTAATATTTCATAATTGGTGGTTTAATTAATTCCAGGAAAGATTATGACATGTTTAAATTGGTTATTAAATTTGGAAATTCTGGGAGATTATCATTATATTTATTTGGTTACAAGTTATGAATTTTAGAATTTTACATGGGATGTTGCATTTGGAGAATCCTTAAGTATCACATTGTTGAGTATTTTGAGGAAGAGAAAATCGAGAAATAAAATTTGATGAATAAACTTGTGAGATGAGATTACAAATTTATGATTGTGCATTGATAAAAATCAAGTTAGAGGAGTGGATATTAAATTCCGGGTATTGAATTATTAACTCAAAACTTTCAAGAAAATTTTGACAAAAATGGACTTTGATTCTATTTCGAGGATTTTCTTCAGGAATGCAATAATTTCAAAATTTTTATGGAAAGACATTGTGAATTATTACCTGATTTCATGGAAGATGAATTTAAACTTTGAGGGAAAATGATAATGTGTATGAATAAACGCTACTTTGAGGATTTGAATTTCAAGGACGAAATTCTTTTAAGGAGGGTAGACTTGTCACTACCACATTCCGAAAACAGGGGTATTTTTGACTTTTTATAATATTTAATATTATTGTAGTTACAATTAAATAATTCTATGATAATACTTTTAATTTAAATAAATGTGTGATGTGTAATTTAAATATAATATTATATGCAGTGTTCATTTATTTTGAGCTAGCAGACTTGACCTAGAAGCCCAGTAGATGAACGCCTGTCCAAATTATAGAATTCTGTATTTAATTATTTTATCTAGAATTTATTTATTGGAGATTTGTAATTAATTACCGTATTTTAATTAATTATTGCGCATTGCCTTTGCTTCGATATTTGGAGCGCTACCCTGACTTTTGCCTTCAAACAAATTTCACCATCTTGCCCTAGACATGCCCGTCTTCTATTCTGCTATTTTTGCAACTCATAATTATGCTCTCTGTGCATTATTTCTGGCCGCACAAAAATCGTCGCGGACGTTATTTAATAAATCCCTATTTTGTATCGTTGTGCGTTCCAATCGAATTTGGGGACAATCTTGACCTATTTTTCATGCGACCCAAATTAGGGTAATATTCTGTTCTGAGTCTTCTTCATATTGGTATTGATGACCTGACCTGATTTTGGCCCCATGTACTCCTAATTAATTTTAGAACACAACTTGCATTTTATTCTAATTAAATTGAGGATACTATTTAAACCAATTCCGTAAATCTCAATTTAATTCCAGTGCCCTGCTATTTGAGCCCATACCAAACTTACAGCGCCCTCTAACCCTACAAAACATCAGACATCGAATCGACCGCCAATTTTTGTCATTTTATGTGTTTGTGCAATTTCCCGAATTTAAGGGGCTAAGTTGCAATTATTCAATTGTAGGTGTCATCACCCTATTGTCCAGGACCAAATGGAAAGGTTATTTATTTGTGGACCAAATTACATTTTTCCCCACTCTACTTTACATGAAAATAATTTCCTTCATGAACAATCCTAGCCACTCATTCTGTGGGCAAATCCTAACCTTTATTCCACACACTCTCCCATATGTAATGTCACATCAACACCTTTCCCTAGAAAACCCTAATCCCCAAGTAAGCCCCCACCTCTCTCTCTCCTCCATCCTCAACCCCAACGTAGGAGTTTTTCCTTTCTTCTTCTCCTTCTTCCTTTCTCCTTCTCTTTCCTTTATTCTTCTTCTTCTCCTTCTTCTTCTTCTTTTATTTATTTTTTTGAATTCAAATTCAAACTAAAAGAGGGGAAAAACCATTACTACACCATCACCCTGTGCTCCCCTCCCCGACCTGCTCTGGCGGCCAACCCGACGGCAACCGCTGCTCAGCCCGGCGGCCGAGTTTCCCGCAGCCTCACCCCACACTCCGGCGGGCTGGCAGCCAGCCTCGATCCCCCTTGGCCTCTGCTCCTTCAACACCCCAACCCATCCTATTCAAAGCCGACCCTTCTCCCTACTGTGAGTTTCCCAGCCGGCCATCAGCCCACTCCGGCGCCGGCGCTCCACCATCCTCCACCTCTCCCTCCGCTGGCTGTGCTCCGGCGGTGTCCTGTTCACTCCTCCACCGTCTACTCGCTCCACCACCCGCACAGCCTTTTCCAAGCCGCCACCCGACCATTTCCCTGCTGCTCCGGCGGGCATCTACATCTCCGGTCCGGCTGTGCTCCTCCCCTGCACTCCGACGAAGTCCCCTCCTGCCGTATCCCGGTGGCCGCTGCCCCCAAACATCACCACTCCCACCACCATACACCTCCATTACCTATCACTGCCTCCTCCCTCTGCAACTCCGGCGAGCGGCCCGACCCAGCAGCCGACTGCTCCTCCCTCCACAGTGAGTCTCTTCTCTCTTCCCTCCTTCTTATATGTATAAATTATTTTGTATATGTGTATAGTATAGTGTATGTGTAATATATTGTATGTATTTGATAAATTGGTATATACATATTTAAATGATATATATTGAACATTGTATTGTATTTTTCATATAGACTATGTGTATTAAATATGTAAATGTATATTATTTATTTTATTAATAATTAATTGTACAATTATAGTATGTATAATTAATTGTATAAGATAGTAGGTGTTTAATTAATAAGTATGTATTTAATTAGATGCATATGTTTATGTATGTATATTGGGCATTTTTATATAGTGTACAAATTTATTTTTGTATGTATTCATAAATATATATATGTGTATGTTTATGGGTATTTTCTTATAATGTGTATTTAATAAAGTATGCTAGTATAAATTAAATTAGTATATAGTATTGTATTTTAATTGGTATATATGAGTATATATATAATTAGTCTATGTATGTGATTGTCAATTCATATGTGTATATATATTTCTGTATAAACCCTTAGTATTTTTATATATATATATATATATTGTATATGTATATACATATATTTTGTATACATACTTAGTATATTTTAACATATAAATTTAATGTATATAGTAATATATTGTTCAACCTGTATATATATTATACATATAATTAAATGATACATATAAATATTGTATATGTACTAAATTTGGTATATATATATTGTAAGCATTAATGTATATGTTAGTTAAACAGGTAATGTGTCTTATATCTATCTGCTAGGTGATCCTAGGTGACCAGTATCATACCTAGAGTAGTCCCAAATTCAGTGTTTATAGACTGTGTGTTAGCGTAGCATCTGATGCAAATATGGTTTTGCTTGTGATGTGTCTATAGGACTGTTGGTTCACCTAGGGGACACTCTGGAACAGGACATCAATAAATACCAGCTAAGGACCCGAGGCAAGTATATTCTCTGATAATTTCTAATTCCTTGATAATTTCTATAAATTAAATAATCATGAAATGTTACATCTGAATCCTTGACACTGTGTTACACGGACTAGTATAGCTTGGATCTGCAGTCATAAGATGTTACCTTGATTATCGTATTGACATTGTACACGACATGTATATTAGACATCGTACATGATAGATTGGACTTGCTCGTGTATCGTGATGTGTCATGGTTGGATCCACAGTACTAGTTGGTGGCGGGGAAGTAGTTAGTAAGAAATGTGATCATAACCTCTTATTGTAGTATAGAACAATTGTAAGTGTTAATCATGCTCTTCACCCATGATTAGCCAGGCCCTATAGCTATCGTACATGTTCCCAAGCCGATCACATTTTGAAACTACTATTTCAAACACTTAGAATAGATTACAGTTCCCTATTTTAAATCATATACTACATCACCGTATATGATACTGCTCCTTGTTCTTTTTATTTTCATACATGCACTGACTGTACCATATTGCCTATTGCCTGTCTCTTTACATTGCCTGTCTCTCTTTAATTGCCATTGCATTTATTTCACTTTCTTCTCAGTAGCTAGCATCACATGTTTATTGCTTTATAGTCCTTATCAATTAAATGGAACTGTTATTTGAGATTTGTACTTTGCTCCTTCCTGACTGAAAATATTTTTTCAGACTATGCCTTAGAGGACCGCTGTCTGACACTTTATGGACCATATGGTGAGTAGCTGCAGACTCGGTAGATTATTTGTGATTCCGGGAGGTCTAGCCGGAAATTACTATTTTTGTTATTTCGTTAAGTAGACTATTTTGGTACCAGATTTGTCTCCGGCAATTTTTGATGACTTGGATATTATTGAGTTAAGTTATTGCTTTTTGACTTATGTTGTATTTAATTTCTGTTCGATATCTTATCGTGCTGTAATCCTGTGATTGAGTATGTGTTCATTTATTGTGTCGTCCGTGCCTCCTTATGGAGATTGGATGCTTGTGTGAGATTGGCTAAATAGTATTAAGACCTTGACAGCGTTCTACCGCCGATGCTGTGGCGTAGGCTGGACGTACCCACGCACTCGTGCCCCTAAACCGGGTGCGGGTTGTGACAGCAGTCCCTCTTTATGTGACATGTCTTCATATATGTGTAGCATACAGGTTCTTCATCACTGTTGTCATTGTGTTCCTTCTTCTTTGATCTCTCAAAATTTAGCAATTTCTTGAAGTTCCTGGTGATCAAGGCAACTGCTTCATCTTGAGATTCATCGTCTTCGGGGTCACAGTTGGAGACCTTCTTATGATGTGTCTTGAATGCAATCATCTTCTTCTTTGGCATGGGATCTTCGAAATCCTTGAGATCTATCTCGTGAGTCATCAGCTTGCCCATGAGCATCTCGAGGGTCATCGTGGTAAAATCATTTCCTCCAATGATTGTAATAGCCTTGGGGTTCCAATTCTTGGTGAGTCCTCTGAGTACCTTGCAAATCTTCTTGTGATTATTGTACTCCTTGCCAAGAGATGGTAGAAGGTTGACGATGTTAAGAAATCTTATAAAAATCTGAGTGATCGTCTCATTTTGCTTCATCTTGAATCCTTCATATTCCAGTGTCAGGTGACTTATCTTTGATTCCTTCACCTGTGAGGTTCATTCATAAGTGACCTTAAGAAGTTTCCAAACTTTATGTGAAGTGACACAGGTGGAGACTCTGCTAAACTCAATTATGTCTACAGCACAAAATAGAGCGTTAATAACTTTAACATCAAGACTAGCTTATTTTTTCTTTGTGTCTGTGTATTTATCATGGGGCTTATCAACAAGGTTGCCATCTACGACTATTCTAGGTGACTTCATGCATCCATCTATTACAATAAAATATAGATAAAAATTAGGAGACTTGAGATAAAAGCTCAAACGTGTCTTCCAATACGTGTAGTTGGTTCCATCAAATAGGGATGACCTATTTGTGGACTGGCCTTCACCATTGTTGGTGTAGATAGATCTAACAGTTGTCATAAATCTCTTAGGAGGTTAATTCGATAATAAGAAAACTTGCTCTGATACAAATTTAAGGACCGTAAGGCAACTCTAGACGGGAGTGAATTGAGTGCAGCGGAATAATCTATCCAATTAAAAATTGATGCGAAGTAAAGGCAACAAAAACTAATAACAATATGTAAAGCAAATATTTAGATTAGTAGAGTTAAGAGTAAGCAAACTTAAACACCGCGATATATACTAGTTTCTTCTGAGAGGACTATTCCAGTCCCGAGATCTCTTGCTCGGAGTTGTATCCACTATAATCACCAATAGTGAATCACAAGCTTTGATCCGAAGGCTTATTGAGTTCTTACAACTACAAGCTTTGATACGAAGGCTTGCTGACTTCAAAGCTAAAAAGAAAACTTGATGAGCCAAGCTTTTACAACTCTGATAGACTTCTAACCGAGACCTCTTTTGGCACTATAAGACTGGAGAGTTGATCTTGGAGATGAAGAAGGTTAAAGCTCTGAGTATTGCTCACTAATGGATAGAAGGATTTAGAAGAGATGATTTAGTAAGAATGGAGAAATCCAAGTCTATTTATAGGCTTTTCTAGGACAGAGTTCAGCCAGAATTTGGTACCCAAGCATTCAAAAATTTGAATGTTGGAACCACAAAATCAGGGATTTCATAGCTAGCCAAATTTTTGTTTAAGGAAGATCGAGTTCAGTCAAAGACCGAGTTCGGCCCGAGTTCGGTAGGTCTATTTCCAGAATGGTCTAAGTTTTGGTATGGACTAGTTTTGGTTTGATTTGAGTACGGTTATGGGTAGGCTTCTGTGAGTGGACTTGAGTACTTCTAGTTTCCAAGTATGACTCGACTGTCATGCCCCAGCCCAGGTCAGGAGGTTTACAATGACTTACATAAGTCCTAAACACAATAAAATATAAAATTATATATGATAAAATAAACAACTTAACGTAGTACACCCATCAATCGTCATTACAGAAACATCATCGTTGAAGTCTTCAGTTCTATTCGGTTGTATCATATTGTGACATATCAAAACATGATTTAGTTAACTATCAAAATTAAGTTGACCGAGACCGAATATACCAACAACTTTTTAAATAGACAACCGACTTTTCTACCCTACATGTATCCCCCATAGCTTCTGTCTGGGTTTTATTCCCCAACCTTCCACATCACTTATATACCACAAAGGCCATTTATGATGTTGCTAGTTGTGTTGGTACCCTCTTAAAGATGGATAAGGCGACTTCGGATCTTTCATATCCCAGTTGTGTTCGTCTTTTTATTGAAGTTGGCTCCAGCAAGCCTTTAACAGGCAAGATCCATATCAACCTATTTTGGGATAAGAGCATGTTCATAGAAGCCATCTACGAATCTAAGCCTCAATACTGCTCCAACTGTTTTCGTCAAGGAGACACGAACATCACCTGTAAGCATCTTCAAAATCCAAGTAAAATAGTAACAAAATACACAACTGCAAGAGAAAAGATTTTGTCTACAAGAACTATCCCCAGAGAAGAAGGTCCCACTTATACAATCTCTGACTAGAGATTTGCCCCTACCCCACCCATCTACCAACATTGTCACTCAAAATACTGTCATATTGAATGTCTTCTTAATATAAAATGCCATCATCACATCCTCCATAAATCCCAGCAACTCGGACGCCAATGCCACTCTCCCCAGTGAAGCCACCACAGACGCCATGTTGAAAATTCCCAACTCATCCTCCAAGGACCTCCCTAACTCAAAAGTCAATAATACTCATAATTCAACATCACTGGAATCCTCCTCAACTACCAATCAAACTCCTTCACACACCACTCCCATTGCTTCTAACAATCCGCAACCAAACCCTACTAAGAACCCCACAAAAACTTCTCTAACTCTCCAACCGACTGAAAATCCCTCCGTTGATCCTTATTCGACAAACCCGTCAACAAATCTACACCTTCCTTCAGTATCTTTCCTATATTCTGAAGCGGATCTGTCACTATCCGCATCTGATAAAGGGACACGAGTACATGGATACGTTCAGCCTATACCGTAACATCGATGATAGAACGTTGTCTAGGTCAACTTAACGATCAATCTCACACAATATATGTAAACCTGTCAGTGATATCTCAACTCCAAAATGAAGGACAATATAATTAAGGTAACATAATACTCAATCATATATCTAAAGTACGATAAGATATCAAAGAAGTCTAATATAACTACATAGTCTAAACAACATCTAATAACAACATCAATATTCAAGTCTCTAAATATAAGCCAGAAACAAATTCGGTACCAGATGCTAATAAAAACTAAGTAGGATAAATAGTGATTCCGACCAGGCCTTCCGGCAATCACTCCCGAGCTACTGGGTCCATGTCTGCACCATCTATCTCCTGTAGTCCGTAATATGCGGGACACAAATCCTCTAAGAGATCATCTGAAAAATATTATCCAGTCAGGATTGAAGCGAAGTACAATCCAATAGCAGTTCCAATTAATTGACAATGACTATAAAACAGTTATATTAAGTAATAGATGATGAGCAAGAAAAAAAATGAATCAGAGAATAAAATACAGTCACGGTTAATTTAAGAAGCAAGAAAGATAAGCATGATGAATCAAGAAAGTATGGTAAATAAAGATTGTAAATAAATGAGAACTAATCTGAGATAGATATGGTGTGTCCAGCAAGTATCATGTGAAGCCAGTAAGAAAGCACTAGACTAGTGTGCTTTGAAATACCGCTTTCGACATGTAAACGGCTAGGGGGTAATACAGCTCATCGCACACTTAGTGTACGACTGCTATCATTCCTGATTAGACCAGAAGGGGTGATTCCAGATTTTGGAAATGTTTACATGTCTACTCGAGTATTTTCTTGCCCCGACTAGTATAAATGAATCCAAGTCTCGACATATAAATCAAGTACGAGGCCAGCCAGATAAAGTAAGTGATGCCAGTAGGTGAGTCCTGATGTGATGCCAGTAATGCGTCCTAAAGTAGAGGCCAGACAAGTATGATGCACGTGTCGCAAGAGAGTGGATCTATATAATACTAATTCGTGTATCCATAGTTTCAAGAAATCAGGTAAACAATACTATAGACCAGAATCATAAAAATTGTCAAATAATAAAAACTATCAGAGAATGTACTCGCTTGTGGTCCAAAGCAATGAATATCAATCAGTGTTTGTCTCGGTGTCTCAAAGATCTAAATATGAAAAATAGCATCAATAAAAGATTTACAAATGATAATTAAGCTAAACTAGTCCATTTATAGGTCATTAGGCCGATTCTAAGTCAAGACATTCAAAATATGTCAAACTAGCTACTTTCAAGTGGTATGAGTCCATATCTAGGTTATTGGGTCTATACACTATGTATATAGGCTATACTAGCTACATTAGGATACTAGGGTATCCTAGCTATCTAATAACACAAGATACACAATGATACATAATATACAAGTCATCTTATAATCAATACAACTCTATGAATACCCTCATTATTACCTTGGTGTATCTTAAGAAGATACTAGAAGTAATATCTAACCATACTATGTATGTCTAAGTAATACACATTAATATAAACTAACATATATATATATATATATATATATATATATATATATATATATATATATATATATATATAAAGATTGTTAATGAAATTTATTAAGTAAATTTTATTGTTTTACTTAACTAATTAAGTTGTATTATGCTATTCGAACGATAGTAAAGACCTAGCACGGCTGTCAACGATTTATGCCAAAACAGCCATATCACGGCATAACAAGGCTACGCGACTTTGATGCCGTCCCACTAGATAGAAGACACATCGCTAAAACAAATTCTACTCTTTTCAAAGTTAAATAAAAACAACAGCTTTTAACATAATAAAATTCATAACAACATTATAATATCTATGCCATCATAAGTTAAGAAGAAGTAGAATTACCTTAGCCTTGAGCCATCATGGCTCTGATACCAATTAGGAACAGGATAAGAAGGATGAGAAGAAGAACGCTTAAATGAAATTTTTATTTATTGATAGTAGAAATATTTTACAGAGTACACTCAAAGCACACTTAACAGAAGAGCATAATAACAACACACTTGCATAAAAACGTACATAACTCAGAGGTCATGGCCTCTATTTATAATACATGAGAGTCGGTATCGACCGACATAACTCCTGACAGGTGCACAAAGGATGACCGGCAGCTGCAGGTAAGATTCCTTTCTTAACAGCAACGTGAGTGCCCATCGCTATCACAAATCCACTTTATTTACCTTTACCTCTCGACCGTCCACGTAGAAGCAATTATGCTAAGAAGTAGGGTCCACCATTGTCGGCCAATAATTAAAGAGATTCTCTTTAGTAAAGTGAACAGTAATTGCCACCTATATTCTGGCAATAGTACTTTCTTAATGCATGCTTGCATCATCACTTTCATTATCTGACTGAGTAGTGACTCTTTTGTGCATTTTTTTAAAGAAAGTTTCTTCATCCATATTTTCTTCTACCTCTTTATCTGACTTGCTAGAACTAACAAACATATTTTATGTTTCGAAGATAGACTCAAATTGAGTCTGCATATAATGAAGACACTTTTTCTTTAATTCCTTTACTTTGGCGACATTAGAATACATCATCATTTGATGTAATTGATCATGAATTTGTTTATCAGTAAGACCGTCTATGTTCCATTCATAGATATCACCTCCACTATAATGATTTTGAACAATTGTATCATTTTCTTCAAATAATACATCAGTGGGTGTAGGTCTTTGATAGTAATATTTCATCAGATTAGGTTTACCATATTTAACAGCCTGTATCTTAGAATTATTAATAGGTTGCATATTCACAAAAGATTTTTGAATAGCATCAATTTGTTCAGGATAAAATTCTTCTTCATCCTGATTATTATCTTCTATTTGAAGATCTTCTGAAGTAGTATCATTGAGTTTAGGTTGATTAATAACCTGAAGTTGATTATTGCTCGAAATACCTTCATTAGCAAATTGTTGCCTTGCGCGAGCAATTAATTCTTTTATTTTTTCGTCTTTAGCATTTATAGTCTGAAGATTAGTCTTTTTAAACTGAGCTATTAGCTCTTTGATATCTTCTTTTGTAATCTCAGGAGTTTTATAAATTTTATATTCTTTAACCTCAAGAGAAGGTTTAAGAGATATATTAGTAGTCTCCTTAAGAAAAGATTTTCCAGATTTTCCAGAAGAATCAAATTGTTTAATAGTATTATATTTATGTAACAATTTATCCAAAGCATGTTCAATTCTAGTTAATTGTTGACCCATTACTTGGATAGAAACATTTGTATAATTATTCTGTCTCACTATTTTCTGTTTCGAAGATAGACTCAAATTGAGTCTGCATATAATGAAGACACTTTTTCTTTAATTCCTCCTCAGTAATTCGAGGATTTCTCCTTCTCAAAGATTCCTTTAGTTTCTTTAAAGGACTATCTTCAATAATTTTCTTTTTCAATTTTGCTTCAACAAGGATCTCATTATCCTTAATAGATTTCTGTACCATTTGTACCTTTTCTTTATTATCAATCCTATTCCACCATTTAATCAGGAATTTTCTAGCGAGAATAAGAAAATTCTGATGATTATATTCACATTTAATTATCCATTTGAAAATATAAGGAATTTCAAAATGGACAAAGAAATACATTCTACTCTCCCCTTCTAAAAGAGTGTCAGCATTCTGACATAAAGGATAGGATTGTGTCCAAACTGCAAACAGTTCTTGCAGTGAAGGAGGTAAAATTTTCAAGGTAGTTCCAAATTTTAACCACCATTGAATAAACCATACAGGAATATCCTGTTTCAATATTTCCGGACAAATTTGAATAAACCATGAATGCTTTTGTTTACTATTGTCAAAGTAAAATACTTTGGTAAAAGCTTCAACATAATCCCAATATGTGAAGTATACATTGATACCTTTATCATGATGAACTAATTGTCTAGTTCTGTTAGGATGAAGTCCCCAAGATTGAGGGGTAATTATTTGCCGAATAATAATTTTATTGTAATTAACATCACTGCGAAGATCATTGGTCTTCTGATGGAAATGTTCAATTTCAACTGATTTAGTTGTCAGTAAAATTTCTTCATAGACATTTCGATCTTTTCCTTGTACTGGAAATATATTATTTTCCAAATATTTTTCTTTTATTTTCCAAGGATTATCCATAATAGGAATGTCAGATCGATCAAGTAGAAGAATTTCTTCTGAATAATTATTTTGGGTAAAAATTGTTTCTACCTCAACTGCCTGTTTGTAAGAAACATTGGTTTCTTCAGTTTCTTGAATCTTAATGCCTCTATTAGAGGGCTTTCCTTTCCCAAGATCAGTTTTCTTGGACTGATATCGAAACTCATTGGAGTCCGAACTCATGGGTATAGGAACCCATGGCTGCTTTCCTTTATCCTTCCTATGCATGGTTCTGCAAAAATTTACGAGTTAGGAAGTCAGGAAAAGAATTATTAACTCCCTTAATATATTCAATATCAAATTCAAATATGGCTAATTCTGATTGCCATCTAGCAAATATTTGCTTAAATGCTAAATTTTTAACATCTTTTTCTAAAACAGTTTTAGCAGAACTACAATCAATGCGTAATAAGAATTTTTTATTAAGTAAATCATCTTGAAATTTATTTATGCATTGAATAATAGAAAGAATTTCCTACTTAATAGTAGAGTAATTACTCTGAGCATCATTCTATTTTCCTGAATGATATCTTACTAACATTTCTTTATTAGTGTTAGGGTTTAGTTGTTTTAGTATACCACCATATCCAATATCACTGGCATCTGTTTCAACAATTTTAAACCATTCAGCAATGGCTAAATGTAAACAAAGTAAATTTTTAACCTTTTGTTTTATTATTCTGACTGCTTGAGTGTGAGCATTAGTCTATGGAGCAGGATTTTTTCTTAATCTTTGATACAAATTTTTTGTATCATTTGCTATATTTTTGTAAAATTCTGATACATAATTTAATGCACCAAAAAATCTTTGTAACTGTTTATTGTCAGTTATTTCATCAGAAAATTTAGAAGCAAATTCAATACTTCTATCAATTGGATGTATTGTATTATTAGTAATATTATGTCCCAAAAACCTTATTTCCTGCTGAAAAAGCTTCATTTTTGGAGCAGAAATTACTAATCCATTTTTAATAGCTAAGTATTTAAACACATTAAGATGTTTAAAATGTTCATCTAGATTACTAGAGAAGATTAATATATCATCTATATAAGATAATATAAAATTAGAATATTGAATAAATATTTTATTCATAATATTTTGAAACTCTGAAGGAGCATTCTTCAGACCAAATGGCATGACATTCCATTCATAATGACCGAAAGGAACAGTAAAAGCGGTTTTATACCTATCCTTTTCATTAATTTGGATTTGCCAATAACCTGATTTCAGGTCAAATTTAGAATATATTCTAGCTTTAACTATTCTATTAAGTAAATCCCTTTTATTAGGAATTGGGTACCTAATCCATTTTAAAACCTTATTTAGAGGTTTGTAATTTATTACTAATCTAGGTACTCCTCTTTCTTTTTCAGCATTATTATTAACATAAAATGCTGTACAACTCCATGGGGAGTATGATTTTCGAATTAATTTTTTATCCAATAATTCCTGGATTTCTTTTTTACATAGTTCAAGATATTCTTGATTCATTTGACAAGGTCTTGCTTTTGTCGAAATTTCCTTTTCATTAAAGGATTCTTCATAAGGGAGAGAAACAATATGTTGTTTCCTATTCCAAAAAGCATTAGGTAAATTACTACAAGTTTGTAGTTTAAAGTCTTCTTCGACTTGTTTAATTTTATTTTGAATTTTCGATTGTTGCAACTGCTGGGCTATGGTAACCTGAGCAAGTTCTTCTTTTAAGAAATTAATTTGATTTTCTTTCAAACTAACTTTGTTAAGAATTTTAACAATTGGATTTGTTATAAATTCAAAAGTTATTCTTTTGCCTTTATAACAGGTAGTAATTCCTTCCTTAGTAATCTCATTAATAGGCATAAGTTTTTCCAGGAAAGGAGTTCCTAGAATAACATGCTGAGATATTTCCTTTACAACGATTAAGTGTACAGGGATACAAACATCATCCTTACAGATATTCACATCAGTGATTTTGTAAGTAGTAGTTAGTGCTTTATTATTAGCAGCACTAAGTGTCTGAGTAGTTCGTTCACAATATTTTATAGGAACGATTCCTTCTTTAACACAATTAAGATCTGCACCACTATCAACAAGTGCTATTAAATTGGTTAAATAATACTCATTATTAATAAGCATATTAATTTTAATATACCATTTATGAGTAATAAATAAATCTATTTTTTGTAGGAAATTATTCCTAACTTTATTTGATTTTTCTATATTAACCAAATTATCCCCCTCTTGTTCTTGAGAGTGCGAAGAACTAGCTAAAGATTTACTAGTTTCAATTGTTCTGGGAAAATTGTTAGATATATTATCTAACTCCAATTTTTCCAATCTTATTTGAGTCTGCTGATCTTGAGATTTTAAATTTTTTATCTCAATTTTTAAAGTCTTTATTTCAGACTGAAGATCCTGAATAGTAACAGGTTTTACTTGCCTACTCTTATATTGTGATAAGACTTCAGCCATATTGTAAGCTTCAGTAGGACTCTGAATAGGAGTAGTAGAACTCTCTGTTTCTGTTCCAATAAAATCAATGATTTTATTTTTTATTACAGAATTAATATCATTTTGCATTAAAGCTTTAATGATATCTTTTTTCTCATCAAGAGTTAAAGTATTAATTGATAAGCCATTCATTTCTACTATAGATTTATAGTAGTCAATATCTTTATCTGTAACACATTCGTTACATTGGCAATTCTCACCATATTCAATTTCGGAATTATCCGTAGATTCATCATTAGATGAACTATCTTCTTCATAATCAGAATTGATCATTAATTTATAAGGAGTATTTCTCAATTCTTCATCTTCAATTTCCTCAATTTTCTTTTTCGTATAACATTTGTTAGCATAGTGGCCAATTTTACCACATTTGTAACACTTACTAGTTTTCTTGTTGGAAGATTTTTTCTTTCTTAGAGTGTGTTGTTATTATGCTATTCTGTTAAGTGTGCTTTGAGTGTACTCTGTAAAATATTTCTACTATCATTAAATAAAAATTCTGTTTAAGCGTTCTTCTTCTCATCCTTCTTATCCTGTTCCTATTTCTCTGAGTTATGTACGTTTTTATGCAAGTGTGTTGTTATTATGCTCTTCTGTTAAGTGTGCTTTGAGTGTACTCTGTAAAATATTTCTACTATCAATAAATAAAAATTCTGTTTAAGCGTTCTTCTTCTCATTCTTCTTATCCTGTTCCTATTTGGTATCAGAGCCATGATGGCTCAAGGCTAAGGTAATTCTACTTCTTCTTAACTTATGATGTCATAGATATTATAATGTTGTTATGAATTTTATTATGTTAAAAGCTGTTGTTTTTATTTAACTTTGAAAAGAGTAGAAGCTGTTTTAGCGATGTGTCTTCTATCTAGTGGGACGGCATCAAAGTCGCGTAGCCTTGTTATGCCGTGATATGGCTGTTTTGGCATAAATCGTTGACAGCCGTGCTAGGTCTTTACTATCGTTCGAATAGCATAATACAACTTAATTAGTTAAGTAAAACAATGGAATTTACTTAATAAATTTTATTAACAATCTTTTAATATCTATGTGTATTCATATGTTAGTAGAAGAAGTAGAAATCTTGTTTTGCTAATGGAAACAGCCTTAGCAATTGGAACCAATAAAAGGGCTCTTACTAAGGGCAAATCCATAAAGAATGCTCAGAATGTTGAGTATCCTTCTGATATGGGGGAACTAAATAAATGGACAATTCCAAATGTAAAGCCAAAAGAAATTTACCAAATTGGTACTTTTGACTTTAAATCATTTATTGTTATAAAAACAATGGAAAGAACTGTTTCTGTTAATAATACAGAACATTCGCTTAAATTATTAAGTGAAGTAGATATTGGGCATATAAGAGATGCCTATACTTATGTCCATATTAATTAAATGTGAATATAATCATCAGAATTTTCCTATTCTCGCTAGAAAATTCCTGATTAAATGGTGGAATAGGATTGATGATAAAGAAAAGGTACAAATGGTACAGAAATCTATTAAGGATAATGAGATCCTTGTTGAAGCAAAATTGAAAAAGGAAATTATTGAAGATAGTCCTTTAAAGAAACTAAAGGAATCTTTGAGAAGGAGAAATTCTCGAATTACTGAGGAGGAATTAAAGAAAAAGTGTCTTCATTATATGCAGACTCAATTTGAGTCTATCTTCGAAACAGAAAATATGTCTGTTAGTTCTACCAAGTCAGATAAAGAGGTAAAAAAAAAATATGGATGAAGAAACTTTCTTTAAAAGAATGCACAAAAGAGTCACTACTCAGTCAGATAATGAAAGTGATGATGCAAGCATGCATTAAGAAATTACTATTGCCAGAATACAGGTGGCAATTACTGTTCACTTTACTAAAGAGAATCTCTTTAATTATTGGCCGACAATGGTGGACCCTACTTCTTAGCATAATTGCTTCTACGTGGACGGTCGAGAGGTAAAGGTAAATAAAGTGGATTTGTGATAGCGATGGGCACTCACGTTGTTGTCAAGAAAGGAATCTTACCTGCAGCTGCCGGTCATCATTTGTGCACCTGTCAGGAGTTATGTCGGTCGATACCGACTCTCATGTATTATAAATAGAGGCCATGACCTCTGAGTTATGTATGTTATTATGCAAGTGTGTTGTTATTATGCTCTTCTGTTAAGTGTGCTTTGAGTGTACTCTGTAAAATATTTCTACTATCAATAAATAAAAATTCCGTTTAAGCGTTCTTCTTCTAAGAAATTAATTTGATTTTCTTTCAAACTAACTTTGTTAAGAATTTTAACAATTGGATTTGTTATAAATTCAAAAGTTATTCTTTTGCCTTTATAACAGGTAGTAATTCCTTCCTTAGTAATCTCATTAATAGGCATAAGTTTTTCCAGGAAAGGAGTTCCTAGAATAACATGCTGAGATATTTCCTTTACAACGATTAAGTGTACAGGGATACAAACATCATCCTTCCAGATATTCACATCAGTAATTTTGTAAGGAGTAGTTAGTGCTTTATTATTAGCAGCACTAAGTGTCTGAGTAGTTCGTTCACAATATTTTATAGGAACGATTCCTTCTTTAACACAATTAAGATCTGCACCACTATCAACAAGTGCTATTAAATTGGTTAAATAATACTCATTATTAATAAGCATATTAATTTTAATATACCATTTATGAGTAATAAATAAATCCATTTTTTGTAGGAAATTGTTCCTAACTTCATTTGATTTTTCTATATTAACCAAATTATCCCCCTCTTGTTCTTGAGAATGCGAAGAACTAGCTAAAGATTTACTAGTTTCAATTATTCTGGGAAAATTGTTAGATATATTATTTAACTCCAATTTTTCCAATCTTATTTGGGTCTGCTGATCTTGAGATTTTAAATTTTTTATCTCAATTTTTAAAGTCTTTATTTCAGACTGAAGATCCTGAATAGTAACAGGTTTTACTTGCCTACTCTTATATCGTGATAAGACTTCAGCCATATTGTAAGCTTCAGTAGGACTCTGAATAGGAGTAGTAGAACTCTCTGTTTCTGTTCCAATAAAATCAATGATTTTATTTTTTATTACAGAATTAATATTATTTTGCATTAAAGCTTTAATGATATCTTTTTTCTCATCAAGAGTTAAAGTATTAATTGATAAGCCATTCATTTCTACTATAGATTTATAGTAGTCAATATCTTTATCTGTAACACATTCGTTACATTGGCAATTCTCACCACATTCAATTTCGAAATTATCCGTAGATTCATCATTAGATGAACTATCTTCTTCATAATCAGAATTGATCATTAATTTATAAAGAGTATTTCTTAATTCTTCATCTTTAATTTCCTCAATTTTCTTTTTCGTATAACATTTGTTAGCATAGTGGCCAATTTTACCATATTTGTAACACTTAATAGTTTTCTTGTTGGAAGATTTTTTATTTCTTAGATTTCTTCCTTCCTTTGTATTGTTATTGGTAGTTTCTTTTCTTTTAGAAGGGTATTTCCTTCTTCTATAAGGTTTCTTATTATAATCCTTATAGTCATTGACTTTCTTTTTCCATTTTGTATTAAAAGGTTTAACAGTATCCATAGCAAACTGATCACAAAATTCGCCCAATTATTTTCTCTCAGAGATTCTCTGAGTTTTTAATTGGTGTCTTAGCTTTAAATCATTACATAAAGCTAATCCTTCTTCAATACATTTATTGATTAAATTACCATAAGTATAATTATGGTATAGAATTACCCCATTATTTTGATTCCTTAATCCTTGCCTAATTCTTTCAGCAAATAAATTAGGAAGTCCATCAATAAATTTAGAATTCCAGTGAGCATCATTAGCATCACCAAGTAACATTACTCTATTTAAGAAGGTATCTTTATACCATCTAAAATGTGTAAGAGTAGGACATCTTAAATTTTATAGAAGAGTCCTAACTCTTTCTCCATGATCAGAGATTCCACCAGTAAAGTGTTCTAAAATTGTAATCATTAAGGTATAGACTGCATCAGTCTTAGTTACTTGAGTATTATTCTCAGGATCAGTCTCAGTTTTGACAGCATTAATAATCTCCTGTCGTTGAGATTCCGTTAGACAATTATGCCACCAGCCTCTAAGAGTACCAGTAAAACCACAAATAATAAATTGTGCGGTTTCTTTATCATTATTACCAATTGCTTTGGCGACATTAGAATACATCATCATTCGATGTAATTGATCATGAAATTTGTTTATCAGTAAGACCGTCTATGTTCCATTCATAGATATCACCTCCACTATAATGATTTTGAACAATTGTATCATTTTCTTCAAATAATACATCAGTGGGTGTAGGTCTTTGATAGTAATATTTCATCAGATTAGGTTTACCATATTTAACAGCCTGTATCTTAGAATTATTAATAGGTTGCATATTCACAAAAGATTTTTGAATAGCATTAATTTGTTCAGGATAAAATTCTTCTTCATCCTGATTATTATCTTCTATTTGAAGATCTTCTGTAGTAGTATCATTGAGTTCAGGTTGATTAATAACCTGAAGTTGATTATTGCTCGAAATACCTTCATTAGCAAATTGTTGCCTTGCGCGAGCAATTAATTCTTTTATTTCTTCGTCTTCAGCATTTATAGTGTGAAGATTAGTCTTTTTAAACTGAGCTATTAGCTCTTTGATATCTTCTTTTGTAACCTCAGGAGTTTTACGAATTTTATATTCTTTAACCTCAAGAGAAGGTTTAAGAGATATATTAGTAGTCTCCTTAAGAAAAGATTTTTCAGATTTTTCAGAAGAATCAAATTGTTTAATAGTATTATATTTATGTAACAATTTATCCAAAGCATGTTCAATTCTAGTTAATTGTTGACCCATTACTTGGATAGAAACATTTGTGTAATTATTCTGTCTCACTATTTTCTGTAATTCTTTTACAGTTACTTCTTTACTGTCAATAGTTTTGACAAAAGAGACAACATCTATTTTTTCTGGCATATTTTTGACAGTAAGTTTAATAGATCCATTAGGAGGATACATAGATCTGGTTATACTACTACTGGTACTGGTACCTTCATTAGTACTCCAGACCTTATAATATTCTTCTAACACATTAATTTGTGTTAGTTCTGTATTAATATGGTCTTGAATAAACCAATCAGTAAAAGGTATTAGACATTTTGATCTTTCTAGATGATTATAAAATTCATCTTTCAATTCATATCTCCTTTGCAGAGAATAGGTTTTCTCAAACCAATTTCTAAAATTAATATCTTTATAGTACATTCTATTGAGAATGTCCCGTACTTCTTTATTGGTTGTAAAAACTATTAAATTGAAGTAAATTCCATTTCCGACATTGTCGGTGAGCTTATTTTACTCTTTGCCTTGTACAAAGGATGTGCAATTGCATCATCATTAATTTGAATTTTATTTATTTCTTTTTTGTTTGAAGAAGACCCTATTGTTGAAGGCAATATTTTTTGACTTGATATTGAAAGTCTAGATATTTCTTGTGGGGTGAATCTCACTTCTACCTCCCCATCATTCGTTTGAATAATTTGATCTATGTCTGTATCCACAATTGGTCGTGGTAATACAGCTTGACTTAAGATCTATTCTTTAGGGAAATTAATCTCATCCCATCGAATTATCCTATTTGTAGCTACATTTGATGTCAACAAATTAGTTTCTATCAAAGTAGTTTTTTCTGGCTTTGTAATATGCTTAGCCTTAGGGGCAATGGTATTCATTACCTTATAATGAATCCTATAGATGATTGCTATAGTTTCTGATCTAGGAAGAAAATTATATCCATTTGTCTTTAAATTAAGAATAACAGCTTCATATAAATGATGATCTGTTAAAGACAAAGTTAAATTGGGATAAATATTAAAATAAACTGGACCATGACAAAGACTAGTTTGCATAACTCCCATTAAGGATTGACTCCAGTCAAGACATCTAGCATCTCTAAGAGATGTCATAATTGAAGCATTTAACCCTGGTAGAGTTAAAGGTTTAAATGCCACTTGTATTAATCCAATATGGACATAGCCCAGCAGTTGCAACAATCGAAAATTCAAAATAAAATTAAACAAGTCGAAGAAGACTTTAAACTACAAACTTGTAATAATTTACCTAATGCTTTTTGGAATAGGAAACAACATATTGTTTCTCTCCCTTATGAAGAATCCTTTAATGAAAAGAAAATTCCGACAAAAGCAAGACCTTGTCAAGTGAATCAAGAATATCTTGAACTATGTAAAAAAGAAATCCAGGAATTATTGGATAAAAAATTAATTCGAAAATCATACTCCCCATGGAGTTGTACAGCATTTTATGTTAATAATAATGCTGAAAAAGAAAGAGGAGTACCTAGATTAGTAATAAATTACAAACCTCTAAATAAGGTTTTGAAATGGATTAGGTACCCAATTCCTAATAAAAGGGATTTACTTAATAGAATAGTTAAAGCTAGAATATATTCTAAATTTGACCTGAAATCAGGTTATTGGCAAATCCAAATTAATGAAAAGGATAGGTATAAAACCGCTTTTACTGTTCCTTTCGGTCATTATGAATGGAATGTCATGCCATTTGGTCTGAAGAATGCTCCTTCAGAGTTTCAAAATATTATGAATAAAATATTTATTCAATATTCTAATTTTATATTATCTTATATAGATGATATATTAATCTTCTCTAGTAATCTAGATGAACATTTTAAACATCTTAATGTGTTTAATTACTTAGCCATTAAAAATGGATTAGTAATTTCTGCTCCAAAAATGAAGCTTTTTCAGCAAGAAATAAGGTTTTTGGGACATAATATTACTAATAATACAATACATCCAATTGATAGAAGTATTAAATTTGCTTCTAAATTTTCTGATGAAATAACTGACAATAAACAGTTACAAAGATTTTTGGTGCATTAATTATGTATCAGAATTTTACAAAAATATAGCAAATGATACAAAAATTTTGTATCAAAGATTAAGAAAAAAATCCTGCTCCATGGACTAATGCTCACACTCAAGCAGTCAGAATAATGAAACAAAAGGTTAAAAATTTACCTTATTTACATTTAGCCAATGCTGAATGGTTTAAAATTATTGAAACAGATGCCAGTGATATTGGATATGGTGGTATACTAAAACAACTAAACCCTAACACTAATAAAGAAATGTTAGTAAGATATCATTCAGAAAAATGGAATGATGCTCAGAGTAATTACTCTACTATTAAGAAAGAAATTCTTTCTATTATTCAATGCATAAATAAATTTCAAGATAATTTACTTAATAAGAAATTCTTATTACGCATTGATTGTAGTTCTGCTAAAACTGTTTTAGAAAAAGATGTTAAAAATTTAGCATCTAAGCAAATATTTGCTAGATGGCAATCAGAATTAGCCATATTTGAATTTGATATTGAATATATTAAGGGAGGTAATAATTCTCTTCCTGACTTCCTAACTCGTAAATTTTTGCAGAACCATGCATAGGAAGGATAAAGGAAAGCAGCCATGGGTTCCTAGACCCATGAGTTCGGACTCTAATGAGTTTTGATATCAGTCCAAGAAAACTGTTCTTGGGAAAGGAAAGCCCTCTAATAGAGGCATTAAGATTCAAGAAACTGAAGAAACCAATATTTCTTACAAACATACAGTTGAGGTAGAAACAATTTTTATCCGAAATAATTATTTAGAAGAAATTCTTCTACTTGATCGATCTGACATTCCTATTATGGATAATCCTTGGAAAATAAAAGAAAAATATTTGGAAAATAATATGTTTCCAGTACAAGAAAAAGATCGAAATGTCTATGAAGGAATTTTACTGACAACTAAATCAGTTAAAATTAAACATTTCCATCAGAAGACCAATGATCTTCGCAGTGATGTTAATTACAGTAAAATTATTATTCGACAAATAATTACCCCTCAATCTTGGGGACTTCATCTTAACAGAACTAGACAATTAGTTCATCGTGATAAAGGTATCAATGTATACTTCACATATTGGGATTATGTTGAAGCTTTTACCAAAGTATTTTACTTTGACAATAGTAAACAAAAGCATTCATGGTTTATTCGAATTTGTCCGGAAATATTGAAACAGGATATTCCTGTATGGTTTATTCAATGGTGGTTAAAATTTGGAGCTAGCTTGGAAATTTTACCTCCTTCACTGCAAGAACTGTTTGCAGTTTGGACACAATCTCATCCTTCTTATCCTGTTCCTATTTGGTATACACATTAATATAAACTAACACACACACACACACACACATATATATATATATATATATATATATATATATATATATATATATATATATACACTAACATATACTGTTTATTAACTAATGATACTCATGAACTAACATTTAACCAATACTAAATCTACTAACTAAAGTATATCTATATAGTAACACCTATATGCTAAACCATAACATAACTAGCTAACAGTTACATATCAACTACTAATATAGCTACTGACTATAACTAACATATTAACTGATAACTAAATCTAACATTACTAACCAAAACAACTTTCCTACTAAAGGCCAATATCAACATCACCCCTGCTACCAACAGTTAATAACTAAAATATATACTAACTAGCATACCTGACTTAATACATCTAACATCTAACCCCTTATCCACTACCAGAAAAAGTCAAATTAGCGACGTTTAAAAATGTCGCTAAATGACCAAAAAATGTCGCTAATTACATTTAGCGACGTAATTAGCGACGTTTTAAAGAAGTCGGAACAAAGCAAGTCGCTAAAAGAAGAAAAAAACATCGCTAAATGTTGCTATGCCGACGTTTTTTAGCGACTTAAATGTGTCGCTAAAATTAGCGACGTTTAGCGACGCAGCGTCACTAATTAGCGACGGTAATTAACGTCGCTAATTAGCGACTTATATAGCGACGTTACAGCGATGTCTTTAATGACCTGGCAATACTGCCATGTCAGCAATTTGCGATGTACAACGACGTTTTTAGCGACATGTTTAGCGACGTCATTAGCGGCGTTTATTAACGTCGCTAATTAGCGACGTATTTAGCGACGTGTATACACGTCACTAAACGTCGCTAAACGTCGCTAAAAATGTCGCTCATTTTACGGAAAAAATAAAAAAAGAATTTTGAATTGTGTCCAAACTATTATTCCTGCAGTTTATTAAATCACAATCTGTATAAATAGACCCGGAGCAACCCTCCGTTGAATTTCTGGGTTTGCCAACCCCCTTGGGTTGAACACTCAACACCGGTAAAATAACATATTTAATATGAATAATATAATAAATTTTGAAGAAAAGAAAGCATCCAACAAATCTCATCGTAAAGAATACGACAAATATATATCCATACAATCTCATCCTAAATAATAAAAAATTACAAATATCTAGCAACTAGCTATACTACTGTGGATCTGCAGGAGGCTGACCACCGGCGCGTATGAAGGATAAGAACAGCTCATACTGGTCCCGTGGAATCGATATCGATGGAGAAGACAGTGACGTCGGTGGAGTCTGTGTCAATGTAGGCACACCAGGAGGCCGTACCCGCTCCAAGTCTGCGAGTCGCTGGTTGTAAGAATCCATGGTAGATAACAGCCTCGTACTGCTATGAACCATTGAATCCTGCATCATCGTCATCCTCTCCCCCATCGATAGCTGTGATGCTTGCAGCTCCATGATGTTGCGATTTGTCGAGGCTCTAATATCATTTATCAAATTCTGTTGCTCTGTGATGCTGCGGTCCAGCATATCGAATCGTGCGATGAGCGTCCGATCGTCCGCCTGCGGATGGGACCGGGGCTGCTCCGCCATCCTTCGCAGCAACTTATTACGGAGAGACGCAATCTGACAGTCAACGGCCTCATGGACTCTGGCCGACGACTGCGAGGGCTGTGTGGAATGCGCAGCTGTCGGGGAGGCCCTAGATGACTGCGTCGCAACCATGGTACCATAGGATCCCGTACCGTAGTACGTACGCCTCTGGAGACCACCAGCTGCGGTCACCCACAGGTCGTCCGCCGATGGAGCTGGAGCGGGTTGCGAGGAAGTACCAGCCTCTCCAGGTATAGGTGCACTAGTAGTCGCCCGCTCACGCAGCCTAAGATACTCGGCCTGGAAAGCTTTGAAAACTAGATAATTGCCTAAGTTATATTAAAATTAACAAAGTAAAATAATACTTACATAGGTCTGCGAGGCCCTCTCATCAATGGGATTTTTGTCCTTGCGATGGGTGGCCAAGAAGACGGTCACCATGTTTGCATCCTCACCCCTCTGTACCTGTTAAAAATATATTATTTAGTACTAAACTTAAACAATTTTTCCTACTACCATTTTATGGTACTTACATTAAAATAATATATTTTAAAAGAAAAAATATACCAAACGACGAAAATGTTCCGTTATCGAAATCGAGCTACCACACCACTTGGTAGCATTCCGCCTAGCCGCCTTGGCCTTCTCAAACCTTTCCTTGTAGCTCGGATCGTCGAATCTAGCCCTCATCACAGTCCACTGCTCAGGCGTGATCCAACCTTGGATCAGTTTTTCAGCACGATCACGAGCCTTCTGGTCATCCAGAGCATCTTGGATAAGCTTGGCGGCAACGATAGGAAAGAGCCTCTCGATCAACTCGGCCCGGTGCGGAGGATAGAAATACGTTTGCTACAATAAATAATTTAGTAAGTGAGCATCACAAATAAGTTATATAATATATATAAATTAGAGGATTTATTTAATATACTTTTACCTGGAAGTGCGCAAACCAGAATGCCTTCCCCCCCTCCAGAGCCTCAGAGTAGTTGATCCAAGGGCCACAGTAGTCGTTCCTCAAAAATTGGCCCAGGCGTCTTTGAACCGACGATGGACGATATCTATACAGAGATAATTATTTTGATCGAAAAAGTCAATATATGATGAATAAAGAAATACACGATATATATTATGCTAAACTATCTAATTGACTTACTTTGTACCATCGGCCCAAATCTCTGTCCTCGTCTCCTCTGGAGGTGCGCATGGAGGATCTTGCTGATGCTAGGACAACGTGGGCACGACCTCCTCGACATGCTCATCTATCCTCATGGTTCCGTCAGCAGGAGGAACGCTGGACGGGGGTGTACTATCACGCCTGAAACTACTCGTCCCAACAGTCGGAGATATGAGTGATCGATATACTGGAGTACTGGGCGACGATGATCCGGAACCAACAGTAGGCAGTACTGGAGGAGCACTCTGTCTACCTCGGGACCTGCCGAATCATCCACGTCGTCCTGTCATACATGATAACAACATATGATGAATATAGAAAAACACAAATATATAGTACATTCTACAGTCAAAATATGATGCATATCTGAAAGCATTCTACAGTCAAAATATAATACATATATTCGTTAAAATAGTACATTCTACAGTCAAAATATATTTACATTCTACAGGCAATATATTTTATTTTCAATCATCTTCAGAAAATTCATCTTGTTCGCCTTCCTCGTCCTCCTCTTCCTCTTCCTCCTCCTCGTCTTCGCTTTTATCTACTTCGTCTTCCTCTTTGGATAATTGTACATCTTCTACAGTATTACTACTGTAATGAGTAACTTCCGTTGAGTCCACATCTACAATATTTGTTACAAGAGGTAGATCGTCCTCCTGATATGCTATTTTGTCAATGTCAAAGGTATTTCTAGCTTTAGTCTTGCATACTGCCCACCAATCCGACCTTGCTGTCCCCTGTCTAGGATAAGTTGTGAAGTACACGAGCTGAGCCTGACTTGATAGGACAAATAGTTCGTAGCCTTGATATCTACGCTTGTAGTTTATATCCACAAGGCCATGATTGTCAATTTTGCAACATTGATCTTGAATCGGATCGAACCATTCACACTTGAATAGCACGATATTAGCAGGTTCTGTGCCATAATTATATGTCAACTCCATAATCTCTCGTAAGATACCAAAGAAATCATTGCATGGATCGATGTCTTTGTGGTTAGAATATTTGATACAAAACAACTATGTTTCGTGGAATCAAGATCCAGAAAGCTGTCTCTGATAGGAGCATTTGTTGACTTGAACCTGAACCCATTCACACAGAAACTTGGCCATATTTTAAAGGTAGTAATTGGTCCCTTGGCTAGAGTTCTAATAGATTAAGTCTCGGGTGTTATTAGACGATCGACCTAAATACCAAAGTAGCGATAGTAAGTTATTTGTTTTGCAAGTGCAAAAATAAAAAGTAATTTCCAAGCATCTTACATATGCGCTCAACCAAGAAGGAAAATGGCATCTCATTTCTTGTTATACTTCTTCGTCTGTTATATAGGGTCTAACCGACCTCAACTCATCATTATATGTGCTGAAAAATAATGAAGCAACTGCTGATTAGTAGCATAATAGTATCTTATACTATTATATTGATATGATGTAAACATGGACGTATTAATTACTTACCCCTCTAGCTTCTCCACTTCATCCTCGTCGTAATTGAGTAATATATACAACTGAGCAGCCCTTAGCTTGTCGTCATTCAAATATCTCTTCTTTATTTTTTTCGAAGGTTTTTCTGACGCATTGAATACTTTGAGTATTTCATCATTAGATTCCTGATATGCGCCATCATTTCTCGGAGCTTTCGTTCTATTAGTAGGAACATGCAGTTTGAAATACGTCGAGCAAAATTTTGTAATCTCCTCGAGAACATAAGCTTCACAAATAAAGCCCTCAACCCGTGCCTTATTTTTTACCTTTCTCTTTAGGTGATTCAGATGCCGCTCGAAGGGGTACATCCACCGATAACCGACAGGACCACCAACACGTGCCTCATAGGAAAGATGAATTGGCAAATGCTCCATAGAGACGAAGAATCCAGGAGGAAACACCTTCTCGAGCTTACATAGTGTTACCGCAATATCCTTCTCTTGCTTTTCTAGACGATCGACGAGCAACTTAGTACAACAAAGATCTCTGAAGAATATGCCCAGCTCTGTCTATGGATCCCAAACGACCCACGGTAAGAATTCCCGAAATGCAATCGGAATTAACCTCTCCATGAATACGTGACAATCGTGGCTCTTCATACCCGTCAGTTTGTTCTCCTTGAGGTCGACGCATCTTCTCAAGTTCGACACATATCCGTCTGGAAACTTTAGACCCTGAATCCACCTACAAAGTCTCCATTTATCCTCTTTCTCCAGTGAGAAAACTGACTTAGGTTGCTTTAACTTTCCATTCCCCTCCTCTATGTTATCAAACACATTCTTCTCGATATGCATGACATCAAGTGTCACGCGCCAATCTCCCGCAAGCTCAATAGTCCCCGCTGAACGTGAAATCACCATGTTACAGCTCTCCCGCGGGACAATCGTTCTCTTCGGGACGTGATGCCGTACGATCCTGGAGTTGCGCTCGTACAAGGCGATGTTGGTAAACACCAAAGTTATCATCGAAACAACCAAGTTATAGCGGAAGTCATTTTGTGTACCAAGCACACATCAGAGTATACGCAGCGAAGCTCTCGATAGGGTCCAAATAGAATGCCCCGAAGGCAATGCCACAAAGGCGATACCACGGAGATGATGAAATGCTCTTGCTCTTTTTTCTAGCCCAAAAAGGTACTTACAGTTCATACATCATGCCTCATATATCCAAGCAGCGCTACTATGCCTGCGTACCTGAAATATTGCCCACAAATGTGGGTCAGTACACAACCGTACTGGTGAGCGGGGTAACCCACTCGTCTAAGCCGACACTAAGTAAAAATAGTAAATTCAAACAGTTATATGGTGATCTTTCTAGTTGAATCCTAGATTCGTTTCATGGCATATGAATGACATGTTAAGGAAAGCTGTAAAGCAGTTTAAGCATGCAAACATTCAATCTCAAACCAAACGACAAGCATTTATAAATCTGACCCGTCTAACTCAATGCCATCGCTTGTACGATAATATTTCAAAATATCAGTCTCGCCTCAATATCCATCCTCAACCAACAGTTTATATATTCCAATCTCAAGTGCACACTCTTGCCGAGGCAAGGTGGCCGTGCCTACACGAAAGCCAAAACAACAAAAGAAAACCAAGCCAACTTATATACTATATGAAGTCACTGGCAAAGCCATAAAGGACATTGATCGGACCAAGATCAATAGGGCAATCTTACCCGATCCAGGGTTGGGCAGCTACTCCCGCCTGGTAGCATCGGACTACCAGCAATGCGCCCAATCGCGCGATGCCCATTGTTTCCTCCATGGTGGAACGGTCCCGGTGCCCCGGTGCCTCATCCCGTTCCAGGAAACCAAACCCTGTGCCACGCAGGTTGTCCGTGACTATGCAGACACAGTAGGTATGACGAGAGGATCGAACATTCTCGTCCCACCAAGCGATCCTAGACTCGTTCAACCGATATCCAACCAAATATCCATAACCATTCTTCCAACATATCCAACCAAGAGATCCAAATCACGACCTCAAGATATCGCCCAAGGCACCAAAATATCAAGTGTTTCATAGGCACAATGCCTCTTCTCAACACAGAGTCCAAATTGGTGCAACACCCATGCTCAAAGCAAATCCCATGGCACAATGCCGTTTCAGTGGCACAATACCCCATTCGTGGCACGATGCCCCATCAAGCGGTACAACACCCTCGCCGATGCAGTTGTTCGGTTTTGAACCACAACTGCTCGCTTTGTAAGACAAAGCGACCAAGTGATACTCGTGCACGGATGCACGTTCGTTCGCCCGAATTCCCGATATTCCCGATTGCTTCAATATATCATTCCAACTTGTATAATTCTAACCGTCCAAGCATAATCCCAAGTATCCAACCGACTGCCTCAAATGTATAATCTAACTATCGCTCCAACTATCCAATGCGTAAATTATTTCAAGCCACAATCCTACCAAGCCAACGACATACACTCTATGCACGCCTCAGTGTAGTATTTCCGAATATTTCAGCCCAAGTGTTCAAGCCTTTACGTATTTTCCATATTATTAGGCATAAAGGAGTAGAGGAGAAGGGAAAGAGCCCACTCACAATGTTTGATCCCGTTAGGCATCCTGTCCTGCCGATACGGCCAATCCCTTGAACCCGTGGTCCGATGCAAGCGTGATCTACTCAACTGGTATGACCGTGCGAGCAGGCCGTGCTCTCCAAATCATCCGACCGATCGGACTAAGAAAGACGACATTATCGCTTCCATCCAGCTATTCAATACTGTTCTGAACGAATACCTGATTTCCATCGAACCCGCTAGCCATCTGCACATTGAAACCAACTCGATTAATCCTTTTTCCCAAAATCCAACATTTCAAATGTAACCAGCATTTGATTTATTCAATCCGACTCAGCGTAACGCACCGTGCGATTGCGAACGTTACATAATATACCACTTAGAATCAGGTTCGTCCACGAACCATGCTGGTACTCATTCCTATCACATGCCACAATCCAATTTCCAAGATCTGCTCTAGGCGACTCACATATTCACGATTTTTGACTCAATATCTCGCTCTGCTGAACGCTCGTACAAATTTTATGAATTCCCACATCCTCCTTGCAGCTCAATACGAATTCTTCGTATCGCTTAGTTTTGGATCGTACACATATTTAAGGCGTCCCTAAAATACATGCATTTCAGTCGAGCTTTGCGATAGCAAATTTGAACAAGTTACAAGGGTATCTTTATGTTCGAGACGTCCATTTGCTTTGCTCCTAATTGAATCAAATTATGATTTCCATTCCAACATTTTTGATTGAGCACTATTCTCAAATATGATAATTTCCCACCGACTCAATCGGTTTGCGTTCTAACTCAATCCATCCAACTATTTCTAAAATTAGTACTAGCAACATCTCAAAATATATCTTATGCACCGAACGATCATCACAACTGATCTACCCTAGCTATGAGACTTACCAAAATATCAAACTTGCTTAGAACAGCTCAGTCCAATATCTTTTCCTCAATCTCAATACCTCGCTGGGTGAACATCTATATTGAGGTTCGTGTGATCCACGAAGATCTCACCGCCACGCCAAAGGGATAGTGTCGCCACAATTTCAACGTGGACACACTCGCCACAATTCATATGTTGCGCATAGAATAGTTCTTCGCGCTGCTTCCACTACCTCGAAGCATTAGGATATCACCTTTGCCTTCCGAACGAGCATGCTTCCCAAACTAAGTTCCGAGACATCTTGTAAATCTGAGGCACGTCTGTCCCTTCCAGTATTCGCAAGGATTTGATTTGAACGAGCCGTTGCTTTAACTTCATGAGCTAGTTTCACAGTCGTCAATTCATATGAATGCTATTCCCTTCCAGGGCACGATGAGTCAAAGGCGATGCCATCGATAAAAATCTGCGACTCTGATTCTCATCAGTTGACTTAGGCTACTTCCACCATCGCTTCGATCTTCCGGCTGCATCTTCAGCTGAAGACTATCCCAAGGGTCTCTCAAAATCCAACACTCAGTCAATAAGCCAAACCTCATTGCTCACATCTGCCCTCGACGCATTCCCAAATACGCCGCCTCAAGGGTCGTTCTATGGGTCTACCATATTCATATCCGATTCGACGGGCAAGGTCGCTTAGGGTCAGCTGTTCCAAAGCTACGCTCGATAATTGTAATCATCACGATGGACAGTTACTATAAACCATGCTATATCTCATTTGTAAATTTGAATCAAAATCTAACCATCCATCCGAGCGAACTCCCGCATCCGAGCAATGCGCTCGTTGAAACCGTCTACCATCAATCCGTTATTCTGCCCTTAATCCATCAAATTTCCGAATTGCATGTTCGATTCTCGCACTACCACTTGTAATAATTCTCAAAACTCAAGACTTGCTCAAATTCTTATCCGTTTGTCGCATCCCACAATGCACGTCCAACTTACTCAAGTAGCACAGTGATTTATTTCGACATTGCTCCCACATTTAGCTATCTTTAAAAGTCAGTCCACCATAATCTTTTGCCTTCTGTTGTTGCCACAATCTGTCCATGTCTTCCAGAGAATCCGTCTACCATTGTTGCACCATTTTGCCCAAAATTCTATTTTTGCTAAACCTGAGTCGACTTCTCGAGCAGCAATATCCAAAATCTTTCAAGTTTGTGTGAATCCATCGCATTGCCCCTCCAAACCAAATCGTGTTTCATTACTCAACCAACAGCTCCAATGTGTTGCCCAAAATGGTAGTCCGTGCTCGCTATTATCCGATTCACCCCTCGCTCGTTCAAGCGTATCCCAACTGTCTATTCCGAACTCTTCCATCTCTTAAGTCCAACGATACTTTTATTTGCATCAGTCCGTTCTCGATATGCTCAACTCAATATTCGCTTACTCCATTTTTATTCTTCCTAACTCAACCGACGTGCACCAACCAACTTGTATTTCCGTTATCCGAGTCCGTTCAGGCAATTCCCATTGATGTCCAACCAAAAATATTTTCAATGCCTTGCTCAATATGTGGTATCCCATATACCACTCCGAATCAAGTCGCTACTCGCATTACGATTTCTTCACACTTATCCAAAATCCGTTCGAACCATCCCTCATGCGTGATCATGCCTTTCCTAACTCAAGTTTGACACAAAACTCAGGTAATGCTTGAATTATCCAACTATTTCCATAAATCTTGCGATGCGACTTGTGCTATGTTCCATTCTCGATGCTTCCAACTATTCTCACCGTCTGATACTTTTGCAACACGAGCAATCGTGCAACGATTGTCTTCCATATAGTCCAACCTAATACCCAATATTTCCACACCTTTGTTGTACGAGCAACTCGTGCCAACTTATTCTGATATTTCCAAGCCAAACTCAAACCTGCTCAACCGATGCGCCACAGCCAAAATTCTAACTTCTATCCAACACAGTCGCTAGACGAGCAACTCGTGCAAGGATTCATTCTCATCGAATGTTTCTACTCAAAATATGTCGCATAACCAAATCTCGTTAGCCAACCAACTGATCCATTGAGACAATCATATTCTCCCCGAACGATAGGCCAAGCCAACCTAACGAAAGCCCACAACTTGTTGAACAAATACAACAACGCCAACCAACTTGCTGTACGAATGCAATAATGTCTAACGAGGCTAAGCGATCCTACGAAAACCAACCAAAGTAACACAACCAAGAATAACATGCAGCCACAACCAGCAATATATAGACTTATTGCATGAAACATCCAATGCGGCACTGAGTAGAGTCAAGAGCTAAACGACATACGAAAGCTATTTAGAGTTTGTGATAAAGCGAAGGACCAAGTCCGAGAAAATGAACCAGGCGCTCTGATACCAATCTGTTATGCCCCAATCTTTCGCAAGCTCAATAGTCCCCACTGAACGTGAAATCACCACGTTGCAGCTCTCCCGCGGAACAATCGTTCTCTTCGAGACGTGATACCGTACGAGCCTGGAGTTGCGCTCGTACAAGGCGATGTTGTTAAACACCAAAGTTATCATCGAAATAACCAAGTTACAGCGAAAGTCATTTTGTGTACCAAGCACACATCAAAGTATACGCAGCGAAGCTCTCGATAGGGTCCAAATAGAATGCCCCGAAGGCAATGCCACAAAAGCGATACCACGGAGATGATGAAATGCTCTTGCTCTTTTCTCTAGCCCACAAAGGTACTTACAGTTCATACATCATGCCTCGTATATCCAAGCAGCGCCACTACGCCTGCGTACCTGAAATATTGCCCACAAACGTGGGTCCGTACACAACCGTACTGGTGAGCGGGGTAACCCACTCGTCTAAGCTGACACTAAGTAAAAATAGTGAATGCAAACAGTTATATGGTGATCTTTCTAGTTGAATCCTAGATTCGTTTCATGTCATATGAATGACATGTTAAGGAAAGCTGTAAAGCAGTTTAAGCATGCAAACATTCAATCTCAAACCAAACGACAAGCATTTATAAATCCGACCCGTCTAACTCAATGCCATCGCTTGCACGATAACATATCGAACCATCAGTCTCGCCTCAATATCCATCCTCAACCAACAGTTTATATATTCCAATCTCAAGTGCACACTCTTACCGAGGCAAGGTGGCCGCGCCTACACGAAAGCCAAAACAACAAAAGAAAACCAAGCCAACTTATATACTATATGAAGTCACTGGCAAAGCCATAAAGGACATTGATCGGACCAAGATCAATAGGGCAATCCTACCCGATCCAGGGTTGGGCAGCTACTCCCTCCTGGTGGTATCGGACTACCAGCACTGCGCCCAATCGCGCGATGCCCATTATTTCCTCCATGGTGGAACGGTCCTGGTGCCCCGGTGCCTTATCCCGTTCCAAGAAACCAAACCCTATGCCACGCAGGTTGTCCGTGACTATGCAGACACAGTAGGTATGACGAGAGGATCGAACATTCTCGCCCCACCAAGCGATCCTAGACTCGTTCAACCGATATCCAACCAAATATCCATAACCATTCTTCCAACATATCCAACCAAGAGATCCAAATCTCGACCTCAAGATATCGCCCAAGGCACCAAAATATCAAGTGTTTCATAGGCACAATGCCTCTTCTCAACCCAGAGTCTGAATTGGTGCAACACCCATGCTCAAAGCAAATCCCATGGCACAATGCCGTTTCAGTGGCACAATGCCCCATTCGTGGCACGATGCCCCATCAAGCGGCACAACACCCTCGCCGATACAGTTGTTCGGTTTCAAACCACAACTGCTCACTTTGTAAGACAAAGCGACCAAGTGATACTCGCGCACGGATGCACGTTCGCTCGCCCGAATTCTCGATATTCTCGATTGCTTTAATGTATCATTCCAACTTATATAATTCCAACCGTCCAAGCATAATCCCAAGTATCCAACCGACTGCCTCAAATGTATAATCCAACTATCGCTCCAACTATCCAACGCATAAATCATTTCAAGCCACAATCCTACCAAGCCAACGACGTACACTCTATGCACGGCTCAGTATTGTATTTCCGAATGTTTCAGCCCAAGTGTTCAAGCCTTTACGTATTTTCCATATTATTAGGCATGAAGGAGTAGAGGAGAAGGGAAAGAGCCCACTCACAATGTTTGATCCCGTTAGGCATCCTGTCCTGCCGATACGGCCAATCCCTTGAACCCGTGGTCCGATACAAGCGCAATCTACTCAAATGGTATAACCGTGCGGGCAGGCCGTGCTCTCCAAATCATCCGACCGATCTGACTAAGGAAGACGGTATTATCGCTTCCATCCAGCTATTAAGTACTGTTCTGAATGAACACCTGATTTCCATCGAACCCGCTAGCCATCTGGACATTGAAACCAACTCGATTAACCCTTCTTCCCAAAATCCAATATTTCTAATGTAACCAGCATTTAATTTATTCAATCTGACTCAGCGTAACGCACCATGCGATTGCGGACGTTACATCAAGGTTATGTCTGATCAGATTGGTGCTCCAATATGGCAGATCCTAAAATATACTCCTCTTCGTCCAGTTATGGGTGCGACCAAATCCGTCACACTTGTATCCCTTAGCAGGATCTTCGATAGCACTTGGTAAATTTTTTACCTCTTCCCATATCGTATATCCGGGCTACCTTAGCAGTGGATTGGCCTTCTTTATAACTCCCGTACGAAAAGCATTTTTGTTCCTCCGGTACGGATGATCCTTCGGTAGAAATTGTCGATGATAATCGAAGAAGCACGGTTTGCCTCCGTGTTTCAAATGAAAAACCTTAGTACGATCCATGCAATATGGACATGAGAGACGACCATGGGTGCTCCATCCCGATAATATTCCATAGGCAGGAAAGTCGTTGATGGTCCATATAAGTGCTGTCCTCATCTGAAAATTCTGCTTTCTAGAAACATCGTACGTGTTGGCACCTACTTCCCACAGCTGATTCAACTCATCTATCAAAGACTGTAAATATACATCGATGTTCCTCTTCGGATTGTTAGGACCCAGGATAATAACGGTTAGGAACATATATGGAGTCTTCATGCACATCCAAGGTGGTAGATTGTACGGAGTGACAATCACAGGCCAACACGAATACTAGGAGCCCGAAAGTCCGATTGGAGTAAAACCGTCAGAGAAGAGCCCCAATCTGACATTACGCGGATCTTCGGCAAAATGTGGATACTCTCGATCAAAGTGCTTTCATGCTTCTCCATCGGATGGATGATCCAATACTCCTTCGATCTGTTTTCGCCTGTGCCAACTCATGTTTTTTGTAGTCTCCTTAACCATAAACAACCGCTGCAACCGCGGTGTCAAAGGTAAGTAGTGCATCGAATCAGTAGGCTTCCTTGTACCGATAGACTTTCCTCTAACAGTTGTAGAAGCATGAAAAATATGCTGAATGACTATACGCGGCATATTGGTGCAGAGCAGCGTAAGCAGAGGCCTTCAGAGCCATCAAGCGTACAACAGAGCTCTTTCCGTTAAAATGCAGCATGAAATATAAAAGCTCAAAAGGACCATCCGCGTAAGGCAGTAAGTCCAAGCCGCTTCAGCGTAAACAGGGTGCGCCATCGCCTCCAGGGCGTAAAACTCATCCTCTTTCAGACGCAGCATTGAGGTGTATAAGAGACGCTTCGTATTCTCCGAAGTGAACCTGTCAGACCCTGCAATGAAGATCCTGCAATGAACCTGACGTCTGGACTTCTGACAAAGGGATACGGCTCGACTACCCAGACGACGGCTATAATGATGGCACAGCACTGCGACCCAGGCTGTCAAATACCGCCATCCCCTTTGTGTAAACTGCTTTTACAAGCACGAAGGGATACGCTGCCTTATTTTACACAGGCAGACATGAGCTGTTTACGTTCTGCAGTAGACAAACCGTCTGCCACATCAAAAGCTGCACTCCGTACGGGGTCGAGGCACGTCTCTACGTCTAATGCACAGAGTGGTGACAGTTTCTCAAGGCACGTCTCTGCGACTGATGCGCAGAAGGGGTTGCAGACCTTCAAAGATACGCCTCCATATTTAATGCACATGATGGTGGCAAATCTCGGTATTTAATGCTAAGACATCCCCATCAGCACTCTGGCACGGTATGCAGCGGCTTCTACGCCCATCCAGCTCCTACGCCTACTCGGCCTCTATGACCACTCGGCTTCTACGCCTGCTCGGCCTCTATGACCACTCGGCTTCTAGGCCTGCTCGGCCTCTATGACCACACTGCTTCTACGCCTGATCGGCTTCAACGCCCATTCGGCTCCTACACCTGCTTGGCCTCTATGACCACTCGACTTCTCAGCCTATTCGGCTTCTACGCCTATTCGGCTTCTATGTCGGTTTGATAACTATTTGGCTTCTATGCCATGGTGACAAACATTTGGCTTCTATGCCAACCTCTTCTACATAATGGATACCTACTTACGTGGCTTCTACGTTGTGATCTTCGTAGCGATTATACGCGTTTTGTCCCTTAGTTGGACCCGCATCATACGCTCATTCAAAGGATCATCTATACGTAGGCATTGGTTACTTTAACCGTAGTGTAAAAGGGTGCTGTACTTTCCACTCCTCGATTTCTACACCGACGGAGTGGTCACTGTCACTAAAACTCTATAAATAGAGACCTCTATCAATGAGGAAAAGGGTCAAAAAAATTGGTCAAGAAACCAATATCAGATCCAAGGTCGAACTTCTAAGAAAGATCGAACCAGAGGTCAAGAGAGAGAGAGAGAGAGAGAGAGAGAGAGAGAGAGAGAATCCGAAGCTCAGGCAGAGAGTAGGGATCGACGACTTTGGCATCGTGCATCCACCCTCTTTTGCAACCCTCGAAGCTGCTTCCTGTCTTCTACGGCACCTCTTCAACATCGTGTGGTCCAAGGGCTAAAGTGATCGACTGCAGATCAGACACCTATAGCAATATTTATCCAGATTAAATAAATTGTACTCCCATATCGTCGTATAGGATCAAATTGTACAAGTTTGTTTGTAAACCAAAGATGGCAGGTTTCGTATAAACCCCATCCTGAATACATTTTTCATTCTTTCGTTTAATACCACAAACTAGATGGTGACTCCGCTGGGGAAATCTTTCGCTTCTGATGAGGAAGCAATTGCTTAACACGATGCGGTATCTATAGGAACCGTGAAGAAGACACTGGTCGTCCAATTCGCCCAGTCTGCCTACGAAGACATGCTTCGAACCAGGTGTAGCTCTCACCCTCTCTCCGTCCAAGACAACAGGAAGCTACGCAAGGTCTGGATGCCCAAGACATCCTCTACCTTTCCTGTGGACTCTCCGATCTCTCTGACCTTTTCGACCAATGAGGTTGTAGCATTGCTCCCTCCGTGCCCTGTACGTAAAATTCAGTCTCCCGCTATGCGCGGTACAGACGAAACTTCGGACAAAGCCTCAGCGCTAACCCAGAAGTATCCACTGCGCTCTACGCGTAGGAACCAGTCTCCCGCTACGCGCGGTACAGACGAAACTTCGGACAAAGCCTCAGCGCTAACCCAGAAGTATCCACTGTGCTATACGCGTAGAAACCAGTCTTCCGCTATGCGCAGTACAGACCAAACTTCTGATGATGCCTCAGCGCCAAATCGAAAGTACAAATCACTATCCATACGCAAGAGAACATCTGACCTCTATGGGGAATTAGATGAGCGCTGTGATTTTCGCAAGGGGAAGCAAGCGGCAGAGTACTCAACTTCTCGGCCGTTATGCCAGCGAAGAAGCAATCTGCCTACCCTCCGGATTATGCGGGAAGCCGACGGCCGACTGAGGACCTCTTCAGCTTTACGCCAGTCTGAGCAAATCTCCAAATTACGCCAGGCGAAGTCCCACGACGTAAAGCAAGCTCAGGTTACGGGAAGGCACCCTCCCTGGAGATTATCCGCCACCCAGATGGCCAACCTATTGTACACAGGTGGCGTAGGAAAAACCATGGTGCCCAATCTTCGCATGCCCACTGATGGGAACAGAAGGAACAAGCCGTCGTCTTCTTTCTCTACTCCTCCTGACTTGCGCAAATATCTAATCCAGAAGCGTAAGGAGAGGGGACCTTCCAACATGTCTATTAGGCCCCCTAGCGAGCGATGTTGTAATAGTCATAAAATTGTGATTGACTGCGGCTGTTTTAAAGCAAAACGGTCGGTTTTTGACCAATTGAGCTACTCTCAGCCTTTCCAGAAAGAAGAGCCTGGGCATGCATCCGTGAACATGGCTTCACACATACCTAGAGGAGGGCCGAGCTCAAGACATTATCTCTCTAGGCCTTCGAGCCGAAGGAGATTCGAAGACCTCCTCAGGAACACTGAAGCTGGGGTATTCCAAAACACCCGTGCAAGGTCACAGCAACCAGCTTCGTACTCGTCTGATTTCGACGCTGGGGGTCACCAATCTCCCAGATCAGACGCTGAGAGTATAGAGTCGACTTCTGCAGCGACCTATACTAATCCTTCGATGACGCCCAGGGAAATGGGAGTTTATGCCGTTGGAGATGAACGCTTCGCTTCGCCGTCAGGAAACACAGAACAACGCATCACTGTGCTGGAGACATCTCTGAAACAAATGTAATCCATGATAGAGAACATGCACCGAATGATGCTAACTCAGCACGCAGCTGCCATAGCTCAAGCGTTGGTCCCGCCAACTCAGATACGTATGGGGGTGGACTTACCACCATCCAACCCGAGCCAAGAGCCTGCTCTAGATCAAGAGTCAGCAGTTCCTCCGCTTCCTCATTCGGAGAATATATTACCTCCCATTGGAGTCACGATGCAACCAACTCTGTGCTACACCGTAGTCCCACTTCCAACTGAAAATTCGATGCAGGCAGTACGGGAGTTGAAAGCCCAGTTCGACACCTTGAAGCACAAAGATCAGCTCAAGAAACTGGGAATTAACCAGCCTTACCCAGCTATCTAGGAAGAAGTCCCTTTCCCTCCGAGGTAAAAATCTCAGACTATGGCTCTGTTTGAGGGAAAAACATCACCAAGTCAGTACATGAACTATTTTTGTATGATGACGGTGTTTCTACAAGGGAACGACATCCTCCTCACTCGGGTGTTCAAAGGCTGCCTCTCAGGAGTAGCCTATCAGTGGTACCGTAGCTTGGCGGACAACTGCATTACTTCCTTCGAGGACTTCAAAGCTTTATTCTTCACACGATTCTATGAGGATGGAATGGACATGTCTATGTCCTCTCTCATCGAAGTCTAGCAGAGGGAAAAGGAGGACGTTCGTACCTTCGTCGAACGTTTTCGTCAGGCCACCTTATAGATGCCTCCAGGAGTTCCAGACTCTGCGTTAGTAGACATTTACAGGAAGAACCTCCTTTCCGTAGTCTCAGTATTTACAGGACCATATCAGTTCCATGGTTGGCCCTCGTTCATCATCTAGGCAGTGGCCGCCGAAGACAACAGTCGCAAGGCGCGCGACAATGGCATTATGATCTTTGCCTCTGATAGAGGCAAGAGGTCATCTCCCAGCAGCGACCATCCTCGCAGCTCCAAGGGAAAAGAAGCTCTAGCGGTCAATACGTCCAGACAAAAGACTGCGGCGACCACGCAGACGAGACCCGGGACTTCCAGGCCCGTCGAAGTCTACTCTTTTGACGACGACGATATCCCAAGTATATTCGAGTGTCTCGTCAAGAGTGGCAAGATCACCCTTCCGGAGCTAAGGCGGCCCCAAGAAGTCGGCAGTACTGACGACCCCAAATACTGCACCTTCCACAGATACGTACACCACCCAACGAAGGTGTGTTACATACTGAAAAGGAACATCCAGGGGTTAATCGATGCTAAGGCCATCACTCTGCACAACACCGAGAAGATGGTCACGGCCAACATGATCTCTCTGCGGTTTGGCGATCTGCCTTCCCAAAAGGTCTCGGACGGCGTCACACCCATTTCCCGGACCACGATGAACATCATCAATCTCCCTCCAACTAGGGGTCAAAATCATGACTTGGTACCCCTAACCACCCGGCAGGGCAAGATTATGTGGGTTCACCCGGATTTGGTATCAGAGCTCGAGGAGGAGACTAAAGCTACCAAGGTTACATATAGAAAGAGCTCCAAATGCAAACCATGCCATATGGTCGCAACTTCTTCGCCATAAGATAAAGACGAGGTAATTGTTGCAACCCGTTCAGGGAAAGCCCACCTCAACGACTACGGAGCAAGTCAGGAAGATGCACCGGCGGACGCCTCGGCTGCCAAACCTTCAGGACCAGGCCCCGTCGTACCAGATGCCAGCCCTTCAAAACCGACTCCGGCGGACAAAGGAAAGCAAAAAGAAGTGCGCTTTGATAAACCTGTGAAAAATATTCCAAATAAAGGTTTTGAGAAGCCCTACAACTTCGACATCCTGGCCCACTTGACTAATACGCCAGCCAGGCTCTCCATCTTTGAGCTACTCAGGCTCTCCCAAGACACTCGTCTATCCCTGAGCGAAGCGCTGATACAGGCGGAGGCATGCTTGACCCAGCTCAAGTCCCCCGACGAAGAACCAGTGGCGTGTCCTCGATGCCACAGTGTGATGGAGGTGGTCCCAAATATCACTTTCACCCAAGACGACATGCTATTAAAGCATAACAAGCATGACAGGCCCCTCTATTACACCGGGTACGTCGGTTCCATGGAGGTCGATCGATTCACATAGATCCGAGATCGTCGATCAGCATCATCCCTCACAGTCTGCTCAGACCATTGAGGATTCCTACCAGCGAATTGGCTTACACCTCCACTATAATCGTGGGTTTCAACGCCGAAAGAAGTAAGCCATTGGGGAAAATTTGCCTAAGGATCCAGATTGGCAACCTCAGATCGGTGGCCACGTGTTATGTCATCGATTCAGAGGTATCCTACAACATTTTGCTGGGAAGACCGTAGATCCACGACCACAACATCGTTCCTTTAACTCTACGTCAATGTCTTAAATATGTAGACCCCCAAGGAACGGTACAAACAGAAGTTGCCGACCTAAACCCATTTAAAGGAGTAGAATCCTACTATTCCGATGCCTTGTTGTACTCTCAAGACCACACGGAAGAAGTGTCGGGCGAGACAGAGAAGGAATCCCATCGGGAGCCAGGAGAACCCTCTGCCGCACTACCGCTGTCAATCAGAGTGAAAGGGCGAACCATTCGTCCAGAAGCCATGGAGCCTATGGCTATTCACCTGAACAAATCCAGGTCAGGAAAAGAAAGTGATCCTCTAGTGGTCACTCCGAACCAGAAGCCTCCACCTTTGGTCATCAACCTTCGACGCAACGGGCAGCCGACCGATGTAAAAGCGACCAGGAACGGAGTTCCAGATGATAATAAACATCCTTTTTTCCAGTACGTTAACGCTCAAATTCTAAATCAGGAATCCACTCCCTGCGACGAGGTAGAACCCATAGCACAAAAATTCTTGGAAGTTATAAACTCCTACCGTCCGTATGTCTAGAAAGTAGCATCATCATCCAACGTCGTCACGACATATGGACCACAGAAGGATTCTATCTTCATTGTCCCGCCTACCTGCAACAGCCAGCGTTCAATAGTCTTTGGCCGCATACACAATCAACCGACTATCCAGGAAGATACTTTCGATGACGATACTGGAAAAATACAGGTTCACCGATACAGCCCGCAAGCATTGAGGATCATGCAAAACATAGGCTATGACTTGGAGCGGAAGCCAGGCCTCAACTACGGAAGAGGCAGACGAACGCCGCTATACAGCGACCCCCGCTATCAGCTAAGCCGTTTCGGGTTAGGGTATGCCACCTCCCTTACGACTTCTAAGTCAGACGAGGATATCTTTTCCTCCTCCTAGAACGGCTTGTCGCCCTCCGACTCACCTGATGCTCTCGAACAAACACTATCAGTGAATATGGTAGTGGCAGATCCCTTTGAAGCAGATGAACAGGATCCTGAGCCGTTTGAGAATAACTCTTGGGCCCAACAAATGGATACACAGTAGAAATTCCGCTTCGAGCAAAGAGAACCTCCCACCAAAGACGAAGTTATCCAGGTTGATGTTGGGGGTGAACTTTCGCCAAAGTCGATATTCATCAGTAACAATCTTTCCCCAGCTGAAAGGGAAGAAGTTATCCAGCTGATAAAAGAATATATTGACGTCTTTGCGTGGAATTATGAGGACATGCTAGGCCTTGACCCGAAGGTGGCTACTCATAAACTCAATATATTGACCGACTCGAAGCCTATGAAGCAGCACCAACGCCGGTCCCGCTCGGATATAATGGACGCCATCGAAGCTGAAGTCAAGAAATTGATAGCCTGCAGTTTCATCCGGGAAGAACAATATCCCGACTGGGTCGCCAACATTATCCCAGGTCATAAAGAAAAATAGGAAAATATGTATCTGCATCGATTATCGAGATCTGAATGCAGCCTGCCCCAAGGATGAGTTCCCTCTTCCCATCACGGACATCATGATCGACAACACCTGCGATTTTGAACGCATGTCTTTCATGGACGAATTCTCAGGATACAATCAGATCAAGATGCATCCTGAAAACGAGAAGCACACTGCCTTCCGGACCCCGTTGGGAGTATATTGCTATACGGTCATGCCCTTCGGATTGAAGAACACCGGGGCTACATACCAACGGGCTATGAGTAGCATATTCCATGAGCATTTACGCAAAACAGTAGAATATTACATGGACGACATAGCCGTCAAGAGCCGCCTTAAAAATGATCACATTCAAGACTTGAAGACGGTATTCGAGTTAATGCGCCAACATCAACTCAAGATGAACCCTACGAAGTCCTTTCTGGGTGTATCTAGTGGCAAATTCCTGGGATTTGTCGTTACCGCCAAAGGCATCCAAGTGGACCCTGACAAAGTCCAGGCCATCGTAGAAATGCGACCGCCCCATAATCTGAGGGAACTCCGGGGATTTTAAGGCCGTCTGGCTTATATCCAGAGGTTCATATCCAACCTCTCGGGAAGATGTCAGCCCTTTTCGCATCTCATGAAGAAAGGTGTATCCTTCGTATGGGACGAAACCTGTCAGCAAGCATTCGGGGATATCAAATGCTACCTCACCAGTCCGCCGGTTCTGGTGCCTCCCATCATGGGAAGACCATTCTTGCTGTATGTTCGAGCAATGGATCATTCGCTAAGAGCTTTTCTCGTGCAGAAGAACGATGTAGGGCATGAACAGGCTATCTACTACCTCAGCAGGATGATGGTCAGAGCCGAACACTGGTACAACCCAGTGGAGAAAGAATACTTGGCTCTGATGTTCGCTATCCAGAAGATGCGGCACTATGTCACCGGCCAGACTATCCATATCATCTCCAGGATCAACCCTCTTCGAGTACTGATGAGCAAGCCAAGTGTTCTTAATTCCCGGCTCGCAACTTGGGCGATGCTGTTAACACCATATGACATGGTATACGTCCCGCAGAAGTCCATCAAAGGCCAAGCGCTGGCCGACTTCCTAGCTGCTCATCCGATCCCGGAGGCCTCCAAATTATACGAAGACATTCCCGACGAAGTTGCAGAATGTAATTCCGCAATGGAAAGTGACATTTGGCAACTGTTCTTCGACGGCGCCTCTAGGACTGGTCCCCAAGGAAACGTGGTTTCAGGGGTAGAAATCGTCCTGGTCACTCCTGATAAACTCGTCATCTACCGAGCATATTCTCTTAACGAACCATGTTCCAACAATGTGGCAGAATATAATACTCTGTTAATCGGGCTCCAAGTCGCTAAAGAGCTGGGAGTTGAGTCCCTGGAAGCTTTCGGTGATTTTCTGCTTATCGTCAATCAAGTCAGGGGAATATATGAAGTCCAGAATCCAGACCTCATCCCCTATCACCAAGCAACGGTTGAGATAGCCATGACATTCAAAGGGTTCTTCCTAGAGCATGTACCTCGATCTCAAAATCTGGAAGCTGATGCCCTAGCCAGTCTAGCTGCGGATTTAGCCACTCCTATAAAAAGGCAGGATTCGGTAATCCTTCTTAACAGAGATTTATTCTGCGTGAAGAACAACTTTCACATAGAACGCAGCTACGCTGTGAACACGGATCCCCCTAGAAGAGACTGGAGAAGTCCCTTCATAGATTTCGTCGCATACGGAATCTTGCCGGAGGACCCTAAAGAAGCAGTATCCGTCAAAGGACGATCATTACGCTTCTAGTTTGACGCATCTTCATAATGCCTATATCGTCGGACCTACGACGGACTGCTATTAAGATATCTTTCTGACGATGAAGCACAGCATATTATTCGGGAAGCTCACGACGGCATATGCGAAGCGCATCATCCCGGTCCTAAGCTACATGATCGTTTCAGGAGAATGGGCTATTACTGGCCCACTATGATCACAAACGCGATCAACTATGCAAGATAATGCAGAGCCTGTCAGGTTCATTCAGACTTCATACATCAACCGTCTGAATATCTACATCCTACGGTTGCATCCTGGCCTTTCGAAGCATGGGGTAAGGATATCATTGGTCCTATTCACCCGTCTTCTTCCAGAGGTCACCGGTTCATACTGGCCATCACAGATTACTTCTCCAAATGGGCAGAGGCGATCCCTCTTGCTGAGGTAAAGGCGTCTAACGTAATCAGCTTCATCAAGCATCACGTCATTTATCACTTTGGGATTCCCCGAAGGATAATCTATGACAATGGGCCTCAGTTCATCAGCCAAGCGTTTCATCGATTTTGCGATAAAAATCGAATACATAATATTGCCTCTACGGCATATTATCCAGCTGCTAATGGTTTGGCGGAAGCTTTCAACAAAACCATTATCAAACTCTTGAAGAAGTTCGTCTCTTCAAATAAAAGAGACTGGAATGAGAAGCTGGGCGAATGTCTCTGGGCATACCCCACAATGGTACGAACACCGACAGGTTGTACCCTATTTTCACTGGTCTACGGGAGCGAAGCAGTTCTTCCCATTTAAATCCAGATCCCGTCGCTCAGGATAGCCGTGACTAATGAGCTAACCCAAGAAAAGAATGACCTGTTAAGGCTTCAAGAGCTAGAAGGATTAGACAAGAAACGCCTCCAAGCTCAACAGTGCATCGCGCTCTACCAAGCACGCATTTTCAGAGCTTTCAATCATAAAGTAAAGGAAAGAGTGTTCAAAGTCGGCGAGCTAGTTTTAGCCGTAAGAAGGCCGATGATTCTTACTCACAGAAGTAAAGGCAAATTCCAGCCCAAGTGGGAAGGCCCTTATGTGATCGAGACAACATTCTCGAATGGCGCTTACAGGTTAGTCCAGCCTAATGGAGACCTGTTAATGGCTCCTATCAACGGTAAATTCCTAAAGAGGTACTATGCTTAACCTCCTCTGCTCAAGAGGAATATAGCGAGAATCTGAAAGTCTGACCAAACTACTTCCAGAACGAAACTAGTTAGGTCATATTCTATCATGTCCGTATGACCTCTGAATAGATATGTCCTGCTAAAAGTTTATCGAGAGTCTATCACGTCCATACTACCTCTGATATCACTCTCGCCCAAACCTGTCATTTACATTCCGAAATGATAGGTCTACAAAGTCAGAAAAGATTCGCTTTATTTATTCTCGAAAAGAGCAGAATTACATTGTGGAAGTAAAAAGAAGAAAGGGCACATCATTGTGGGGGAGTGGTCAGATCGCGAATCAGCTTCGCCAGTGCAGCCACCCTCTCGTCCCTGGAAATCAAGGCATCAGCGCGGGCCTGTTCCAGCCGTGCCTCGGGATTGTTCGTAAAGGACAGTTCGGCCCTTGCCCGAAGAGAGCCAGCTCGGGCAGCTTCTGCACACTCCAGGTCCCGTCGCGCTGTGCTCAGTCGACTAGTCGCTACGTCTAGACCTGCCAACGACTGAGAAGCCCACTCCTCGGCCAGAGCGAGTTTCTCCTTCAGCTTGCGAACCCTCGCTACATTCCCTTCATGCTCGGATTGGCACTTCGTCTGAAGAGCAAGAGCCTCCTCTACGACAGCTTTTGTTTTATCCATCTCCAGCTTATGTGCTTTGATGGAGTTATCTAGGCTCTCCAGCTGTTTGGTAAGCTGCACAGTCATGAAGTCGTATCTGGCCTGGACCTCAGTTTCAAAACTGCCCCGAGTCAGCTGCAAGTATTGGTTAATAGGTTGCTCCAACCCATTAACCATCGCCTCCAGGGCGTCAGCTACCCCAGAATCGCCAAACTCCCTGACCGCCCCAATCGAAAACTGGGAAGCCTTCTTCAGACGCTCAAAATCCAGATTCTTCGCCAACACCATGGATATCAGCATTTTCAAACTGGTGTAAAAGAGGCCGATATACAGCTCGGTCAGTGCAACCAGATCTGGTTGAACGCCAAGAGTGGCCGCGATATTGGCGAGTTCCTCCAGGAATGATTGCAAACGAGGTGACCACAGCCGCCGCCTCGACGGGTGGTGCGACCGAAGAAGGTGCGACAACAACGGTCGAAGTCATCAGCATACTCGCAAGAGGCGAGGTCACGATAACGGGTTCGTCCTCCTCTGGAGGTGACAAAACTACTCCGGGCGAGCTGGCCCCCGAAGGTATTTCCTCCTCGAAGTCGAACGTCTCTGTATCATCGTCAGGAGCCCGAGCAGAGCCAGAAGGCGCTTCAGCGCTATACTTCCCGTGGACGCCATCCCCTGAGAAGAGGACAAGAAAGTTGATATCAATATGATAGTAATCTTTCTAAGAGGAGACACAAAGATGACCTTTACCCGTAGCCAACGGTATATATACCGCGTCTGCAGCCGGTGTAGCTATATCACGCCTTAATGACGCAATATGAACTGTCATACCGGGAGAAGGAGGTGGGCCAACCGACATCGCCAGGAGCTCTACCAAGCCTTCACCAAGACGCAGTCGAGGTTCATCAGCTGGAACCTCGCTGGTCATGCTCACGGACGCGGTAGGAGTTTCATCCGTTGTCGGTCTAGGAAAAGATTCTCCCATTTGCCTCGGCCATGCAGGCAGTTTCATTCCACTACCGGAGGCAGTGGCAACAACGGCAGCCTCAAGCAGGAGTTCTCCGGCACCGCCAGCCGAAACTTAGGGTCCCTCTCCGAGAGGCGGAGAACCTCCAATCAAAGAGACATCCCCAACAGGAGAGACAGCAGGTTCCTCTCTAGGAGCCTCAATGCCAGGAATCCGGAGAGGGCGATTAACCATCTTCTTCTTCCCCTTACGAGGGGAAGTCTGCTTCGAAGCAGGAGCCCTTCACTTCCCAGAGACCGCCAAAGCCCCCGCAGGCGGAGGCACTTCATACCTCGGCACCTACACCAGAGGCTCATCCGGGGTGACGGACTCCTCACCCTCGTCAGATAAGACCGAGGGAACTTCGATTCTTCCCCCAGGCTTGGGAGGAGGTACCCTAAAGCTTCCACGCATATCAAAATTATGATGGAAGGTGTTGATCGCCACGTAAAACTGAGCATACGAATGGAGGATCCGCAGCTCCGTGGAGAGGGTGACGACCGGCACGGTAAAGATTGCTTCCGTGCAACCCATGATAAAATACCGCCATCCTCTGGCTCCATCAATGAGTCCGCCCCTGGACCTGAAGCTGGTGACGATATTGCCCTCGTGCAGCTGATCGTACCCAAACTGCCTGGCGAACCGACTGGGCAAGTAAGGCTCGAAGAAGCAATGATCTTCGCTTCTGTACAGCAAATGGGAGGGTCTGATGCAGACCAACCAATTAAAAGCTTTCGAAGAAAGATTGGTCTTCTCTCCACCTAAATCCTCAAACTTAATCCTCGACTGATTGCGATGCACAAAGGGGATAGTGCAGAGGAGCTTCCAGCCATGACCGAGGCTCAGCACCCGCCGGCAGTCTAAGACTGTATTTACGTTCCAGAGGGAGTACTTGTAGTTCAGCAAGAAACTACCCCCTGCGCTACTACCAGGGCCGGGAGACATCACCCGGGGGTTGTGGAGAATTAACCATCCCATCAAGTATAGGTTTGGTAACTCTACCCGGGGAAAGCTATCACGTCGAGCTTCATCGATGAGCAGCCCGTCAGTCATGGCTCTCAGGCCAGCCTGTATACGACACACCATGGCAGGGAGCAAGCCCAGTCTTGCCCCGAACAACAGACGCACGGCAGGCCACAGGATATTTCGGTGGATGGGGTCCGCGGACGCGATGCCGGGCACCGCTACTCGACGCAGCCATAGGGAGAGAAAGCCAGCCAGCCTGGCTTCCTCAGACAAAGGCCTGCGGCAGCGCCTCAAGTAACTATAGGCCTTAGTGCCTTCAGGGTACTTTCCTACCCCGTCATTGAGAAACTGATCTGGAGCTTTAGCCTCCTCCATAAGATCCTCGACGACCTGGGCACTGAGCACGCCCAAACAGTTCATGGGCTCATTCTTGCCTCCCGAAACTTTCTTTGACTTGACGGACCTGGTCCGGTAGAAGAAGAGGTAGGACATCCACTTAGTGGTGTAAGCCAAATCAGAAGGCTCATTATAAAAAGTAGTGCACGCGAAATAGTGGCACATCAGCTCCTGATACACCTCCACAACCCGAGGGTCCGAGTCCTCCAACTCCCGGTTGGTAGGAACATACTCTTCATACGGGGTATCCCCCATCGGCAGTCTCGAGATCACTGCCATTTCGTGGAGGGCCAACCCCAACTCCCCCAGTGGGGTGGCGAAGGTCCCGGTGAGCGAAATGTATCGCTCCATCAGTGCCATAAATAGCTTAGGGTTGGGAGGTAACCCAACACTCGTCGTGCTCACGGCAGCATACAGTCCTATGACCTCCAGCTCTCTCCGAAAATGCTTCAAAGCCCAGTCAACTAGGCAAGTCCATCGGAGGTTTGCTGGGGTGATCCACCCGTTGCACCGAGGATTCTCTTTGGGGTATACCCCACCTCGCACCATGAAGTCGTTGCAGAAAGTCGGCATTTGGACCGGCTGGATCACTGAACTGTCTTCACTCGGGACGCTGCCCGGGCACAGTCCCCTGAACAACGTCACGACGCCATAAGGACGACTAACAAACGACCCCTGGTCAGCTCCTTTCAGATGAAAGATCTTTCCCGGCTTGCCGTGAAGATCGGGAGTCAGCGTCCACGACATCCTCCTGGGATGTGTGGCATGGAAGAAAGCCGAGATGGGATAATCTCTCGACATCATGGGCAGATACAAGACCACACTCTCGGCGGGGAAAACCCAGGGTTCTCTCTTGGGCTTCGTATGGGACTGTTTGTCTATCATGTCCCCAAAGAGAAAGGCCGGCTTGATGTACTGGTCCCCGTCTATGTACGTCAGGGGCTCTCGGTTAATCATGTTCAGCAATGTCCGCTCACCCTGAGCCGATATCAAAATCCCCCTCCCTTCAGGATACTGGGGTCCGGAGATAGGAAATGTCATGTGCGACAGATCCTCCAAGTAGTTCGAGTGCAGCATCCCGACAGCGGAACCCATCACCTCGGCCAGTGGAGACTCATGCAAGTTAACTGCAAAAGTGCAAGGAAAAAACTTTATTACAAATCTTGCAACACAAAGAACTAGAAACGACAGTCCGTGCTTTACGCCAAGACTGTACAAAATTTGGTCATTTTACGCCGAAAGTCACATCCTGAAGCGTAATTGGCGGTATACAGTCCGTGCTTTACGCCAGACTGCCAAAATTCTAGTTATTACGCCGGAGGTCCCATCCAAAGCTTAAAACTAAAATTTTATAGTATACACCAAGTTTTCGGCAGTCAGAACTTTTACGCTCAAAACTGCAAAAATATGGAGTTTTTACGCTGGCACATTAGAAATGTGGGCGTAAAAGATGAAAATATCTCCGTGCGTCATCTTCCTCAAAGAGGCTATCAGCACAGGAGATGACCTAGCGCGGTCACGTTCAACGTGTGCGAAGGATTTTTCGTCGTTCTTTATCATCCCAAAGGCTATACCTCTAAGGCCGGGTGCGCTACTCGTCGGCAGGATGCTTCGCTCAGAAGGAAGTTCACCTTGCCCGATCGAAGACTCTCTCGCTGGGGCAGAAGAACGAGAAGAAGAGCCTATACTCTTTTCCTTGGTGGAGGGGGTTTATTTCGGCGCCATTTCTGAAAACTCGGATTGCTCGGAGAAAGAACGAGGGAAAAAACTCAAACAATCGAAGGCTCTCTTTAGCAGAAGACGGATAAAAAAAATTTCTCTCAAAAGCTTGGGATATATATAGAGTTTGGGTCGACTCCTCGAATCCTCAGACGGGCTCCTCGAAACCCCAACCAAATCTCACAAATAAAATATTTGGTTATGATTGGGTACTACGTCAGCCCACTACTCTCGAAAGACGGACAGTCAGCAAATCCGAAGAGTTTTTCGTACAAAAGCAGGTCAGCGGTTCCTATGCTAAAAGAGCTTTCTACGCTCGACCACAACAGATCTACGGTTTTACGCTTGCAAGCTACAAGTCTATGGTTTTATGCCCGGATGCCTTTGTGCTCGGTAGCTTTTATGCTCGAGAGGCTACAAACCTACGACTTTACGCTCAGCAGATACCAAATCGATGATCTCACGCTCGATGGCGTTTAGTTTACGCTCGGAGGCAACAGATCCGCAACCTTATGCTCGAAAGATTTTTTTTCACAGGCTACAAATCTACAGTTCTACGCTAAGGAGCTTTCTATGCTCGACAGCAACAGATCTACGGTTTTATGCTCGCAAGCTATCAGTCTATGGTTTTATGCCCGGATGCCTTTGTGCTCATTAGCTTTTACGCTCAAGAGGCTACAAACCTACGACTTCACGCTCAGCAGCTCCGAATCTACGATCTCACGTTCGGTGGCTTTCTACGCTCAATAGACTACAAACTCAGGATTCTCAGCTCATCTACACTACGGATCTCTGACTTTCTGCATATCCGAACAGCAAGGCGGTCGATTACAGGAGTTCACACAGAAGATACTCCTTCTTGACCTCAATATATCCCGAGTACCCGAAGCATACAGAGTTCAAGCATTGCGAAATAACTCTTCTCGGGTCGAATTGGAGGATCATCCAGACTCCAGTCTGAATATCTCGTCTATCAAGATGGCAACTCAGTTTGACAGCCATTTTTCGACCCTGTTCCAAGGGATTTTTGAGAAATCATTCTTGAAGACGAAGTCTGAACAAAAATTCTGTTCATCAGAAGTAAAAACAACAGTTCAGAGCTCTACGCGGTTCCTCAGTCCTAGCAACAGGACAGTTCTAAATATTCAAAATGCTCAACAGCGTTCTATGGACTATTCGCTATGCATAAAGGACAGGACTTAGCACTCTTTCTATACAGAGTCGGCATAGATAATCAGACGTATCAAAGCTACACATATTCAGACTTCACAGCAACGTATGGCAAAACGATCATATACGGAGAAGGACGATGATTTTATTAAAGATTAAAGTCATAATTACATATGAGGGAAATCCTGTCTACAAAGGGTTTTTCTTCATTTTCATGATTACAACCGAGGGAAACTCCGTCGACAGGAGGGCTTCCTCATCATCGTCTGAAGATTGCCCAGAAGCTGTTCTGACAGGAACTCGCAGGGGCACAATTCTTCATCCATCTTCTCCAGCAGTCAGTCAGTTCTAGCAAACTGACTGACATGGCAATGAACAACGGCGGGAGAATACAGAGTTGGGGCTTGCATAAGTTATGCAGATCCCATGCTCCGTGTGCCATGACAGATTGAGTTAAGATATTTTACCCAACTCAATGCCCGAGGTCAGAGCTAGTTGCTGTTCTCACCCCCGGAGGTAACTGGAGAAGGCGCCACTTGCAAGCCGCATGGTCAAATATGACCCTTCCCCTCTCCCGAAGAACAGCCATACAAAGTTGCTGATTATCCCGAGCAAGGGAGGCTAAGATATCCTTCCATGATCCATCGTTGCAGTGGACACTTGCTCGAAGACGCCATCTTTTTTGGCTCCTTACACGCTGGAAGAACATGATCTCCTTCTTCCTCAGATCGACCCGGCGATCATCTCTACGTGGTAATGGAAATGTGGGGAGAACAGGTTAACTCCCCCCGCCTTTTTATAGGCGAAAGAGGTCACACCGGTCCCCAATAAATCCGCCATAAAGTCAGCATCGACCGTTTCAACGCTCCATTCAGAAATGTTTCGAGTCACGAGGAGCGGTTCATGCTTCATTCAAAGCGTTTCAAATTTTGAGGAATTTGAAAGCTTTGAAGGGGGTCTTGTAGAAGCATAAAAAATACGCCGGATGACTATACGCGGCATATTGGTGCAGAGCAGCGTAAGCAGAGGCCTTCAGAGCCATCAAGCGTTCAACAGAGCTCTTTCTGCTAAAACGCAGCATGAAATATGAAAGCTCAAAAGGACCATCCGCATAAGGCAGTAAGTCCAAGCCGCTTCAGGGTAAACAGGGTACGCCATCGCCTCCAGGGCGTAAAACTCATCCTCTTTCAGACGCAGCATTGAGGTGTACAAGAGACGCTTCGTATTCTCCAAAGTGAACCTGTCAGACCCTGCAATAAAGATCCTGCAATGAACCTGACATCTGGACTTCTGACAAAGGGATACGGCTCAACTACCCAGACGACGGCTATAATGATAGCACAGCACTGCGACCCAGGCTGTCAAATACCGCCATTCCCATTGCGTAAGCTGCTTTTACAAACACGAAGGGATACGCTGCTTGTTTTAAACAGGCAGACACGAGCTGTTTACGTTCTGCAGTAGACAAACCGCCTGCAACATCAAAAGCTGCACTCCCTACGGGGTCGAGGCACGTCTCTTCGTCTAATTCACAGAGCGGTGACAGTTTCTCAAGGCACGTCTCTACGACTGATGCACACAAGGGGTTGCAGACCTTCAAAGACACGCCTCCACATTTAATGCACAGGATGGTGGCAAATCTCGGCATTTAATGCAAAAGATTTGATTATATCTTCAAAAGTCGTAATTTCGGCTAAGACGTTCCCATCAGCACTCTGACACGGTACGCAGCGGCTTCTATGCCCATCCAGCTCCTACGCCTGCTCGGCCTCTATGACCACTCAGCTTCTACGCCTGCTCGGCCTCTATGACCATTCGGCTTCTACGCCTGCTCGGCCTCTATGACCACTCGGCTTCTACGTCTGCTCGGCCTCTATGACCACTCGGCTTCTACGCCTGCTCGGCTTCAACGTCCATTCGGCTCCTATGCCTGCTCGGCCTCTATGACCCCTCGACTTCTACGCCTATTCGGCTTCTACGCCTATTCGGCTTCTATGCCAGTTTGATAACTATTTTGCTTCTATGCCATGGTGACAGACATTTGGCTTCTATGCCAACCTCTTCTACACAATGGATACCTACCTACGTGGCTTCTATGCCATGATCTTCGTAGCGATTATACGCATTTTGTCTCTTAGTTGGTGTCATGCCCCAGTCCCAAAATATCGAGGGACTAGACACGTGGCAATGGCCAACAACACGCACCGATGGACAAACCCAATTTAATGGATCCATCGGGGCATACTTAAGCTGTATTATAATAGTCAGGGTTTACTAATCTCATCCACAGAATAAAGACAAAAATATCAGAAAAAGAAATAATAAACAACAACCAGTCAAAGTAAATAAAATCGGGGAACAACCCGATATTAAGTCTGTTACAATGTTCTCATAAACAGGAATAAAGAGTTTAATTAAACAGGAAAGAAAGTCTATTTGCCATAAAGACTGAGCATGGTGAAGCAATTGTTCAGGAGAAGTCCTCAGCGATCACCTCGTTCTCAGGTTCAGGTACTGCTCCGAGTAGTGCTCCTGTTCCGTACACCTCAGGGTAGATCTCGTCTGCTAAATCTGGGAACATAATCCATTCCAGGTCCTCAGGGGACATATCAAGGTACAGAAAATACAAGCCAAAATAATGCAGTACAGAAATAAAGGAACAATAGGGTAAGTAATTAAACTAGCTAAGTGATAATGCAAGTGAGAGTTATTAGTCATACTCAGGCTGAGACTACTACAGGATCAGTGTCAAGAAACCATAGCAGTATTTTCTCGATGGGCCAGAACTAGTGCCAAAGCTCTGTGTCAGAGACTAGGACACATCCAGATGACAATATATATAATATAATCAGCCTTGATATGGTAATACTCTCCCTACCCAATATAATCTCACGTCACAGTTCTCAATGTTCATGTTACGCAAGATTAAACTAATGCAATAAGTCATTTATTAATATCTAAGAAAATAATGTTCAAGTCATGAAATCTGTATCCTATACAGAACTACCTTGAATAGTCAGGAAGATTCTATCTCATGATCTGTGTCAAGTGTCCTGGGTATAATGTACTTGATAGGGCAAGTACAAGAAATATAAATATCACGATATCCATCTCTAGGTGACGTTACACAACCCCGCGTACGGTGTTGGCACCCGACTATTAATCGGAAGCTAAGTAAGTCACTCGGCACTAGGGTTAAGCATGTACAACAGTCACAGGGAATAAAACAAGAGAACAAAATGAATCAATAAACTGCATTTATGGCAAGGTACACTTGCCTGGGTTTTTGGCTCCAATTGTTGCTCTGGCTTTAGCGGGGTTTGCAAGCAGTACTTCGGTTGCTGAAATAGACATCACCATCAGATCCAAAAAATATTAATCAGCTAAAAATGCCTGTCCTTGAGTCCAATTTGTAGACAAGGGCAAAAATGACATTTTTGGGTCAAGGCGGGGTCCACATGTGGCCCACTATGCACCGAAAAACACGTAAGGGTTAAAGGCCTCCAAAATAGTCAATCTTAGTGTCAACAGGTCAGGAACGATGATACCAACCCAACGAAACTTTCAGAATTGGATTCCGATGAGCCGTTCTCAAAATCGCCCGTCGAGTGGAGCTTATGGGGCCCACGACACGCAATTTTGTCAACGTTCTCAGAATCGAACCAAACTTGGCTCACAGGACCAGCGTATTGCTACGAGTCTGACGGCGCAAGTTTCGTCTCAATTCGACGTGTGTACACTAAGTTACGCGAGAACCAGAAAGGTCGAATACGGGACGGTGTCCGCGGATACGCATTGATTCCGGTATGCACGCACATCCGAATCAGCTTCTGCAAAATCCTGCACGTCCGTATCAACGACGCGCACGTATCTGTGAAGACCGCACGCAACCAAGTCATCCCGTTTGGCGGAGCATACTCAGTTCTGGGGTGAATCAGGGCGTTAATTTTCCTATTTTTGGATCGCGGTTCGCGATCGCCACAGGACGCGATGCACCGAGCGGATTGCACGGGCACAGAGGGGGTCATGCAGGCTACCCAATGCAACTGACATAATCGAAAACAGAGCTACGAGTAAGTAGATACAAGTACCTGAACAGGGCTCGAAAATATCGTATCCTTCGTGTTCGACTCGTGTCCGACACGTGTCCGGAAAACTAGGGTTAGGGTTCTGGGCTACTAGCCGGAGCTTGGCGGCACCGCGGCTAGGCCCTGGGGTCGTCGGAGGTTGGCGACGAGGCTGGCGGCTCTCGGACGGCCGGAGGCGGCGTGCTGGGGCAGCGCAGGCGGCCGGCGGAGCTCACTGGTTCAGGGAAGGGTCTGGGAAGAAAGAGGAGGGGTTGTCGATGTCGTCGGGCGGTTAGGGACTAGTCGGTGGCGGGTCCTGGCCGAGCGGGTAAGGAAGAAGATGGTGGCGGCAGGCGACAGGCGGAGGTCGCAGGGCTGCGGCGTCGGGTTGCAGGTGGCGGCGTCAGGTTGCAGGTGGCGGCGCCGGAGGGAATTTGGCCGGAGGGGGCGGGGTTCTAGGGCTTTTATAGGGGAGGAGTGGGGAGTTGGTGGGGCGGCCGGTGGAGGTAGAGGGAGAGGAAGAGGGAGCGGGTCGGCGGCGGCCGTTTGGGTAGCCGGAGCAGCGCGGCTGCCGGCGGCGGGGACGCGAGAAGTCGGGGATCGGTTTGGAAGAGAAAGGGTCTAACGGGTCGGGTTTGGGCGGACGGGTCGGGTCCTAGCGGATCCGGCCCGATCCAAATATAAATTCGGGTCGGTTTCGGGTTAATGGGTCGGGTCTGGGTTGTACCCGGATCCGACCCGCTAAGAATTGGTTCAATGAACCCGGTCCGGTTTGGTTCAGTTTGGTTTGGTTTATTTAATATAAACCCGGTTTATTTTTGGTTTAATTATATAATTAGTTTTAGGGCTTTAAAAATCCATCCGGGGTCCAATAAATTCCCAAAAAATACCCTATGTCTAGTTTTTCATTTTATACCATAAAATATTATTTTCATAATATTTTAATATTATTTAATAATAATTAAAAATCATTTAATAATTAAAATACCTGAATTTAATTACAGAAAAATCCCAAAAAATTCCAGAAAATTATGAAAAATCCAATTTTAAAAATTCTTGAAAATCAGGGGGTTTACAGTTGGACCCGCGTCACACGCTTATTCAAAGGATCATCTATACGCATGCATTGGTTACTTTAACCGTTGTATAAAAGGGTGCTGTACTTTCCACTCCTCGGTTTTTACACCGACGGAGTGGTCACTGTCACTAAAACTCTATAAATAGAGACCTCTATCAATGAGGAAAAGGGTCAAAAAAATTGGTCAAGAAACCAATATCAGATCCAAGGTCGAACTTCCAAGAAAGATCGAACCAGAGGTCAAGAGAGAGAGAGAGAGAGAGAATCCGGAGCTCAGGCAGAGAGTAGGGATCGACGATTTTGGCATCGTGCATCCACCCTCTTTTGCAACCCTCGAAGCTGCTTCCTGTCTTCTACGGCACCTCTTCAACATCGTGTAGTCCAAGGGCTAAAGTGATCGACTGCAGATCAGACACCTATAGCAATATTTACCCAGATTAAATAAATTGTACTCCCATATCCTCATATAGGATCAAATTGTACAAGTTTGTTTGTAAACCAAAGAAGGCGGATTTCGTATAAACCCCATCCCGAATACATTTTTCATTCTTTCGTTTAATACCACAAACAACAGTGGCCTTGTAGCGATCAACACCACATAATCTGTACACATCTTCATCCTTGTCGTCTTTATAGTATAACATGCACCCGTTACGACATGCATCGATTTTCTCGTATCCCATCCAAAGTGATCTCACCATCCTCTTAGATCGATAGAAGTCTTTAGGCAACTTTGCACCCTCGGGCAAGATCTCTATAATCAAATCGATCAGTCGATTATAGCATTCTTGCGATATGTTAAAATCAGACTTGATGCTCAATAATCTTGTAACCACCTCCAACAGTGAATGATCCTCACAACCAGGATATAGTGGAGTCCTTGCATTCTCCAGCAACTCCATAAACTTTGCAGCATTGGTATTCGGTGCCTCCTCACCTGCATCATAATTGTCCGGATTGCAACTAGGTCCCGCCGCATCATAATTGTCCGGATTGAAACTAGGCCCCGCCGCATCATAAACCATGTTCACCCACCCGTCGTCGTAAGTATCGTGGTCGTGGACATCCATATACGGCTCCACATAATGCTTCGACTCCGATGCTAGAGACACAAGTTCTCCGTGCGTGGTCCACTGATAGTAATTTGGTGTGAAGCCCTTCGAGTATAAATGATATGTGACTTCCACTTCTGGATGATATTGCCTGTTGCGATATCTCACACACGGACACTTAATTTTTGTACCGTCCATGTACTAAAGGAACGCTTTGGCGAACTGCAGGAACTGCTGTACATCCTTAATGAATTCATCCCGCACACCGCACATATCATCAGGATGACGGTTGTACATCCATAAACGATGACGCAGATAGTAATTCATATTCATTTATAGATACTTCTGCAAAAATGACAGTATGTATCATATAAATCATTACATATAGTAATTTATCACCTAACTTCATAACTTAACCGTACTATAAAAATCATAACTGATATAATACATACTTTCATTTATCAAAACTGCAGCTGCCCCCAACCCCATAGCACTATGAACTGCACTATAAGTATGCAGTCAATACACTACAGATAGTGTGCCATACTACAGAACTGCAGCTGCCCCCAACCACACTCCTAACTCACAGACTTACCTCAGCATGCTCCAATGCACATTGGGCTGATGTGCCTCAAGTCTCCCCCTGCTCACTACTAGTAAGCAGTGCTCACTGTTGCTGTTACCTCTACTTGCCATGCTTACATGTGTACCTCAATCTATGTGCTTGTGGGCACTCAAGCCCCTCACATATTCACCATTATACATCTAAAACCCAACTTGAGTCACGCGCGCTAACTGATACACTTGTATCAGTATACACCATCTCCTCACTCATTTACTGCTAACATTAAGTACCATAAAATTAAAATATATTTCCCTCAATATCATTATTTTCTTTCCTTAATTTAAAGCTCTGAGTACAATATGTAATAAGACACCATAAGTGTTCATTTGTTAAAAAATAAAGTCAAGTTATACATAATAGACAATAGCACAAGTACATGAACCAAATATTTTTACACTTTAAAATTTATCTGTGAATTCACAAGTAGTATAGTAGCTGACATTTTTCTATAGGGGTGGTCATGGCCCCATTTTTTACTAGACAGGTTCGTCCCTGTTCTTTTATAAGAATTGACAGAAAAAAAATTATGATCGATTGTCAACCTCGCGTACACTATACTTTTTTGGTTAGAGTTGAGAGTATTTTGTTTTGAAGACATGACTTTATGGAAGAATATCTACATATGCTAATAGCGAATTCAAGATGAAGAAACTACTATATTTTAATTATTTAGTAGGAACAGGAATCTCATTAAATGATAAAGAACTGTATGAGAATCCCTGAGCCTATGGCGCAAACCTCTGCGCTTTTGTTTCTCAAAAATACTTCTTAAAGAAGTTATCTACCAAGCAATCACTTTTGTCTTAAATCATTCGATTTAAAACTCCATGGTAGTTTACTTAAGCATAAGTATTTCCCTCCATGGTAGTCACAGATAGCAACACACCTACCAGGAAGGACCGACAATGAAATAAAGAACCACTGGAACTCCTACCTCAAGAAGAAAGCAAATCCTTATTTATCCTCCAATTCTCAAGACTTGAGTACCAACCATGTTCTCGTCGACGCCGTCGTCGCACATGAATCACCATCGCTCATCGACTCGGGCCAGTCGGCCCTAACCCTAACCCCATGTCAAAAAACCTAACCCTAACCCTAACCCTAGGTCCTGATCAGTGTCTGTGTTAGTGTGTATGTGTGTATGCCATATCTGTGTCTGTGTCTGTGTCAGTGTGTGTGTGTGTGTCGTGTCTGTGTTAGTGTCACATGTGTCCTGTGAGAGAGAGAAAGAGAGAGAGAGAGAGAGAGGGAGAGAGAGAGAGAGAGAGTTAGGGTTTACCTAGAGCTCGAGGAGGAGGAGGGGGATGCCGGAGTAGCCGCGGTGGAGAGCCGGTCGACGGAGCAGGGGGGGAAATTTTTTTCTTTTTGAAATTTTGAGAGATGGGAAAAAATGAAACCGAGCCCTAATTAACCAAATTTTAGCGACGTTTAGCGACGTCCAATAAAAACGTCGCTAAATTAAATTTTAGCGACGTCAAGGACGTCGCTAAATACGTTGCTAAATATTTTTAATATAAACGTCGCTATATACGTCGTTAAATGTCGCTAACTTAGACATATTAGCGACCTTTAGCAACCTTAATTGAACTTATAGCGACTTATCTTTTAAATTCTTAATAAAAGTCGCTAAACGTCGCTAAATATCGACATTTAGCGACGTCTAGCGACATTTTTATAAGGAGTCACAAATTTATATATTATTATCGACGTTTCTTTTGACGTCGCTAAAATACGTCGCTAATCCCGTTTTTTCTAGTAGTGATCACTAACTAACGTATGACTGAAACTAACATCTATTGATACTCCTCATGGCTACCCTCAAATCCAACTCTGAACCAACTCAACACACTGTCACTACCAATCCATGGCTGCACAAGTTGATGTGGTTCAGTTCTCACATACACACCCAAGCACTTAACAATATACTACCTTCTACTTGCGGCTGCTGTAACCAATGTTACTGATGCTGCTGTTTTCTACTTGCTGCTACCGCTCTTGATCTTATTTCCTCACTAATCAGTACACTTGAGCAGTGCCAACATCAGTTAGCTTTGCTGATTGCAATCACACAGGTAACACATTACCTTGCCTCTTTCACTGTAGGCTTCTAACACACCAATCCAATCATGACCCATTGATACTAGGTGATACTCACTGATACACTTGAACTTGCTAACATACTGTCATGACCCGCACCCGGATGAATCGGACACGAGTACGTGGGTACGTCCAGCCTACGCCGCAGTGTCAGCGGTAGTACGATGTCTAGATCATATTCACAGGTAAATTTAAATCTAGCTCATCCACAAAAATAAATAGGCAAGGATAATAACAGGAAATAGGAATGCTAAGATTTCATAAAAAAAATATGACAAACAGATCCATAGTTTATTACAGAACCAGAAGATAAATCGGGGACAGACCCGAGTACTATGCTGAAAGAAAAATACTAGCTAACTGGCTACTACTCCTCAAAAGTAGTCTCCTGAGTAGGAACCGGCTCCTCAAATGTATCATCTGCTACCTCATATGGGCCATAAAAGGTGGGGGCATAGTCCTCATCATCGCCTAATATCAACGGATCCAGTCAGGAAAGGAGCAAAGTACCAATGCACAATAAAGCTTAAACTAAATATTTATGACAAGTAGTGAAAATTGACTAAGTAACATGTTAAGAATATGCATAATAAGTAGTAAAATTAACTAAGAGTTAATTGCTGTAAATCAGGGATATGAGTAAACAGGAAATATAATGAGACAGGAAAATGGAACTACAACAAGACAAGAAACTATGTGTAAAAAATTATGTATTAGAATACATAGTTGGCATGTAGGGGTTTATAAGGCTAATAAGGCCGTCATAGACGACTAGCAGTCAGGAATAATCGAGTATAAGGCTGATGGTACAGTCGCGTACCAACAGCTAGCAGTCAGGACAGGGGGAAGGGTAAACTACATGCCTCCTAGTATTCTCCCTCCCGACACGAAAAGCAAGACATGAAATCCAAATTCTAACACTAAGTGTAAGCATCCAATGATACTAGTAGAGCAAGGAACTAATTATCACAATATAAAGAATAAACTTGAAGTGCAGGTACTTGCCTGATGTTTGAATTCCACTACGATTCTGTTCTCGGGGAAATTTCCAGAAATGTGTCCGAATGCTGAAATAAATATTACCATCATGCTCAGAAGATATCAAATAGCTAGAAACGCCTGTCCTTGAGTCCAATTTGGAGACAAGGGCAAAAATAGCAATTTTGGGTCAAAACGGTGTCCGCATGTGGGCTCGCTTTGCACCAAAAAATGTGTCAGGGTCAAAGGTCTCCAAATTCACCAAACTTAGTGTCAACAGGTTAGGAACGATGCTACGAACCCAACGGAACTTCCAGAATTGGATTCCGATGAGTCGATCACAAAATTGCCCGTCGAGCGGGGCTTGTGGGGCCCACGACACTCGATTTTGTCAACATTCTCAGAATCGAACCAAACTTGGGTCACAGGACCAGCGTATCGCTACGAGTCCGATGGCGCAAGTTTCGTTTCAATCCGACGTGTGTACACAAAGTTAGGGCATGATCCAGAAAAGTCAAATATGGGACGTTGTCCGCGGATACGCGTTGATCCCGGTGTCCACGCACACCCGAATCGACTTCTGTGAAATCTCATACGTCCGTATCAACGACGCGCACGTATCTGTGAAGACCGCGAGCGACCAAGTCATCCCGTTTGCCGGGGCGTCCCCAGTTCCGGGGTGAATCGGGTCTTTATTTTTCCTGTTTTTGGATCGCGGTGTACGATCACCACAGGACGCGATGCCCCGAGCGGTTTGCCGGGCACCAAGAGGGTAATGCAGGCTACGCACTGCAATTTACGGAATTAAAAATGGGGCAGTGAGGAGAAAGTTACACGTACCTGAACAGGGGTCGAGAAATTGGAATTTCTCGTGTCCGTGTCGTGTCCGACATGAGCCGACACGAGCCGACACGAGAACTAGGGTTAGGGTTAGGGTTCTGCTTGGCAGGAGGCGGCGGTCCGGCCGGAGCTGAGGCAGAGGGAGGTCGGGGACAGGGTCGCCGGGGGGAGCTGGGGCGGTCGGAAGCTTCACCGGGCGGGTGAGGCGGCCGGAGCGGGGAAGAAGGAGGAGGAGATCGAGGGCAGCGGGGTCGGCTGCGGGGCGAGGCGGCTTGGGGCGAGGCGGCGCTGGGTGAGGCGGCTCACGGCGAGGTCAAGGGAGGAGACGGGGGCTGCGGTGGCGGAGGATAGGGTTCCGGCGAGGGGGATAGGTGGCCGTAGAGGCTCGGGGGAGAGGGGTTAAATAGGGCAGGGCCGCGGCGTCGAGGGGCCGTGGAAGGCGGAGGTCGTGGCGGGGTTGCCGAAGGGTGCGGGGTGCGTGGCCGGGTGAGGCACCGCGTGGCCGGGCAGGGCGGCGCTGGAAGCGGGCGGCCGCCGGAGAACGCGGGGAACGGGGCGACTGGGTCAGGGGGGAAGCGGGTAGCGGTCGGGTGCGGGTCGGGTTTGGGCAGACCCGACCCGACCCGTTAGGGTATTGGGCCGGGCTGAGGGGGCTGGGTTTTGGGCCGGTTTAATAATTAATAAATAAATAATTAAGTAATTAATTAAATAATAAATAATAATAGTTTTTAAGTGTTTTAAGTGTTTTAATATTGGTCCGAAGGCGAATCAAGCGCACTATGGTTGATCAGACCGTAATACACTGATTCTGAAATGTATTATTGTGGGCCTCCCCAATAATACACTTGTCATGAACAAGCTTGAAAAAGAGTAAGCTTGCAAAACTAGGCTATAAAATAGCAGCATAAGTCAAGTACAGCAAAATTAAGTGCGCTAGATGATGATGAAAGGAGGTACAAATTATTTAAGTTCACAAAACAACACACAATAAATAATAAAGACTCTACAATCTCTACAGTTATCAAATATAAAAGCATACCAGGTTATTAGCAAGTTCAAAATTACTAGGTTGGGGCTGAGGTCACGAACCAATAGGCACGAGCTAAAACAAGACTAGAAACGGATAACTACAAATCACTTACGCGCATTAGCTACTCCATTAGATACTAGGTGATACTCACTGATACACTTGAACTTGCTAACATACTAACCCATATACTAACTGATATCACCCCACCCTCTATACATTCTCTTGCAACTAAAATCAAATGCACACACCCCTAATAGTTCTATTTTGTGACAGGGAATACTTAGATCTCTGATACATAGTCCATCCTGATAACACACCTATATATGACTGATACACGATCAGTCGTTACACACAGTGTATCCTCACTGAACCCGGGCCCTTGGCTCCCCCTCTCTTAACAACTAAAATGCTCACACTCTGATAAATTCAGATATCAGTTAACTTCTTCCTTACCTTAGTGCAATACTTAGCAGTGCACCTAGTGGACTGCTGCTACTGATCTTACTTTCTACTGTTGCTGTTGCAAAAGAACAACAGTGTAATTCACTATTGTGGCAGCTTTCCTCCACCGTTGCCATGTATCAAACATCTGATACATTATCAAACCCCCACACAACTGATATCCCAAGTCTCCCCCCTTACACTTTGCTGCCCACACAGCAACTGCAACCAAACCCGACCAACTTCACTTCACAACTGGACAACAATAGGTGCACCAATACCTTGTTACCCGAGTCTCCCCCCTCCCTCACATAAACTGATACACTCCAGTCTAGTACCACTGATTACACATTTACATATGAACTAACACACACACACACGCACACACACAATACTAACTATGCACAGCATAGTGCACACACAGAGTCACCAGTGTGTATAGTGAGCTCTCACAATGAAACACACACACACACACAAATATTTCATTAAACACTTGCTGGGTATCATGATGCACGCCCATGAAGCACCACTCCAAAACCCATAAAACATCAAACACATATGATATCATATCTAAATAGCTAGTGTGTGTGTGTATATATATATATATATATATATATATATATATATATATATATATATATATAGTGAAGAGTGATAATAATTGGGCAAAAATCCCAAATTTGAGGCACAAAACAACATTCCACAAGAAGAAATCCTAGATCTAAATAAATGAAGGTTTCTAACACTTAGATCTAGCCAAATAGAGTCAATTTCACATATGGGAGGGTTCATGTAAGTCCAATGGATATTTTTAACCATGAATAGCGTAAAAAATAGAGAGTTACCTAGGTTTTGAGGGACCTCCTTGAAGAACTCCGAATTTGGACACGAGAAAGACGAGAAGCAGACACGATCCTCAATACTTGGACTAATTTTTAAGCTTTCTCTAGCAATGACAAGCTCCTTAATCTCCTTGGGAAATAAAAATAACATGGATGAGATTTGGAATGGATTGATTAGGGTTTTCTCTCAAAATTTTGGGGTTGAACTAATGGATGCTACTATGAATAAAGAGGATTATATATATACTCTCCTTTGGGTTAGGATTAGGTTTGTGTTATGATGGTTTGATTTGACTCAAAAGCCCCTTTCATTCTTTCATGAATAGGATCTTAAAATTTATAGGAAGGAATATTATATTCTTGAGTCCAAATAGATTTAATGGTCCTAATCTAATCATGACTAACTAGTGGTTCACCTTAACTAGTCTAACTTAAATAAATAATCCATTAGTCACATATTATATATACACATAAAAATTTAAATTATAGCATTTTACCAAAATATCCTTGTTCGAAAAATGAGGTGGTTACGGGATCCCCACGTAACCTCTACGATGTCTTCTGCAGCAAACCATTCGTCCGAACGGCCCGCCACTGATCAACCACCTTCCACCCAAGCGCATCAACCAGGCAAGTTCATCCAAGGCCCCCTCAGGCCCTCCACTCAGGAGAACTCAAAGAAAGCCACCTTCCACACAATAAACGAACCAACACTAGCCCCAAAACCCTCACAAAAGAGGAACAAAAAAGCGCCTCCCCCAATAGGTACGACTATCATGCTCCGCTCTACATCCAAAGCCACCCCCTCAAGCTGCGCCCTTCCCAAACATAATGTTTAAAGCCATCTTTTGGAATGTTAGAGGCATAACAAATAAACCCAACTTAAGAAGACTCAAGATTTTATGTAAAATGCATTTAGTTTCTTTTGTTGCAATCTTTGAACCTAAAGTGCTCGCCTCCAAGCTTACCTCATAAAAGCTCAAACTAGGGTTTGATGAAGTCTTCTCCAACACTATAAGAACATCTGGGTCATGGCTAGACATGACACCTACATTTCCTTAGTTGACTTCTCTGATCAAGCTTTTTTTTGTTAAAGCTAACCATCCAGCTATTAGCCAAGACTTCCTCATCTCCACTATCCAGGGTGCTAACACCAAATTCTTCAGAAGAGAATAATGGGACCATCTGAATGACATTCACTCCATATGGCAGCTCATGTGGATGGTATGAGGTGAATTCAACAACATCTCCGCTCTGAAGGAAAGGGTTAGCGGGATCGCTCCTGACTCAGCCATTATCCACGAGTTCATCCCCTTTCCAATTGGCCTGGGTTTATCAGAGTGGTCCTTCACTGGCAGTACCTATACTTGGCATAATGTCAAGAAGGGCCCACACATATAGATGTCGCGTCTTAATCGTATTCTCTCTAAAGAGAAGTGGTGGTCCTTAAGCATGCAAAACTCCTACGATACACTCAACTGTACTGAATCAGATCATGCTCCTTTACTGGCAGCTGCCTCTCCATTTTCCTCTTCTAGACATAAACCTTTCAGATTTCTCGACCTATGGTGCTCCCATGAAGAATTTCTAGCATTCGTCTAGGAGGCTTGGAACTCGATTTATCATCATAATTGTCTAGGCGCTATCCAAATGGAGCTTCAACACATATGGCAACATATTTTATTCAGTTATCACAACTGAGGATGACGTTAAGGCAGCTGAGCATGAACATGATGTAAATCCCGCTATTTTATATAGATTTTTTTATAGTTAATTACATGTAAAGGTATAATTACGCTCATTGACGTAAATAAGTATTCATGTATACTAGGGTGTGCATGAATATATTGCACTACCAAAATAATACATATTAGCGACATCCAAAAATGTCGCTAATATGTAAACTAACGTTGCTAAAAATAATTTGGCGATGTAATTAACGATGTTTTTACGTTGTCGAGTATTACATGGTCACTGACAGCAAAAATGTCGTTAGTTGTCGTTGTAGCGACGTATATTTGCAACGAGAAGATGTGGCAGAATATGCGACGATTAGCGACATATCGTCGTTAAATTGGCAACGTAAGCTTTGGTCGCAACACATCGCTATATTAGCGACTTTACAAGCGATATTTTGCTGCAACAATGCTCACATGTCAAGTTTTGCAATGTCAGCATATTAGCGACATGTAGCGATGTGCTTGCGACGTCCACGGTACCAGATAGCGATGTTTTGATACTTGTTAGCGACGTAACTGTACGTCGCAAAACGTTGATAAGTAAAAATAAAATAAAAAAATAATGCATTTTGTAAAATATTTTCCAATAGAACTCTACCTGCAATTATAAAATCATAGTTTATATAAATAGACCCGAAGTAACCCTCCGTTGAAATCCCTGGGTTCGTCGACCCATTCGGTAGAACACTCAACACCGGTAAATTCACATACAGTTAATATGAATAATAAACTAAACTCACATAGAAAGAAATCTATAAAGTTACATTACACTAAATATGTCCCAAGAAGTAGATAAATGAATTTAAAATAAGTGTCACATACGTCTCAGAATGTAATAAAAAGTATAAAATAAATACATCAAAGACACAAGAATGGGCCAATACACACAAACACACTAAAACTATCCAAACAAGGACTACTAATGATCAGGAGGAGCACCGTCGCGCATCTGGATAGAAGGAACTCATACAGTTCCTGTGAAAGCATTACTGATGCCGATGGAGGAGGCAGTGATGGAGGTGGTGTTGATGCCAATAATCCAGGAGGATATATCTACTCCAATGTTAGAAGTCGAGCATTGTATGAATCCATGGTAGATACCATCCTCGAAGTGCTCTTCGCCACAGACCGACTCATCACATCCTGCGTCGCATGTATCCTCGTAAGTGAGTCACACATGGCCATATGTGACCCCTCTGGTTCCATCTGTCTACGTACCGTAGACGCGGATTGAGTCTCAAAGCTACACTCTGTTGACTGGCTCAGAGTCCAGAGCTCTGTAAGGCTGTGCTCCGTCATCTGGCTCAGAGTTCTGATCTCCATAAGGCTATGCTTGAGCGCATCAAAATGTGCGGTGATCGTCGCATCGTTGGTTTGTGGCTGATACTGGGGCTGCTCCGTAATCCTCCGTAGGAACTCGTCACGCCCTTCAGCAATCTGACGGTCAACGCTCTCCTGGGCTCGTGCCGACGCCTGCGAAGGATGCGTGGAATGCAGACTGACATAGGGGCCCCTGGATGAATGCATCGCAACAAAGGTGTCGTGGGATCTTGTACCGTCGTACGTACCCCTCTGAAGACCACCAACGACGGTCATCAAGAGCTTGTTCGCCGACGAAGCAGTAAAGGGTTGCGAGGAAGAACCAGTCGCTCCCTCTACAGGTGCACTAACAGTCGCCTGCTCATGTAGTCTAAGATACTAGTCTTAAAAAAGTGGTTGCTAACGTCTAAGGTACTTATTACTAACTATATAAATATCTACATTGCATATTTTCTAAGATATATTTAAATTAACAATTGGTAGTAAAACGTACATAGGTCTGCGTGGCCCTCTCATCGATGAGCTTTCCGCACTTCCAATGGGTGGTCAGGAAGACGGTCACAATGTTGGCGTCCTCACCCCTTTGTACCTGTTAAAAAATATTATTTGTTAGTAAAATTAAACATTTTATACTATTTTTATTAAAATAATATATATTTAATATAGTACATACCAGACAACAGAAATATTTTGTCATGGTAATCGAGCCACCATACCACTTTTCTGCCTTCGACCTAGCCGCCTTTGCCTTCTTTGACCTTGAAAGTATCAAGAATAGTGCCCCTGAAAGTCAAATGACACAAAGAGTAAATCGAAGGGACATAATAGATCAACGATCAAATCAGGTACCAGGTCAAGACCAGAGGTATAGAGTAAAATGAAAGATATCATGAAGGAAATAAGTAGATTAAGATATCTAATAAGCAATAACCCCCATATGTCTGAAAAATAGACCTGTTGGGCTACCATAAAAAACTTGTCATGCCCCAGAACCAGAATACTGGAGAGCGAAGACAGATAACGGCCAGCTACGTATACTTGGAGCACGTCGGTACTCCGCATATAAGATAAATCTGTAAAACATGGGGGTTAATACTACAATCCATCAGTCAATCCTAGGTCAAACGGTCCTAGGTGTCTCAATCAAAAGAAGATAAGCAATATGCAAAAAATATGATCATCAGGAGCAAAATAGTAAAGAGTCCCAAACCAAATATACATAGATGTCATGAAGATAGTAATACAAAATAAAGAACTAGTAGAGTATAGGTCATGCATGATCAATACTAGTCATGGTCTAGATATACGCTAATTATGTCAGTTCCCGTGGGCAGAATGCCAAATCCAAAATACGAGCTAACACATGCTCGTGGCTAAACACCTCAAAAGAATATATAGTACGAGATCTAGTGGGGATAGAAGAAAAATCCACTCAGGCTGTCTGGTGCTCAGGGTAGTCACCATCTGTAGGAAGGAAGGTAAGATCCTCGGGCTCTGCTACCAGATCTGGATAAGCAAAACCAGTGGGGTCTGACCTCCAAATAGCAAGTACCATAAAAGAAGCCAAGAGCTATGAACTAAAACCAGCAAAACAACATAGAGCTACAATATGCTAAGCAACATGAATAAATAAATACGGATCGAGACCTGTACGTTATCACTGCACTTATCCGGAGAAAAGAAAAATAATAAGTGAAATAACATATAACTACTAGGAATATAATGAGCACCATGTAAACACGAAAATTACTGGATACACGAAACACAAAAATAATTGAAACATACCAAGAAGTCGGGAACATGCATGTAACCATAGCCAAGAAAGGGAAAAAATATGAAAGAAAAAAGATAAGTCGGCAAGATATGAGAAGATTTGGGAACTCCCCTAAATAGGAACCATAACCCTTTAACCAAACAAGGACCAGGACTATGATTCTTTTCCCGAGTCGAACCTAGTCTCAAGTCACTTACTGATACACATAACTATAACAGAAAGTAAAGACTCTGTCAAAATAAGTAAACATCACAGATCAACCACAACAACACACCACTACACATGCATGATACAGAACAATCACAACTACACTGGTAAATGCAGAGCAAAGGTGCACAACTTAAACCATAACATAAAATGCCACGAAAAGGAAACATAAGAACGTTACTACTAGCAACGACCTACTATACACTGGTCAAATGCATAATAGGTGTAATCATCCTCTACTAATACAAAAGCCTGGTCGTATCAAATATACATAGTATAAATCATCCTCTACTAATACAAATGCCTGGTCATATCAAATGTACATAAATGGTAAATTATTCTCTACTAATACAAATGCCTGGTCGTATCAAATGTACATAGAGTGTAAATTATCCTCCACTAATACAAATGCTTGGTCGTATCAAATATATAATACAAATGTCCGGTCATATCAAATGTACATAGAGTGTAAATTATCCTCTACTAATACAAATGTCTACTCGTATCAAATGTACATAGAATATAAATCATCCTCTACTAATACAAATGTCCGGGTTGAGTCAAGTGTACATAGAGTATAGTCGTCCTCTACTAATAAAAATGCCTGGTCGAGTGGTATCGATAGGTAACGTACTGGGCGGGTGTATGTAGGACAGAAGGCCCCTAACTATACAAAATGTCGTGTCGGGACAACAAGGCATAAATAGACATACATAGCAATAAATACAAGGAAGCTAGGAACAAGCAATCTAGGAGCACAAAAAAAGAAATCACATGCAAAAGAGAGCTCAATCGATATACCGTCGTTATACTCTAGTATACCGTCGATATACCGGCCCAGAGATAGGAAAAAGACAAAGCTAAAAAATTCCAACAAATCGGTATACCGTCGGTATACTGTAGTATACCGTCGGTATGCCGTTCAAAGTAGGCAAGAAAGTTTCTGGAAAACAAAGTTCCACAAATGGCTATAACGTCGGTATACTATAGTATACCGTTGGTATGTCGGCCAAGACAAATATCATGAAGTCGGTTAATAATGTCAGCAATGATCGGTATACCGTCGGTACACTATAGTATACCATCGGTATGCCGATAAAGTTCACATAAAATATCTATAAATCTAAGTCGGTCTAAATCGGTATACCATCGGTACAGTCTAGTACATCGTCGGTATACCGATTTCCAAGGGAAAACTAGGCCAAAGTCAAGTCTGAATTCCTGGACCCAAATCAATTCCCGAAAACTACCAGAACCAAGTCTAATCAGTAGTCAAGTCAAGTGGTAAGTCTCATATCACAATATAGACTAAATCTCACGGTCCCAACTCCGGTACCGTTTCCGTTACCGAGTTACCAAAAAGGGAATAGACGAGATTCTGTCAGAAATCAAAACCGAAACGGTAAAAAGGCTAAAAATTACGAGATGAACAATTATAGTAAATCAAGTCTAAGATAAAAAGCAACAACCAAAGCTCCAAGAAAGTAAAATGACAGAAAGTAAATAAAATTCATAGAATCGACAAGGTGTACTTGCCTAAAGTGAGTTTCCAGTCTAAATCTCTAGTCCACTACCACGAAGGGGTTCAGAAATAATACTCCAGGTCTCAAGACCAAGCTCCAAGCTCAAGAGTGAAAGGGTAAAGAGAAGAGAGAGAAAGAGAAATGAAATAAAAAATCAAGTACTATTTATAGACAAATTCTCGAAAATATCTCAAAAAGTAAAATAAATATCTGTCGATCGGTATACCGTCGGTATGCCGTATTATACCATCGCTATACCGGTCAAGAAGAAATTTTCAAAATTTTCAAGTTTTAAAATCTTACGAAATCTAGAAAAACAAAACATGCAGTATAAATTACATATTCATATACTGATATAGATACTGTGAGATAGAGTCTCACATACTTGTCTCATTCTTGCTAAAGAAAATTATCGTAAACGACTTATTAAATAAGTAACCATTTAGTAAAATTATGCAGGTAAAAGTGCATACTAGAAAAGAGTGCTGGATCCACACTTCATCATTGCTGAAGTATTACAAATTAAAAGACTAGGTATTTTAAATTAAAAGTATACTAGATTTTTGAAAATTTCTAGAAAGCCAAAGTATTATAAATTAAAAGTACTATAAATTAAAATATTCTTAGGCACGATAATTCTAGACTTATTAAATAAATATCTACATACAATTGTTTCATGCACCTAACAATATTGACTAAAAGTATCATTACCTATTTTCATAATGAGCATTACACTTATATAATAAATTTCTCTTCATATACACACACACACATACACATATGAATTTTTTATCTCTATGTTTCTTTTCCAAATGAACATACAATTCTCGGAAGTTAAATCACACTATATTAGGAATTTTTAAAGAAATATATATAATTAAAATAGGGCTTTTGTATGTGTGTCAGTGTATGTGTGTGTGTGTGTGTGTGTTTGTTTCTGTGTGCGTATATGTCAGTGTGTGTGTGTGTGTGTCAGTGTCCGTGTTCGTGTCCAACTCAAATATGTCCGTAATAGTGTGCATGTGCGTGTCTATGTTATGTATGTGTCTGTGATAGTATGTGTGTGTGTGTCGTGTCAGGGTTAGGGTTAGTATCTCTGTATCTGTGTCAATGTCAGTATCTGTTCTAAGAGAGAGAGAGAGAGAGAAAGAGAGAAAGAGAGAGAGAGAGAGAGAGGGTTAGGGTTAGGGTTTATCGAGATGGAGGGGAGGAGGACCGGTGGTGGTGGTTGGAGATGTGGATAGGAGGATGAGACGATGGGGAGGAGGATGGTCGGTAGGCGGCGAGGGGGGCTGGGGCAATATCGGTGAGGGCAAAACTGGGGCAGGCGGGCGGGCAGGCGAGGTGGGGTGGAGTTTATCAAAATTTGGGGGGAACGAAATGACTAAGGGGGTAAATGAAAACCCAAACCTTATATTAAAATATTTAGCGACATATTTAAATCACGTCGCTAAATATCGCTGAGTTTTAAAATACTGCGATATAAATGACATGACATCGTTAAATGTTGCTGTAATTGAAAATTTTGCAACATCCAAAGACGACTGACGACGTTGATTTCCATATTACTAATGGTAGTCGCTGGATGTCTCCAAATGTCGCTAACAACGATATATTGCAGTGTTTTATAGTAACGTCGCCAAATTCTTATAATTTAGCGACATTTTATTTTGTCGTCGTTAAGAACATCGCTATTTGGCTGAATTATAGTAGTATTAGCAAATAAAGATAAATAGTAGTTAATAAGAATAATTATTAGTTTTATATAAAAAATATTAGAATAATGAATATAGAAAGTTGGAACTAACAAAAATATAATAATAATATTGAGAAATTAATACGTTTTAAACTTTGAAAGAAAATAAGATTTTGGACTAAAAGAATAAAAAACTTAATAAAGGATATTTGAATTATTAAAATTATTTGAATTAAATAAGAATTTAATTTTTTAGATTAGGTAAAAGATCATTGAATTAAAATAAACAACTAAATAAACAAATAATGCCAAATCCCTATTAACTGAACATTTACCATCAAAGCCCTATACTCGACCCGCGAGCAGGCAAACGGGCGACCCCCCATCTCCCTCTCTCTCTATATATATACATATGTTACAACTCCTAACCCTAACCCTAAATTCTTTCCTCTCTCTTGCGCCACCTCTTGATAGCCCTGCACCGCCCCTGGCCACCTGCACCGACCGCCGGCAGACCGCCAACCCCTGCACCATTTGGACACAATGCAGCACTGACCCCCACTTCGTGGTGATATATCTTCCTTCTCTCTCATTCTTTTCTCGAGTGCTTTCTTCGTACACGTAGACAACATAATCCTTTACAATTTCCTTCAAGTAAAATAATTTTTAGTGTCCTGGTTTGAGACAAAAGTTGACAATTTTTTTTTCAAAATATCATAAAAATAGTCCAACTACCCTTGTTCATGTCCAGTTTTAAACTAACTCGGTTAATTTTTTCAAAATCTAATTGAAGGGACTATAGACAACATATCCAGGATTAAATCTCTTCTTTTAGTTTTAATTAGTTTGCTTTATTTGTCGAGTTATTTCTGTTGGAAGTTTACAAAAAAAAATATTTTCCAAAATCCAAAATTTGTGATACAAGGTCTGTCCCACCAAACCAGATGACTTCGTCACATACCAATTGCACCGATAGGCGCATATGGTATTTCTTGACGTGTGGACTTTCGTGGAACTTGTTTTGCAATGTGTGCACGTCGGAATCAACGTGTATCCATCGAAAGTCTTTCGTATTAGTGTTTTGATAATGACATAATTAGTTTCTGTGCGCTCATTGGATCACACAAAATTTGTTTCAATGGACTTACAATATCTGACTAGTCCTGTGACCTAAGTTTCGTTCGAATCATGAAACTTATAGCGATTTGTGATCGTCTTACCGGAATCAAAAAATGGACACACCGTTGAGTTTGCATCGTCGTTTAAAATCTGTTTGACCTATAATTTATCTTAATTAGAGATCTTTATCTCTGGCACACATTTTGGTACGAAATGGAACACATGTTGACCCCGCTTTGACACAAAAATTACCGTTTCACCTTTGTGTCAAAATTGGACGAAACAATAGTATTTTTTGACTATCTCGATTATTTTGAAAATAATGGTGATGTCTATTGCAGCATCTAGAGACGTTAGTTCAGAGTCTCTATCTTTCGGTTCCTTGTGATTGTCGTGTGGACGTCATTACTACACCAAATCCTTGCTAGGCAAGTATACCTTGTCACATTTGTTGTTCATTTACATTCATTACAGCATGTTTAATTTTTATTTATTTATTTACCCATTTATTTTCTTATATTAAACTGCACGTCCAAGAAAGAGTTGGGTACAATGACGAAGTACGTCATCTTTTTGTCTCTTACTTTTATTATGCATATTAACATAGATATACGAGACTACCCCATGATTTTGAGGTATTTTATATCTCCTTCGGCCATGACACTTGTGTTACACGAGTTGTGAGTCTCAGGTAGAACACAGACTTGCGTATTGTCCGGCCGCCAATATATATGGGACATGCAATAGAAAATAACTGCTAATAGAAATACATGCTAGAAGACTTGGAAGTTATTAGAGGTATTATAATATTGTGGATACGACAAGAATAGGAGCATGGGTTGGGGAGTGTCGACATCGCAAAAATAAGTATTTCCTTTATTGAAGGGTACATAGTTTTTTTATTACGAACTGACAAAGAGTACAAGAGAATCCCTATACAAGAGGGTCTATGTACAAAAAAAAGATCTGGGCAAGTGTGACGGTAGAGATCGAGCACTATAATGACTCATTTACTCCATTGACGATCCGGGACCAAGGGCGGTTGGCAAGGATTCGACGCTCCTTTTTCTTCCCGCGACAGAGGTTCTGATTCTGCTTTATATGTAGATATCTGCCTCTATGTGTTGGTATCTCTTTGCATGTGGGAAACGTCCACTATTTATAACTTTGAGGGGACATACATGTGCACATCTCATGCTACTAGACGGTGGCGTATGTTACAATTAGTGGCGCATGCTATCATAAGTTGACACGTGGTCGCCCGAGATTTGGGATTGTTGATGCCCATAACACTCATGACACGTGTTATCATAGACTTTGATTGTACCTTGAGAGTATTTCCACTCGGCACATGGTAACAATGGAACAATAATGGTGCATGGCACTACGGGCGCATAGGATTACTAGGGTACTACGTGCACATGTCACTGCGGGCACATGAGAACGATAAGTTACTAGTGGCGCATGGCACTATGGGCACATGAGACACTACTGAGACTGTTGGCGCATAAAGCTAGCTCTCTAAGGCACATATGGCTGGATCACTGGAGCGCATGATGCTGGATTACTAAGGCGCATGGGGCTGGATCACTGAGGCTCATGGGACTGGATTATTGAGGTATATGGAGCTGATTCACTAAGGTGCATGGGGTTGATTTTCTATGTTTCTACAAGACCCCCTTCAAAGTTTGTAAACTTAAACTTTATAAGTTTTAAAGTTCATAATACTTTGAACAGAAGCATGGAAAATTTAAGTTCATGGATTGCTTTGGCAAACGTGTGAAGTATCCTTATGTTTGGCACATTTGGGAGTACTTTCCTTTGGCACAGTAAAATGTCTGGCGCATTAGCTGTTGGGTGCATCCGGAGGTCATTTTATCTAGGCACAACTAGTAGTTGGGCACAACAGGTCGATACAAAGATTCATCCATTGACTGTCAGATTCATCCCGCGGTCTTAGTGCCTAGCAATTCGTGAGCCATTAATGGCTTCTTTGCTATAAATAGAGGGCTAGGGGAAGAAGAATAGTGCTTTTCCTCCTTATATAATATCCCTGTTGAAGTCGGGCATAGGAAAGTCGTTGAGAGGTTCATCGACCATCTCCCTCTGATGGTCGAACAACCTTCCGACGTCGACAAAGGTGAGGAGTAAAACTTTTCACTATATTTGGTTCTTGGGCACTTCTTGGCTCTGCCTGTTTGTACCCCTTTTGTTCACACCCTTCTTGGCACTGTCCGAACTGCTTGGCCCGACGTGCATGGTCATTACAAAAGGGCTTCTTCCTGAGGATGAGCTGACGGCGAGGGTTCTACCCGGGTAGTATGGGTAATGTTGTCTCTGGACACTTACCTAAAGCATGTTCCTAGAAGTGATATGCTACCACACTGTAGGGGCATATCCGTCTTTGCATGGCGACATTTGTCCTTGTACTATTGTGTGGTGCATATATATGCGGGACTTGGTGCCTATGCATGGCCTCCGTGAATGCATAGACAACTAGTTGGCGCACATCGCATGTTTCTGTCATGACCCGAACCCGAATATTCGGGCACGAGTATTTGGTTACGCCCAGTCTACACCGTAGAATTGGCGGTAGAACACTGTCTAGGTCATTTCTAACTATCTAGCATCTCAACAATATAATATGATACATGTCAGTCATCTCAACTCCAAACAGAGGAGCAATATGGTATCTCATATGAATATCTAATCTTAATCACAAACAAACTAAGGAAGTAATAATGCACAAATGGAATAACGAAGGAAAGAATAAAGATACAATCCACAATCTGAAATAATATACAATATGTGAGTCCACTAAAAGAATAGTCTAATACAATCCCATACAATGTAACTAGACCTCCTCAGGCTCTGCTACTAAGTCTTCCTGGTCAATAAGAGTGTCCTCTATAGGTATGCCGTCCTACGGCCCGTAGAATATGGGACACTACTCTAGAAGCCAGTCATCTAAAAAAATATATCCAGTCAGGATTGGAGCGAAGTACAGACCTCTGAAAGCAGTTCCAATAACATAATCGAGCATATAAACAGATATAGAAATGAAATACAACATCACTAAACATATGAATGAAGAACAAGATATATATATAAGTAATGTACGAGAATATAGATCAATAATATGAATATCAGCAATATGATTATGTAAACTGTAATCTAAACTATCTAATGTGCCTCAGAATACAAGTTCATTATGTGATCGGGTTGGGTGAACATGATCAGGTAAAACGGATTACAAGTGAGGTATGTAACCAGAATGTACACGATTTGTAACAATGGCTTTGATCACATAATCAACTCCTACTCTCCCGCCCCCAACTAATACCGATGGATCCAGTCACAACACGCTACGAACACGAAAATATAACCACTGTCACGAGCAGTGGGTGTACATGAATATCATATCCACCGAACACGAGTGGTGGGTGTACACGAATAAGTATACTGAATACGAGCAGTGTGTGAACAAGAAGTAACATTAATACCCAGTATACACGATGAGATACAATATACATGAGTATCCGCTAAACACGGTAGGGGATAACATCTCATGACGGGATCCATATAGCACCAGTCCATGAAATTACTGTATCGGGATCAATGTATACAATTCTAGAACATGCATATATATAATATTATAAATTAGAAATAATCAGAGAAATGTACTCGCCTGACGTCCTGAGCAAGGTGTGTCTCTCGATGCCCAAGCCAGTGTCTCACAACCTATATATGGTATGTTGCATCAATACAAGGTTCTGAAATAAAAATAAGTTAAGTTGATAAAATTCTAGGTCGATACACTATTCTAAGTCAAACCGATAAAATCTAGGTTTGTAAGAGTCTAATGATAAGTCGCTAAGTCGATACACTATGAAGCTATGCTATACAAGCTAAGCTAAGAATAAATAAAACACTCAAAGAGCCATATCCTAAGATACGCAAGTTTCTAATTATAAAAATATGGATTTATATATGTATACGAGCCAAACATTATAATACTACATCAAAATAATTTAATTTGGATACCTTGGCCTTGCACTAATGTGTATCGCAACTAACTAGATATCCAAACTTAATACCTTGGGTATCGACCCAATACCTTGCTGATACCTTGGTATCCCAAGGTAAACTAAACTCTAAATTAACTAATACATATAAAAATCCTAACTAATACTAACACTAAAATATACCTATCACTATGATATAAAACTAACTACAATACTAACATACATAAATATGAATAGCTAATACAGATATAAATACCTCAATACTAGCTAGATAGAGTATCTAACTATTACCATACAATACCTTATCTAACTAATAATTAAACCACTAACGAACTATTCTAATACTTGAAACAAACCAACTGAAACTACTTGCTAACTATCACTACACAACTAACAGCTAACATAAAGGCTACACAAAAAAAGACTAACTGAAACCAATTGACTGATACCTCAAACTGACCAGACTGAAACTCACAGAAATGGACTACAAAACAAACATGAAACTGTCACTATGCACAACACAGTGAACTGAAACCAAACTCTGTCCAAGCCCGAGCCCTCTTCCATGCTTGTCTGCATGAGTACAGCTAAGCTCTCTTGCTGCTTTTTTATTCCCTGTATAAATTATAGGTGGTAGACCTGGTTGCTGCTACTGACTTCCTTGTCATGCCCGCTGTGAACACAACGACTGCAATTAGATGTGCAGTTTTACCCTACTGCTCGAGATCCCCTGTACCCTGGCTGTTAAGCACAACAGTGTTCGAATACACTGTGCAGTAAGATACTGCACAGTATCTTCAAATAAAATCTCCCCAACTGATACCGTTCCCTTCAAGAGTTGTATATTGCTGCACAACAGCTATACTAGTTGTCTGTAATTTTGTGCATCGAGTCCTTCACCACACACGAAAATGTAAAAAGCAAAACCGTATATTTCCTCAAGCAATAAGTATCAACGATAGGTGTATACTATAACACATACACGATGATAATTAGCTATGTATCTACATCTACCCCCATATATCTAAACATGAATATAATCCAACACAGGTATATATATATATATATATATATATATATATATATATATATATATATATATATACACATATAGACACACACACCTATACGTAATCCAAAATACACTATTACATATACTATATAATACATAGATAGGTCATACCTATATAAACATATATGCAGGAATAGAGAGAAGAACAAAACCTCAAACACATGGAGTGCATCGCACCCGTATCACACTTTTCAATGATACGCTTGCGACACGGCCCCAACTCACAACCAAACGCAACCCGGAGGAAACGAACAAGTCCAATACATAAATTATGAATAATACGTATAGAAATTAGAGTGTCTATGTGTCCGTGTCACAATATGATATGCACAAGGTCTCGTGTCGGAGAAAACCCCCAAAATTAACCCGTTTTATCAAATTGACGAGATACGGCCTACACGTATCCAATTGTGGACATGACACTAGTTATAAATAAGCAATCAAGTGTCAATTAGATCTACTAGATCAAATAACAAATACTACATGTGCCAATCTTGGAATTCCCCCAAAATTGGTACCAAATTGGTCATAACTTCCACCGTAGGTCTCCAATTGACCCAAAACTAAATCCTATGGGTAGTCTATGCATGTGGGTTGGTTTCTTATGGTAAAAACTCAGATCTAGAGTCTATTAAAAGGGAAAACAGAATTGTACCTATTGGAAGATAAATTTCCAATAAAAAGTTCCTAATTGCCAAGTAGCTTCTCTCCTTGTAGACCTTGGCCTCCTCCTCCTTGCTCCTTGCTTCCTTCTTGTCGATCCTTAGTGTAGCAACCTCAATGAAGAATTTGGAAAAAGATTTGTGAAGAATTGGTGGAGAAATGATGAGGGAATAGAGTGAATTTGGAGAGGGAAAATATAGATCTAGAATTTTAGAAATTGGAATGAATAAAATAATTTTCTCTCTCCTTTAAGAGGTGGCCGGCCTATATACATCCCCCTAGCAATATAAAATGACACAAATACCCCTTGGAGCCTCTCATAAAAAAATTAATTAGGGAGGAAAGATTCTAGTCTAATGGTTTCACTAATTAATTAATCCTTCTAATCTATGGGCCTGATTCATGGGCTCAAATTAGACTAGTCTAATTATTTGTTTATACATTCTAAATAATTGGGTTAGGTCCACTACACAAGTCCAAAACAAATCTACAACTAGCAATAATTAATAATACTATAAATAAATAAATTATGCATGCACAAATATTAATTATAATAATCCTAAAATAATTAATACCCATTGACAATTATCAAACTACCCTTTGATAAAAAATGTGAGGGTGACAGTTTTTGAGCATGCGCGCTTTTGTATTTTCTCGCAATCATTCTGACTTTTGTATGCTCGTTTGTGTAGGGGCTGTCTCGTTTTGCTCTGGTTCTGATGGAGAATGGAAGGATATCGTAGCCACCAATTTTCTTGGTGAACAAGCACGCTATTCAGAGGATTGTCTGTGATCTTCCAACTTAGCTCACTATAGCTTCCCTCCATATACGGCTAGGATGTGATGGCTGGATCTCGGGTCTAGTCCTAGAGGCCCATCTGTGTAGCAGCGGTGGGGCAAGTTATCCCAACAGGGATTTCTGGTTGCGCCCTTTCACACGACAGGTTTGGGTTTGCAGAGGCTCGGCGTTGCGTTATAAGCTCCTTTGTTATCCATCAGTATGAATTCTTTTCTTGCACCATGGCTTGCACTGAGGAGTCTTACTGAAGTGATAAACTAGAATGCATTGAGCTACCGGCTTCATACTTATTGGTACTAGAAATAATACATAGGGGTCTCATTCTTTTCACATGTACCCATGTTTGAATATTAATAAAAATCTTTGAATGTAATAGACTTCCATATGTACTCATGATCTTGAATATTAATAAAAATTTTGCCTTATTTCCTATTTGAAATTTTTCTTGTTGCTACAGATATCTCGGCTATGAGTATTATACAAAAGGTAGTATGTACGTAGTATAACATCGTAACGGGGATAAAGTTAAGTCCTATTATAGGTAATATGGACATGATAGGCTAGAGCAGTTCTATTAAAAAAAATTGATGGAGACATCTTATTTGATGGTAGGGATACAGTGGTGTAGAACCGATAGCCAAGCAAGTTTACTGAATACGACCATGGCATAACATTTTGTAGAAAGAGAAGAAAATAAATCATAGGTAATATCGACGTGAGTACTTTCATGGGTAGCTCATAGTTCGGAGGTGATATGGAAGTAGACCACTTGCTTTGTATGGATTTTTTATTTTTTTTGGATAACAATAAAAGGGACAAGTCAGAGGTAATATGGACGTGATTGTCTTCTTTTGGTGGGGAGAATGACTCATAGTTCAGAGGTGATATGGACGTGAACTATTTGTCTTCAGAAAAGTCTTTTGAGGATCCGTTATCCATTGTGTACTCGGGACTCCTGAGTACGGATAATAGATTTGTCCGTATGCTATGGTCGGATAGTGATAATTTGCTGAGGAGGATGCTAACTGTAGACATTGCTCTCTCATGTCCCTATGCTAGGGATAGAAGAAACAATGAATTTGCTATCTTTTTTTTAAGGTGCCTTGATTAGGCATAGTACTTCTTTAAGAACTTGTTGTTGATAGGCATCATGAGCAAGTCACCGTTGGGCTTAGCGAGCCTATATGCGTCGCTGGAATAAACTGTTTATACCACAAAGGGGCCCTCCTACTTAGATTAGAATTTTTTTCGCATTCGTGTGGGTCATGACCATTGGTCTTCTCACTGCAAGGGTTAGGTCGTCCACTTGAAATATCATTTCTTTGACTTTTTTGTTGAAGGCATCGAAAAGTCGTGCTTGGTATAGCTCAATATGTTGTTGAGCCAAGATGCGCTGTTCATCGAGTGCTTCTAATTTTTGCAAGGTCGACGATGATTTTCTTCGGTGGTCAGCAGATTAAAGACTGAGCCTTCATCCGGGACTGTTGATATCAAGTTGATAGACAATGTTTGTTTGAGTAAGTCTCCGATGATGGTGTCGAAATCCCAAGCGGAAGAGTGTGAAGAGTGAGATTGTATTTCATCTTCCTCCTCCGAGTCTTCGGGAGTTATCAGAGTGACATATCCAAAACCATGACCGATTCGTTGGTAGTATGTTTCAGGCTTACCCTTGGGGACAAAGTGATGCAGTGGTAAGCGTCGTCCTTTGCCGTAGTTCAGGCCTTGGTCTCTTTTCAAGTCATAACCCATTTTTTTGGAGAATATGCTTAGTTTGTATACTGTAGCGGTCAAGTTGTATTCTACGGCTTTTTGATTATGGCTTTGTCACTCATTTCTAGATGAGAATTTTCTTGTCATTTAGCATATTTATTATGTCACTACCACGTTCTAAAAACAGGAGTATTTTTAACTTTTTATATATATTTGATATTATGTGTATTTAATTTAAATAATTGTATGGGATGTGTATATATATTATGTACAGTGTTCATTAATGTTTGAGCTGGTAGACTTGACCTAGAAGCCCACTAGATGAACACCTGACCGAAATGTAGGGTTATAAATTTAATTTGTATTATTTAGAATGTAATTATTGGAGGTAGAAATTAATTACCGTAATTTTATTTAATTGTTGTGCCTTGCCGTTGCTTCGATATTTTGAGCGCTACCCTAGCTTTTGTCTTCCAACAAATTTCTCAACCTTGCCCTAGACGTGCCCGCCTTCCATTCTGACATTTTTGTAACTCGTAATTATGCTCTCTTGTGCTTCATTTTTAAATAAATTCTAACTTTGTATCGTTGTGCGTTCCAATCGAAATTGGAGGCAATCTTGACCCATTTTTCGTGCAACCCAAATTAGGGTAATATTCTGTTCTGAGTCTTCTTCACTAATGATATTTGTCTCCCAAACTAATTTTGGCCCCATGTATTTCTAATTAATTTTAGAACACTACTCACATTTGTTTCTAATTAAATTAGGGATACCATTTTGACTAATCCCGTTTAATCTCAATTTAATCCAAGTGCCCTATTAATTAAGGCCATACAAAACACACAACACCCCCCACCCTACAAAATACCAAACACCAATTCTCCCACCAATTTTTCATCATTTCATGTGTCTGTGCAAATATCCAAATTTATGGGGGCTCATTTGCAAATATTGCATTAGGTGTCAACACCCCATTGGTTCAAACCAACGGAGAAGCCCTAACAATGACTAGTCAACCCAACCCTCACCCTTGTATGAGTAATTCCTCATGTCAAATCCTGACCACCCATTCAAAATGGGAGCATCATTACCACTCATTCCCACTCACCACCTCCTATTTAATGTCTCCTCAAGGCACTCTTCCCAAGCAAGCCCTAATCCCCAAACCTAGGAAAGCCCCCACCTCTCTCTCTCTCCTCTCTCTTCTCCCAACGTAGGAAAAATTTTCCTTTCTCTTCTTCTTCTCTTTTTCTCTTCTTTTTTCTTCTTCTTCTTCCTCTTCACCTATTTTTTTGGTTTAAAACCATCTCCTTCACCAGTCACCCATTCCCCGGCGTTCATCCGGCCCCCCTTCGGTCATCCAGTTTAGCCATCCTTCTGCACCCTGCCTCCTCCTCGACCAGCCTCCTTCACCGTACCACCACCCACAGCTCCACCTCCGGCCACTCCTTCTTCCCGACCTCCAAGCCTCCAGTCTCCACAACCATTAGAACCACCACCACCACCATTAGATCCTCCACCACCACATCAGTTTAGTGCCCATCCCGCTGAGCCGAGCACCTCGCTGCAACTCCTGCACCACCCAGCTACAATTCCCTCCACCACGTCGTTCTCCACCGCTTGTCAGTCAGAGCCGACCCACTGGGCCACGGCAGCCCAGTCTCGTGCACCCCTTTACCTCGTCGAGCACCTCTGCCGAAGCCCGGAGTAGCCTCCGACCCGAGCGACCAAACGCTGCACCGCTTCCTCCTCCTTTTCCCTTCTTCTCCGATGACTCATCACCGGAGCAGCACCAGCTCGACCCAGCTGCACACTCACCCAACCCCGTCGACTGTCAAAAATCTCCACGACATCCTTCTCACCGCTGCACCTCCACGGCCATCGATCCATCCGCCTCCATGACGACCTCGTCACCACTGTTCCCAGCATCCCTCGCCATCCTCGACCACCGAGCTCCATCCCGCCGGCCTCTTCCAATATGTAGTACCCTCCTCCTCGCCATCGACTGCACACGCCAGATCTCTCTCTCCCTTCATCCTCCCCGTCCTAGTCGCCACACCTTCGTCGGACCACCCCGAACAGCCTCACCATGATCTTCACCTTCATCCTCATCACATCATCGCGATCACCTATCATTACCACGTCGTCAACACCGTCACCGTCATTGTCATCGTGCCCGTGCGCAGGTTCGTTCCTGCCCTCCTTCGGGATTTTGTGCGTATGCGTATATTATTCGTTTAGTACATGTATACAAATAGGTATTGGTATGTATATTTTGTATATGGGTGTTATTTAATTGGTATAGTATGTGTATATATTTAGTATATATGTATTTATTCATTGGTATATGTATATATATATTTTGTATATGCATTTAGTATATTCTTAATATGTATATAATTGGTATGTATATGTATACATACATATATAGTATAAAATCATTAGTGTATATACATATATTATATATATAATTAATTGGTATACGTATATATTGTGTATGTATGTAATTAGTGTATATATATATATTGAGTATTAATGTTTATAATTAATAATATGTATAATATGTTTATGTGTCTATCTACTAGATGACCCAAGTATGACCACGTAGCATGTTAGCAGACTGCCATATGTACACCGACATACTGGCAGGACCGTATCATTGACTGTCTGATTTTACAGCAATTTCAGACACAACACCTGTGCAAATTCGCTCACACTTGACCTTAGTTGACCAGAGTCATACCTAGCGTAGCCTGAGTTCAGTGTATTTATATGTGTATTAGAGTAATGTCTGATGTAATATTGTATTATTTTATGATATGTCTATAGGACTTTTGGATCATTCAGACGATACTCTGGAACGGGACATTGGTGTTGCCAGCTAAGGACCCAAGGCGAGTACATTCTCTGATAATTTTCAATTATTTGATAATATATATAATTCCAGTATCTAGAAATATTATATCTGATTCTTGATACTGTGCTACACCGACTAGTATATAGATTGGATTTGCAGTCATGAGATGTTACATTGATTATCATATTGACATTGTACACGACATTGATATTTAGACCTTGTACATGATATATTGGATATTGCTCGTGTGTCGTGAAGTGTCGTGATTGGATCCACTGTACTAGTTAGGGGCGGGGGAAATATCAGTAGATTATGTGATCATACCCAACTCTACATGCATCATAGCTCACCCCACACCTCATGTCGGGTGCGTCCTGACCATTACATGTCTCATAGCTGTTATATATGATTAGCCTGACTACTACTTGCATCATAGCTAACCAAATGGTTAGCCTGACCTTACATGAATTATAGCTAATCATATGTAACCAGCCTGATCTTGTCCTAAGCCGATCACTTGATAGACTGATATTTCAAACACTTAAAATAGTTACAGTTCTCTATTTTAGATCACATACCATATCACCCGTATATGATATTGTACCTCGTTCTTTTTATTTCATATATGCACTGATTGTATCATATTGCCTATATTGCTTGTCTCTTTATACTGCTTGTCTCTTTGTTATGCCATTACATTTATTTATTGTCTTCTCTCAGTATATAGCATCATCTGTTTATTATTTTATAGTCCTTATCAATTAAATGGAACTATTATTCGAGATGTACTTTGCTCCTTCCTGACTGGAAATATTTTTCCAGACTATGCCTTAGAGGACTGGTGTCTGATATTTTATGGACCAGGGTGAGTAGCTGCAGACTTGGACTTGGTAGTTCAGTTGTGATTCCGGGAGGTCTAGCCGGAATCACTAGTTATCTAGTTAGTTCTTTTAGTAGATTATTTGGTACCGGATTTGTCTCCGGCATACTTTGTTGAGACTTGGATATTTGTTGAGTTAGATTATTTACATTTAGACTTGTGTTATATTTTATTTTATTTCTTCGATATCTTATCGTGTTGTAGTTATGTGATTGAATATGTTGTTCATATTATATTGTGTTATCCGTGTCTCCTTATGGAGTTGGATACTCGTGTGAGATTGTTTAGATAGTATCATGACATAGACATCGTTCTACTGCCGATGTTGCGGCGTAGGCTGGATATACCCACGTACTCGTACCCCAGAGTCCGACTGCGGGTCGTGACATATTATTTAGTGATTAAATATTATATTATGTGCTACTAATTAATTATATTATGTTGTGCTATTTAATTATTTGTTAGTGGGCTAGCCTATGTTTATTTGGACTTGACATTCGTGGGCCCATTGGATTGTCATGACACATTAAGCCCAACATTAGACTAAGCCCATTAGACCATTTCCTTAATTAATTAAAAGATTATATTAGTTTCATATAGAATTAGAAGTTTCCTAATATAGCCCTCCCTAATTAAACCTTATGGCTAGCTAGTAGGGGTACCATTGGCATTATATGTTGTTTGATGAGGGGAGAAAGGGGCCGACCATATAAGAGGGATCTCTCTCTCTCTCTACTTCATTAATTCATTCATTTAGATCCCCAATTGTGTTCTTTCCTAAGACTCATTCCTCCACTAAATTTAACCCAATTCACTCTCATTTTCTCTCAATTTCATCATCTAAGAAGCATTGGAGCTTGGATTGCAAGGAGCACTTGAATGAGGAGAAATTGACAAGGAAATTGTGTCCTAATTGTGTCCATTATGTATTTTATTGGAAATCTATCTCCTAATAGATAAATTATGAATCCATCCCTTAATTTAGACTATAATTCATATATTTAACCATTAGGAATTATTCCTTGCCTTAGGGCGACCCATAGGATCACGAACTATGATCATATGACTTTTATTATGAATTTTAGATGGTAAATTGTATCCAATTAGGGGGGATTTTGAGATTGACACATCAAGTGTATGTCATAAGACCAATTAGATCTAATTAGACTTAGATCAGAGTTATAAGACTAGATACATATCCACAAATGGATACGAGTAGGCCATATCATGGTATTTTGGGATAGGCTATGATATACGGCTCATTTTAAGTGTTTGGTGCGATTTCTCTTCAATTCCTATTGCTACTAGTTATAATAGTTATGATTATATGTATTGATATGAGGGGATAAGTTTTGGGGAGAATTGTGGGTTTTGGGCATTTTATTTGGTGAGTATCTAACTTATGTTCTATATGTGTTTGATATAATGGCTTAGTATGTAGAATGTGTATGTATTCATAATATCGTACATATGTTTATATGTATAGTTGTATGAGAGTTATTTATTTATATACAAGATGTTATGGGGTATAATCGAGGGGGGAGTGACTGCATATCTTGGAGCAGCAGTTGCAGTTCAGTGTGAAGGGTCATTAGTTGCTGTTGTTGTCGTGTGGTATGTCTGCTGGTGTGTTGTATGTGTTGGCAATGGGGCTAGGTGGATGTGTTCAATGAGGGGACTACTCAATTATTTGTTGTTAGTAAGGTAGTTGCTATTGTGTGTGTAAGAGGGGAGGCTCGAGCATGTAACTGCAGTAGGGGCATCATCTACTGTAAGGCACTAGCCGCAACAGTGGCACATCAGTGAAGAAGAGAGGGGAGGTTCAGTTGTGTTCAGTTGGGGGAAACTTGTCTGGATAATGATGGTGTAGGTAACTAGTGGGTTTGGGTAGTTTGGATTGGTTTGGTTCAGTTGAAATGAATGTTAGTATAGAGATGGGTTTGTGCACTGTATTCAGTTGGAGACTGATATTGGGAGGAAGACAGGGTGTCACCCTCACTTTTCCAAATGAGGATAATTTAGTCAATTTGCATAAAATTATTTTTAGAGATTAATATTTATATTGTGCTAATAATTAATATTTATATTGTGCTAATAATTAATATTTTTTGTGGTGTTATTTATTTATTAGTTAGTGGGCTTGCCTATTAGTTACACTTGACCCTTATGAATCCAATTAGACTTGTCGAGACAACTTGTGAGCCCAACATGGACTAGACCCATTAGACCCATTTCCTATAGCTAATTAGGAGGATTAGAGCTAAATTTTATTAGTATAGAGACTTTCCATTATACCCCTCCTTAATTACTCTTCATAATTAATCAATGGGGGCAATTTGGACTTTATAAAGTTGCTTGGAGGAGGGAAAAATATTGCAGACCTTATAGGGAGAGATTCTATCTCTCCTCTTTATTTTGCACTTTCATTTTAGATCCCCAATTCATAGATCCCCAATTCTCTTCATTCCTCCATCAACCTCTCTCAATTCATTCATTTTTCTCTCATTTTTACCACTCAAGAAGCATTAGAGCTTGGAGTTGCAAGGAGCACAAGAAGAAGGAGTTTTGGCAAGGTGATCGTGTTCGGATCATGTCCGTTGGAACAATTCATTAGAAATCTACCTCCCAATTGGTAAATTCTGAACTTCTCTTCCATGTAGCTTCTAAATAATGTATTGGACCTTTAGGAACACCTTAATGGCATAGGGCTACCTATAGGAAGAAGTTCTAGACTAATTGGTGATGTATTACGATTTCTACATAGGTTTTTATGTCCATTTTGGGAGAAATCCGAGATTGATGTACCATGTATTTTTTAATAGGTCAATTAGACCAAACTGATATGTTTTTGATTGTGTGAGACTAGTGTCATGTCCACAAATGGATACGAAGAGTCTGTATCATGATACACCTTGATACATGGGTTTATTTTGGGATTTTGAGCATGTTAGTGTAATTTCTCTGTATAATTCATTGTGACTAATTACTTTAGTCATATAATGATAATTTTGATATGTAGATATGGTATAAGTAAGTATTTGGGGGTTTTGACACCTTGGTTGAGAGTATATCATGACACCATAGTGAGTATCTTGACCTTGTACTCAAGGTGGTTGATGAATTGACTATTTGTGGAGAGTATCTTAGTGTATATATTATATAGTTATATGTGCGGATATATATATGTATAGATGTCTATTGTGTTGTGTGTGTTGAGAGTCATTGGTGTTGTGCAACTATGAAGTGCACTGTGTCGGTAGTGTTGTGCACAGAGAAGCTCGTGTGTGGCAAGTACCTGCTGCTACTTGTTGCTGTGTTATTGTGAGAGTGCCAGAGATGAACTTGTGTGTAGGTATATATGTGTACCAAGAACACCCATAAGAGGAAGTATCAAAGGGAGGATGAGCAGCACATGTAAACTTCTACTGAGGTAATCCATTACTCGGTTGGGGAAGTATGATGTATGTTATGTTTTAAACTATGTGCATACCACAACTAGGGGGTTTATGTGCAGTATAATTATCAAGTAATGCATAAGTGAAGGGATTATGGGTACTGCTACGCAGGTGCATAGAGGATGGAAGTTGAGGGGCCTATGGTGTAGTTGTGGTGTGCACTCAAGGAAGGGTAGTACTACTCAAGTGTGGGGTTAGTCTTGAAGGGGGTCTGTGTGGACCTGGGATGGGGTGATGATCCAGGCATGTTTTGGAAGACAGTATACTGGAGGTAAGGTTGCACTGGTGTTGCAGATGACTGCAAGGGAGTGCAGAGGGCCAAAGGAAGCTCACTGCAGTGCAGTGCTTGTGCACTTGCTACAGGAACCAAGGGGAGACTTGGGCTTGATAGCAGTAAGGGTGTGAGACTTGATGAGTGCAAAGATCAGTAGCAGCAACATTGTTGCTTGGAAGCAACTATTTGGGGTTGTCCAGACCAGAGTTGGACCACTGGACTAGATAGAAGTAACAGTTGCAAAAGCAATATTGATTGCTGTTAAAGAGAAAAGCAGCAGCAGTGGTATCCCGAGAAGCAATAGCTATAGGAGAGGTGAGTGGCTTGGTGAAACTTTACCAATTGGGTAAGAGGAAGGTCGAGTATTAATAGTGGGATGGGGTGGAGTATATTAGATTGAGTGTTAGAGTTTGGGGTGGTAGTGTAGCAGCAATCCAGAATATTGGTGTACATGTACACATAAATTGGTAAGAGAGTTGGGTTGCAATGCTTGCAGGCAACCTCCAGTGTAATAGAGGGAGAAAGTATGTTCAGAGGTATTATAGTTAGATTTGCAGTTTGAGGGGGAACATGTAGGAGCAGTAGCTAGGTTAGCACTGAAATATGTAAGGATGGAATACCAAATAACTAAGTGTTGTAATGGGTATTTGCAAGTATAGACATTGGGTATGGACAATTGTTAGATAAGTAGCCAGTGTCTTACATGTATAAATATGGACACATGTGCATAGGGTTTGAGTGTTGGTTACCATCATGGGTTACTTGGGGGTGGTACAATGTACCAATGCTAGTTAGCATTGGCTTAGATTCTAAGGTAGGGTTATTTATTAAAGTTTTAGTTATATGTAAGATATTAGATACCAGTTAAGTAATTAAATACAGGGTGTGAGTACCCTAAGATACCTAGTTAATAGTAAAATATTTTAAGATACTATAGTTTAGGTATGACCTAGTTTTGGCCTAGAAATCATATTTTAACCCTTATTTTAGCTTATTTATCATTCCTATACACCAAATGACATGTGTGGCACCAGCTAGGACACCGAGTTATACCTTTTGCTCAGGACCACATGCGAGTAAATTTTCTGATAGTTTCCTTATTGACACTCTATGTTACATGTATTTAGTATTAAGATATTTGATTTCTGACACGATGGTTATACTAATTGGTATACGTGGATCCTTATCATGAGATATTATTATCATGATTACTCAGTGATTGTTGTGTCATATTTTATGATTACTCAGAGATTATCGTGATATCTTCGTGATTATATAGACCGTGATCATAGTGTATGATATTAGACCGTGCTTTGTGATATACGTATATAACGTGTCATGATTTGGATCCGTGTACTAGTCGGGGGATGGGAAAATATTAGTAAATATATGATCCTACCTTATAGTCCGTGATATAGTGTAGTCCATGATAGCTAGCAGATCATGCAACTCATGTGTGGTCACGCTAGCTCCCATTTAGTTATATAGCCCATGTTAGGCCCAAGCCGATCACATATCTTGCTAATATTTCAAGGCACAAGTTATTATCCTGCTTCCTTATTTCCAGTTTATTACATTGATGTTCTTTACTATATTTCTTTCAATTTATTTCCATTTTCTTGCCTTGATGTTCTCTTTGCCATGCTAGTTACTTTTCTGGTTACTTCCAATATTTATTTTCTTTGTTATTGTTGTTTCATAGTTTTTGTCATTTATTGGAACTACTATTATGGTTGTACTTGGCTCCATCCTGATTGGTTATATTTTTTAGATAATTCATTACAGGACTGGTGTCCAACGCGCTATGGATTGCAGGAGTTTGAGCCGGTTGATCCCGTTGAGCCTATGGTCGTAGAGCCTCATATTGTAGTACCTCCATTTGTATACACTTAGACCATTTAAATGAGATATATTTGATTCTAGTAGACATTTGGCATGTATATTCTCTTGAGATTTATGTTGAGATTAGACTTGCAGCATAGGCTTGTATTGAGACTCTTGTACTCTCTTTTATTTTTATTTAATATCATGCCATTCTTCCTCTAGTTTTGTTATGGTGATTGAGTATTGATTATATTATCATGTCATTATATTGTTCATCCAATTGGAGTTGAGATAACATGACAAGTACCTTAAATATATTGTGTGAGTTGTGTAGATAGTTATTTTGACCCAAACAACGTTCTATCGTCGATGATGCGATGTAGGTTGGGTGTTGTTCACCACTTGTGCCCTTATTCCTGGTGTGTGTTGTGATACATTTTTAGTGGTGGCCCAAGTAGGTAATAAGATCATAATTGGTACAATTTTATAGTGGTGCTCAGACTTGGAGTGTTACTACGAGCCTGGCTTAGGATATAGGGTATAGAATGAGAGTGTACTCAATCATAATTCGAAAATATTTTCAATTATTTACTTTTGCTATCCTTATCTATCTGAATGCTTACTTTAATTTGAATATTTCTGTCCTTCTTTGATGATATCGTATCTTACTAATATTGATTCCTTTGTTTGAATCTGTCTTCAAGATGCCTCCGAAGATCAGGTGCTATCGCTCGTTAGTATCTGCAGTCTCCTCGGCTACTTTCTAGCCTATTATTGAGAGGGTAGCAGCCACTGCTCCATCAGCTCCAGCTCAGAGGGCCGCTTTACTGGTCCAGGTGGGCATTACTGCAGCAGCTTTTAGGGGTGCTCCGCCTCCAGTCCAAAGGACAGTGCCTACAACTTCACAAAGGACAGTGCCTACAGCTTCAGAGGAGCTACCACCACCACCACCAGCAGTTGATTCGGCACAGGTGTTTGCACTCTTTCACCAGATAATGGAGGCATGGAGGGACCAAGAGAAGGCCCAGCAGCGCCAGTCTGAGATCATGAGGCAGGGCATTGAGAATGCCCACTAGCTAGCACTCGTTGCAGTCGATAGAGCTGCCTTGGTCCATCCACATGTAGCTCCAACTCCGCAGGCCCCGCAACAGTAGAAACCATGGACCATCATTGACTTCAAAATGATGGGGCCCAAGGACTTTAAGAGAACAGAGGGATTTTCTATGCGGATGATTGGATCGAGGATATAGAGCGGAACTTGCGGCTGGCGCAGATTCCAGAGAGACTATAGGTGGAGGCAGCAGGGAGCATGATGTTTGATATTACTTTGACATAGTTCAGGACAGACCCGAGGATCATAGCACCAGGACTGACTTGGGAGGCTTTTAAGGAGCTTTTCTAGGCAAAATTCTTTCCAGACGTGGCTTTGACATTTCTAGAGGGCCAGTTTCAGTACCTCATCCAGGGAGGTATGACAGTGGATGAGTATGTACTGGAGTACTGCAGATTGGGTCACTTCGTAGAGGGGTAGAATCCCTGGAGAAAGGCCTGAAAGTTCAGAAAAGGTTTGAGCAGGGAGATTAAATCTCATACCAGTGGACACCGTACCGCTATATTTGAGAAGATCCTGGCACAGGCATAATAGGCTAAGGATGATTTGGATCTTGGCTCCAAGAAGCCGAGGGACATAGGAAAAGCAAGTAGTAGTTTGGGTCCAACAAAGCGGCCTCACTTTCATCAGTAGCAGAGGCACTATCAGCAGCAGCAGCCAAGACAACAGTTTCAGGCACCATTCCGGGCACCAGTGCAACAAGCACATCATATTCCGAGACCAGCACAACATGCCCCGTAGTGCACTCGTTGTGGAAAGATTGGACATACACAGGAGGTCTGCAGGAAGAGGCTTGGGATGTGTCTCTATTGTGGGGATGCAGGACACCAGTTGCGAGATTGTGTTCTAGCTCCCGTTCGAGCAGGTCAGGATGGAGGCAAAGCATAGAGAGCACCCGCGAGACCACCAGCAGAATAACAGAGGGGACCTCCATTACCGACATAGCATCAGCGGTTCGCTCAGCACCAACAGCAGCAGAGAGGTGCTCACCGTTAGGGGCAAACTTTTGCCATGACGGTTGAGGAGGAGGTACCAGTCGAAGATATCATCTCAGGTTGATTCTATCTTGATTCTTTTCTAGCTCATGCTTTATTTGATTCTGGTATTTTTCATAGTTTTGTATCTGTATCTTTTGCTTTGAAGCATCATCTTGAGACTGAACCCTTGGCGAGGACTTGCAAGATCACGACCGGGGGTAGCATTATCCTGTTCAGTGATGTTTGCAAGGATCGAAGAGTTTCTCTCGGAGGCCGAGACTTGAGCGCATGTCTACTCGTAATGCCACTTTCGAGCTACGATATAGTACTCGGGATAGATTGTTTGAGTAGGCACCATGCTTGTATCGATTATCGTAGAAAAGGAGTTTTATTTCAGATACCAAGAGAGCGAGAGTTTGAGTTTGCCAGAGGGGCAGCGGAGTAGAGCGAGGAAGTCTTCTGTAGATCTTCGGTGGAAGAGCAAGAGCTGCCACATCCTTTGATTGCATAATTTATGGATATCTTTTCGGAGAAATTATCAGGTTTGCCGCAAGACCGGGATGTTAACTTATCTATAGATTTGGTTCCAGATGCAGAGCCAATATTATAGTACATCTATAAACTTAACAATAGCAAACTGACAGAGTTGAAGAAGCAGGTGATGAGTTATTGGAAAAAAGCTTCACTAGATCCAATTCATCACCGTGGGGTGCTCTAGTATTATTTATTCCGAAGAAGGATGGGTCGGTACGTATGTGTATCGACTACAGGGCTCTCAAAAACCTCACTATCAAGAATAAATACCTATTATCGCAGATTAACAATCTGTTTGATTAGTTGAGTGGAGCGAAGGTATTCTCGAAGATAGACTTGAGGTCGGGGTACCACCATGTAAAAGTGAAGAAGAAAGACATTTCGAAGACAGCTTTCAGGACTTGGTATGTGCAATTCGAATTCTTGGTGATATCGTTTGGGTTGACCAATGCCCCGTCGGTATTCATGAACCTGATGAATAAGGTGTTTCATTAGTACCTGGATTAGTTTGTTATTGTTTTCATTGATAATATACTGATATATTCGAAGACACCGAAGCAGTATGAGAAGTACCTGAGGATAGTTCTGGAGACCTTTAAAAAGAAGAAGCTGTATGGCAAGCTTTCGAATTATGAGTTCTTCCTTGATAAGGTTAAATTCTTCGGACATGTGATTACAAGAGATAGAATCTCAATAGACCCAAAGAAGATTTCAGCAGTTGAGTTATGGTCTACCCCGAGTTCAGTGGCGAAGATCAGGAGTTTTCTTGGATTGACAGGCTATTACCGAAGATTTGTTCAGAATTTTTCCAAGATTGTGGAGCCGATGACTAGACTAACCAGGAAGGACGTAGAGTTCGTATGGACAAAGGAGTGTCAGGCCGCATTTGAGGAGCTGAAGAAGAGGTTGACTATGGCTCCAGTATTGACGTTGTCCTCAGGGACAGGAGGATTTTTTATATATAGTGATGCTTCAGATAAGGGTTTGGGATGTGTGTTACAGCAGAACGGGAAGGTGATTGCCTATGCTTTCAGGAAATTACACCCTCATGAGAAGAATTACCCAACCCATGATTTAGAGTTGGCAACAGTCATTTTTGCTCTAAAGCTGTGCAAACACTACTTGTACGGAGAGCGTGTAGAGATCTTTACAGACTACAAGAGCTTGTATGTGTTTACATAGAAAGAGCTTAACATGAGTAAGCGATGATGGTTGTAGTTGATGAAGGACTTCGATATTTCTTTACAGTACCATCCAGGAAGGCCAATGTAGTCGTTTATGCCTTGAGAAGGTATCCAATGGCTATGTACTTGACGAGGGACAGATATTTATTGGCCGATCTTGATAGTTTGGGTATTGTAGTACTAGTTACTGGAGTTGCGAAATAGATGTGGGGACTACAAATACAATCAGAGTTGATAGACCGGATCAAAGCCCCACAATTCAAGGATGAGTCTCAGAGGAGTATTAGAGCACAGGTTCAGATAGGATTGACAGAGTATTTCACTATTGCAGAGGATGGATTATTGCGGTACGGTACCCGATTGTGTGTGCCGAGTGGAGATTTACGCGAGGAGGTTCTTCAGGAGGCGCATTGATCTCACTACTCTATGTATCCAGGTGCCAACAAGATGTATAACGACATGAGAGGGCATGTTTGGTGGTATTGTACGAAGTGGAAGGTAGCGAGCTTCGTATCCATATATCTGGTATGCTAGCAGATAAAGGCGGAGAGACAGAGACCAGGTAGAATGCTTCAGCCTTTACCCATTCCAGAGTGGAAGTGGGAGTATGTGGCGATGGACTTTGTATCGGGGCTTCTGCGTTCTCTAGGAGGTAAAGACGCTATTTGGTTCATCGTAGACAGGTTGACCAAATTGGCCCACTTTTTGCCATTCAAAGTGTGTACGTCTACGAAGAAGCTCGCGGAGATGTAGGTACGACAGATAGTCAGATTGCATGGAGTTTGTGTGAGCATCATCTCGGATCGGGTTAGTCGCTTCTTATCCCACTTCTGGAGGAGTTTGTAGGCTAGCTTGGGCACCCAGCTCAAGTTTAGTACCCCATATCACCCTTAGACAGATGGACACTTGGAGAGGACTATTCAGACTCTCGAGGATATGCTTTGCACTTGTGTATTAGATTTTGGAGGCTCTTGAGAGGATAATCTTCACCTGGCAGAGTTTGCTTATAACAACAGCTATCAGGCTAGTATCGAGATATCCCCATTTGAGGAACTGTATGGACGGAGATGACACACTCCGTTATAATGGGATGATGTTGGTGAGAGATCCTAATTGGGACCGAAGATGGTTGTGGATGCAATTGAGAAGGTGAAGCTTATCAGAGATAGACTTTGTGTGGCGTAGGACAGACAGCGACATTGGGCCAATAGCTACCGGAGACTATTGGAGTTATAGGTATAGGTTTTTGTTTGTATTGCTTGTGATTGCTTTGTTTTGGTTGGAGTACTAAGGCTATGTATTATGTTAGGTTGCCGATATAGTATTCCTGAGGATTTCTTCGACATGGGGCACGATTCGCTTTGGTGGTGGTGGAAAGCTTAGTCCACGGTACATCGGACCCTTCAGTGTTCTTGAGAGGGTCGGTATAGTGGCCTATAGACTAGACTTGTTGCCTACACTAGAGGAAGTGCATAACATGTTCCACGTGTCACCGCTGAGACGGTACGTGGAAGATCTTAGCCATATACTAGATCACTTAGAGATCCAGGTGGGTTTGACACCCAGTTATCCAGAATAGCCGGTGGAGATTCTGTATCGTAGGGAGAAGGTGTTGCGGAACCAGACGATTCCCTTGGTATGCTTCGCGTGGAGGCATCACTCTCCAGGAGAGTCTACCTGGGAGAGGAAATTTGAGATACGCGAGCGATACCCTTATTTGTTTGAACTGTGAGGTATAAAGCTTCCTGTGATTGCTTGTTGTAGTTAGTTCTTTTCTTAAATTTCGAGGACAAAATTTTCTAAGGAGGGTAGACTTGTCACCCTCACTTTTCCAAATGAGGGTAATTTAGTCATTTTGCAAATAATTATTTTTAGAGATTAATATTTATTTATATTGTGCTAATAATTAATATTTGTGGTGGTGTTATTTATTTATTAGTTAATGGACTAGCCTATTAGTTAGACTTGAGCCTTGTGAACCCAATTAGACTTATCATGACAACTTGTGAGCCCAACATGGACTAGACCCATTAGACCCTTTTCCTCTAACTAATTAGGAGGATTATAGTTAAATTTTATTAGTATAGAGACTTCCCATTATACCCCCTCCTTAATTACTCTTCATAATTAATCAATGGGGACAATTTGGACTTTACAAAGTTGCTTGGAGGAGGAAAAATCTGGCCAGCCCTATAAGGAGAGCTTCTCTCTCTCCCATTCATTTTGTACTCTCATTTTAGATCCCCAATTCAAAGATCCCTAATTCCCTTCATCACTCCATCAACCTCTCTCAATTCATTCATTTTTTTCTCATTTTTACCACTCAAGGAGCATTAGAGATTGGAGTTGCAAGGAGCACAAGGAGGAGGAGCTTTGGCAATAAGATCGTGTCTAGATCGTGTCCGTGGGAACAATTCATTGAGAATACAACTCCCAATTGACAAATTTTGAATTCCTCTTTACTGTAGCTTCTAAATCAAGCGTTGGACCTTTAGAAACACCCCAATGGCATAGGGATACCTATAGAAAGAAGTTCTACACTAATTGGTGATGTTTTATAATTTTTACATAGATTTTTATGTCTATTTTGGGAGAAAGCCGAGATTGATATACCATGTGTTTGTCAATAGGTCAATTAGACCAAATTGATATGTGTTTGGTTGTATAAGGCTAGTGTCGTATCCACAAATGGATATGGGGAGTCTGTATCATGATAAAGGGGTTTATTTTGGGGTTCTGAGCATGTTAGTATAATATCTCTGTATAATTCATTGTGACTAATTACTTTAGTCATATAATGATGATTTTAATATATAGTGTCATGACCCGCACCCGGTGTAGGGATGCAAGTCGGGAACACGCCCAACCTACGCCACAGAATCGGCGGTAGAATACTGTTTGGATAATCTATCTAATAATATAATAAGCTACCAACAATGTTAATATACTCAATCACAGATCTAGGATGGAAATAAGAACGAATATGATAAAAGAATAGAATAGTCATAAAATAACTCATGAGTCAAAAATAATAACATCAATGAGTCTGAGAAAATACTAAAAGATAAGCTGGAGACAAATCCAGTACAAGGAGAATAACTAAGAATCTACAAGTCCCAGGTCATCTGTCTCAGTGGGGATGAGTCCCTCCAGGGTCAGGGTCTCTGACTCTGAGCCTACAACATCGTGAGGCTCATAATGAGTAGGATACCACTCCTCAGTGTCATCTGGGAAAAATATATCCAGTCAGAAAAGGAGCAGAGTACATCTCTAACAGCAGTTCTAATCAATGATAAAAACTATATAACAATAAATAGATGTGAATATACAAGATGCAATAATAGATACAAGAGATATATAATAAAAAAAATACTGGAAATAAATACAAGGATGAATAATATGGCAATGAACAAGAATACTAATTACTAAGTGTGTGAGTACCAACTTTAACATGTGATTGGCTTGGAAACTTGATACAAGATATATGGCCTGGCTAATCATATGTGCGGTATATGATTAACACTATTCAATGAACAAGACTTGATACAAGGAGGGTATGATCACATATCTATACTACATACTCTCCAACCCCGACTGGTATAGTGGATCCAACCATGGTACGTTATGGCACAGAATTCTCTAGAAAGATAGCTAGTCTCCCCGAGAATCAGTGTCTGTACATGTACAAGAAGAATAATAAAATAAGGCTTGCACAAGATACACCATATATACCAAGGAATAACATCTCATGACGAGATCCAGATATACCAATCCGTGTAAGCATCGTGTCAAGAAATCAAGGATATCTACACTAGATACAATGAATATAGAGGATATCATAAATAAGAAACTATCAGAGAATGTACTTGTCTGAAGTCCGATGAATAGTCTCACAGATGTCTTGTACGGTACCTCGATGACCTAGATATGGAATATAACATCAATACAAGATTTCAGAATAAAAATAAGTTAAACTAGTCAATATCTTGGTCAAAGAGCTATTTCTAAGTCAAAATATGTCAACTCTATTTCAAACCGGTCAAACTTGGTCAAACTGCCTATTTCTAGGTTGCATGAGTCCATCTCAAGGATATTAGGTCCATACACTAAGAAACTAGGCCAACAAGCTAAATCTAGAATATTAAGATACCGTATCGCAAGATACGCAAATAAAGACATAGAAATAACATATATGTATATTCAATCAAATATATATACTAATCCTAATTACAAATGCAAAGTGGATACCTTGGCTTTGAACCAATGCGATATCGCACCACAAAATACCCAGTTTGATACTCGAATCCAAATACCTAGAATATTCTTAATACCTTAACACTTACCTTGGTATCGTAAGGTAAAATGTGATTCTAATATATATCTAACTACCCCACTAACTATATATACTAATACATGTATATATCAATCCAATATAATTTCTACTATTCACTAATGTCAACTACTAGTATATACTAAAATGAATATTAAATAATCACTACCAAACTAATTACTAACTCCTAATACATATACACATGTACACATATCTACATATATAGATAACTTAAGATACATAAGTATATATTTGTAGATCTATCTCACTAATCAATCACAAGTATATACATATAGTTATTAACTAAACTAGGTAACTTAACTAATCTATCAACTAGCTAATAACAAATATTAACTAATAACTAACTAGATAACTAAATGGATGAGTAATTACTAGAACTAGCTATCACTTAACTAACTAACCATACTACCTAACTCTGTAACTTGCTGCCCCTGCTTCTCCAAGTTGCTGTGTACTGAGGTTCACGACCCCCCTTGCTGAACTGTTTCTCTCCCTTTGTGCCCGACACACACACAAGCACACAACACACACACACAAATATCTCTACTATACTTAATAAATACCTATATGTAGGTACACAAACACACACACACACACACACACACACACATATATATATATATATATATATATATATATATATATATATATATAACCAAGAATATAAATATCGATATAGATATATTCAACGTATACACTAATACTATACATAAGTATACATATATATCATAACTATACACACATAGCCACAAATCTCAATATATATATTTAACGTATATACTAATACTATATATAAGTATACATATATATCATAACTAATACTATATATAAGTATACATATATATCATAACTATACACACATAGCTACATATCATAATATACATCTCAATATATATATATATATATATATATATATATATATATATATATATATATATACACACATTCTTAAGTACACATTTATAATAATATTATATATACATATATATATATATATAAATACATATGATACTAATAGCTATGAACAATGGAAATTGGATCTACAAATGCAACACAACAAACATGTGGAGTGCATCGCACCCGTATCACACTAGATCTATGATACGCTTGTGATACGAGTTTGCCACACAACCAAACGTACCTCGAAGGACATGAACAAGTCTAAAATACCAATTATGAATAATACGAAAAGTCAAACACAGATCTACGTGTCCATGTCAAAATATGACATGCACAAACCCCTATGTCAAAAAAAATCCCCCCAAATCAATACATATCACCAAATTATTGGGATACGACCTACACGTATCCAATTGTGGATATGACACTAGTCACAAACAAGCCAATTTGGTTTATATGACAAATTGACAAACACAACAAGTGTCAATCTCGGAATTCCCCCAAAATTGACACAAAAGCCCCATAACTTTCTCAATAGGCCTCCTATGCACATAATTTCAATTCCTATGGGTAGCCTATGTATATAGGTTAATTTCTCATAATTAATTCTCAGATTTATAACCTAAATTAAGAGGAAAAAGTGAATTATACCTATTGGAAGATGGAATCCTAATGCAACCTCCAAATTTGATAAAATTTGTTTTTAACTTGTAGATCCTTGCTCCTCTTTATAGATTCTTGCTTCTTCCTTCAAGATCCTTGCTCTACTAATCTCCAATGATGATTTGGAAAGAAATTAGGAAGAAATTTGGTAGAAAATTTGATGTAGGAATAAAAGAATTTGGTTGAGGAAAATTCTAGATCTAGTTTTGAAATGAAAAGAGGAGAGAAAAACTTTTCCCCCTCTATTTATAATGGCCGGCCCCCTTCCCCCTTCCTCAAGCTACTATGTAATATTCATTATACCCCTTGGGGCCTCTCATAAAGAAATAATTAAGGAGAAAAGGTTCTAGTCTAATGATTTTAATTAAATTAAGCATCCTCCTAATGAATGGGCTTCTAATTGGGCTCAATTATAACTAATAAGAAATATTGGTCCATGGATCTAATCTAAACTAGTTAGGTTCACTATCATAAGTTCAAAATAATAAACTAACATCTAAAAATAATTAAATAATACAATAAATAATTATACAACATGCATAATATTTAATTAATTATGAAATTACCAAAATACTCTTTCCTAGAAAATGTGCTAGAGACATGTAGATATGGTGTAAGTATTTGGGGGTTTTGAGACCTTGGTTAAGAGTGTATCATGAAACCATGGTGACTATCTTGACCTTGTACTCAAGGTGGTTGATGAATTGACTATTAGTGGAGAGTATCTTAGTATATATTTTATATGCTTATATGTATAAATATATATATATATATATATATATATATATATATATATATATATATATGTATGTATGTATGTATGTATGTATGTATAGATGTCTATTGTGTTGTGTGTGTTAAGAGTCATTGGTGTTGTGCAACTGTGAAGTACACTGTGTCGGGTGGTGTTTTGCACAGAAGAGCTCGTGTGTGGCAAGTACCTACTGCTACTTGTTGTTGTGTCTTATTATGAGAGTGCCAGTGATGAACTTGTGTGTGGGTATATATGTGAACCAAGAACACCCATAAGAGGAAGTATCAGAGGGAGGATGAGAAGCACATGTAAACTGCTATTGAGGTAATCCATTACTCGGTTGGGGAAGTATGATGCATGTTATGTTTTGAACTGTGTGTAGACAACAACTATAGGGTTTAGGTGCAGTGTAACTATCAAGGAATGCTTCAGTGAAGCGATTGTGGACACTGCTATACAAATGCATGGAGGATGGAAGTTGAGGGGCATGTGGTGTAGTTGTGGTGTGCACTCAAGTAAGGGTAGTACAACTCAAGAGTGGGGTTAGTCTTGAAGGGGGGTCTGTGTGGACATGGGATGGGGTGATGGTCCAGGCATGTTTTGGAAGACAATATACTGGAGGTAAGGGTGCACTGGTGTTGCAGATGACTGCAAAGGAGTGCAGAGGGCCAGAGGAAGCTTACTACAGTATCGTGCCTGCGCACTTGCTGCAGGAACTATGAGAAGACTCGAGCTTGATAGCAGTGAGGGTGTAAGACTTAATGAGTGCCAAGATCAGTAGCAGCAACATTGTTGCTTGGCAGCATTTATTTAGGGTTGTCTAGACCTGAGTTGGACCACTGGACTAGAGAGAAGTAGCAGTTGCAAAAGCAATATTGATTGTTGTTAAAGAGAAAAGCAAAGCAGCAGTAGCCCGATCAGCAATAGCTGTAGGAGAGGTGAGTGGCTTGGTAAAACTTTACCAATTGGGTAAGAGGAAGGTCGTGTATTAACTATGGATGGGGAGGAGTGTATTAGATTGAGTGTTAGAGTTTCAGGTGGCAGTGTACCAGCAATCCAGAATATTGGTGTACATATACACATAAATTGGTGAGAGAGTTGGGTTGTAATGCTTGCAGGCAGCCTCCAGTGTAGTGGAGGGAGCATGTCTGATCAGAGGTATTCTGGTTAGATGTGCAGTTTGGGGGGAACATGTAGGACCAGTAGCTAGGTTTGGACTGAAATATGTAAGGATGGAATACCAAGTATGGACATTAGGTATGGAGAAGTGTTGGATAAGTAGCCAGTGTCTTACATGTATAAATATGGACACATGTGCATAGGGTTTTAGTGTCGGTTAGCATCATGGGTTACTTCAGGGTGGTACCATGTACTAATGTGGGATACTAGTTTGACATTGGCTTATATTCTAAGGTAGGGTTATTGATTAAAGACTAGTTATATTTAAGATATTAGATATTAGTTGAGGTATTAGGTACAGTTTGTGAGTACCCTAAGATACCTAGTTAATAGTAAGATATCTTAAGATACTATTATTTAGCCTAGAAATCATACTATAACTCATTTTAGCTTATTTATCATTCCTATAAACTAAATGACATGATATTCATATATAGGTCTGTATGGCAGCAGCTCGGACACCGAGTTGTACCTTTTGCTTAGGACCACAGGCGAGTATATTCTCTTATAGTTTTTCTAATTGACAGTCTCTATGTTATATGTATTTAGTATTGAGATATTTGATTCCTGACACGATGGTTACACGAATTGGTATACGTGGATCATTGTCATAAGATGTTATTGTCGTGATTACTCAGTGATCGCCGTATCGTGTTTCGTGATTACTCAGTGATTACCATGATATCTTCGTGATTATATATACCTTGATCATAGTGCATGATATTAGACCATGCATTATGATATACGTGTATAACGTATCTTAATTTGGATCTGTGTACTAGTCGGGGGATAGGGATATATTAGTGAATATGTGATCATACTTTATAGCCCGTGATATAGTGTAGCCCGTGATAGCTAGCAGATCATGCAACTTATGTTTGGTCACGCTAGCTCCCATTTAGTTATATAGCCCGTATTAGGCCCAAGTCGATCACATATCTTGCTAATATTTTATGGCACAAGTTATTATCCTACTTTCTTATTTCTAGTTCATTACATTGATACTCTTTACTATATTTCTCTCAGTTTATTTCTATTTTCTTGCCATGATGTTCCCTTTGCCATGCTAGTTACTTTTCTAGTTACTTCCATCTTTTATTTTCTTTGCTATTGTTATTTCATAGTTTTTGTCAATTGTCACGCCCTAGTACCGGAATAAGGAGACGGATATAGCCAGCTCCCCCGTATAAGGTATAGAACGTTGTACGGCGGTAATAGTTGTAACTAGACAAGGGGGTGCATACTATAAGCAAGTTACTAAGGGTCACACAACACATCTGTTATCTCAATCAGTCAAGCAAGAACAGTACTTCTCTATAGTACGCTCATGCCTCCGAGCTACTATCAATACTTGTTCATAAGTCTGGTAGTCGTGCCTCTCTTCCGGCTGTAGAATCTCCAGATGAAGTCCTTGCTGGAACCTCATTGCTTTATCCGACACTGTAACCATAGTTGTAGCGAATCTATTCAGCCTGTAAAACTCGACTGCATATCCATCCACTGTTCTACCGGCTTGCTTAAGACCGATAAATCTCTGCTGGTGCTCATACTGCGCTACGACTCCAAAATATTTAGCCCAAAATCGAGCCCTGAAACTGTCCAAGAGATATCATACCCCAATCGAACCTCTACTGATGCCCACCAGCCACAAGCAAGGTCTTGAAGCTCCAATCAAACTTGATCAACTTGTTCCTCCGTCGGAACCTTCATCGCTGCCAGAATGACTTCGATGTCTTGGAGCCATGCATCTTCCGTGATGGCATCCTCCATGCCGTCAAAGTATCTCAGGTTAAGTCGAAAAAATCTAACCGACGCCCCCGAATTAGTCCTTCCTTCTTTTTCCAGGGCCGTCTGCAATCCCTGACTCAACAAGACATTCTGCTCTTGTTGTTGAAACTTCTGATGTTATTGTACTGCCATATGATGCTGCTGCGTAGCCATCTTTCCTTGGAGGATCTCTAGTAATATCGGGGTGTCAAGTACCACTGGTATTGCTGGTACTACTGGGGGTACGAGAAACTTAAGGGTTAGTTGCTCAATATGTCCAGCTTCTGATCTCACTGTGCCAACTTGTCCAACTACTGGCTTTACTCGAATTTGACTCTGAACATGTGCTTCCTACTATTTTTGCCTAGGGGAACCCTGTCCTGCCATGCCGCTGCTCCAGCAACTAAAGAAGCCCTAAAGAAAAAAATAAGAAACGTCAAGAATATGATAGAAAGTATCAAGGAAATAATTGATTTGATAGTCAAGCAAGGTTTCGAGAAGAACGAATTAAGGATTTCAAAGGCACATGTTTGATTGAGACTCATATGATCATAACAGTCCACAAGTCTGAAAATACAGACCTACATGGGCCGCCACAAAAATCTTGTCATGCCCCAGTACCAGAATACGGAGGTGGACATGGCCATCTCCCAAGTACAAGGTATAGAACGTTGTACGGCGGTCACGGCTGTAACTAGACAAGGGGTGCATAGTACAAGCAAGTCACTTAGGGTCACACAACACATATGTTGTCTCAATCAGTCAAGCAAGAACAGTAAACATAGAACATATATGATAATGAAGTAAGGCATCCCAAACGTCCTGCCACGATATTCTGGAAACCAGATGTACAAAATAAGAAAACTAGCAGAGTATCAAAAGTACATAACCATGATCAGTTGTAGTCTTGTCACGACCCGCACCCAGAATAGGAGCATGAGTCGTGGGTACGTCCAGCCTATGCCGCAGCATCGGCGGTAGAACGCTTTCTACGTCATAATAAATACTAACATAACTAAATACCTGTCAATGATATCAATCTCCATAAGGAGGACAATATACATCTCATAATAGCTCATAATATAAACTCAATCATAACAACTATAAAGTATAAGGCACGATAAAAGATAAGAAGAAAGACATAGTCAAACACAATATCTCAAATAAAGATAAACCATAGTCTAGCTGTCCAACATAAAGTCTCCACAAGTCCCAATATAAACCAAGAATAAGTCTAAATATAAACTCAATAAACCTCAAATAAATCTCAGTGCATAAGATAAATACTGCCTAGATAGCTGTAGGTAATGTCTCCTATAAAGGAATAGTCTCCTCTAAGATCTCTGGTGTATAGTCTGCATCTATACCCGGTCCATAGTGTATGGTACAAAAATTCTTAAGATCCTCTGGAAAAAATATTCAGTCAGGATTGGAACGAAGTACAAGAACTAACAGCAGTTCCACATATATTGACAAAAACTATAATACAGTGTAAAGAAATACAAGACAGATATGAATACTGGCAATAAGAAATACTGGAAATAATAAAATACTGGAATAAAGAAATGCTGGAATAAAGGAATACTGGAATAATGAAGTACTGGAGCATATTTCATCATCAATGTATATCTAGCAATAAACAAGAATACAAGTGCACGCTTGAACAATGAACTGGTATATATAAGTGAATGCTAGAACCATGACTAGAACATAAGGAATGCTAGCTCAATATACTAGAGATACATGTCAAGAACATCTAGCTAAGTATGTGAAACATCAGCATATTATGTGATCGGCTTGGGACTGATCAGGCCTGCTATGTATGACTAGCTATGATTCATGTAAGGTCAGGCTAACCATCTGGATAGCTATGATACAAGCAATAGTCAAGATAATCATACATAACAGGCTATGAGGCATGTAATGGGCAGGCTGCACCGACGTGAGGTGTAGGTGATCAATGATTTATGTAAAGTTTGGGTATGATCACATAAGCTACTACCATTTTCCCGTTTCTCCAGCTAGCACGATGGATTCCAAATCATGACTCCTCGTGACAGGTCTCGATGATGCCAACTCGTGTAAACAACAGTGTCAGAATCATGTATGCTATACAACGAGAATTATAGAGATAATCAACATAATAAAAACTGTCAGAGAATGTACTCGCCTATGGTCCTTAGCTGGCAATACCAATGTCCTGGTTCCAAAGTATCGTATGAATGATCCAACAGTCCTATATATATATCATATAATACAATATTGTATCAGACATTATACTAACACACACAATCAAAATACAATGATCTCAGAGACTACGCTGTGCATAACAGACAATCAATGATACAGGTCTTGCCAGTACATCGGTGTACATATGGCAGTCTGCTATCATGCTACATGGTCACAGGTCAATATAACTACGGGGTATCCGTGGTTGCACTCGGGTCATCTAGTACATAGACATATTATACATATTATCATCTATCATATACATTAATACTCATTAGTTACAAATAGAATAGATATGTATATATATACTTAATAGAATTAATACTTTGTATATATATTAATCATATACTAGGGAGATATATTACAATATATATATATGTATATATACTAATTGAGAGATATACTATGTATATATATATATATATATATATATATATATATATATATATATATATATATATATATATATATATATATATATGCATATATTTATACCAAAATATATGTAACCGTATACTAATACATGTACCAAACATATATACCAATTAGGTTAATATACGTTATGGGTATATCTATGTACAAATATATCAATATACACATAATAACCATATACTAATACTAATACATACATACATACACACCAATTAAATATCTATATACCAACAATACGCGTATACTATCATATACGTATGCACACCATCATAAAATACGCATATGCGCGTATGTGAACATATACATATACGCAAGATGGAACTCAAACCTATGTACGTGGGATGAGACGTGCATGTCGAGGTCATCACAGAGTGCTAGGTTCAGTCGAGTGGGTTGGCAACGTCTCCGGTCGAGGTCCGATCGAGTGCGGTACAGTCGGTGGCAGCATCTCCGGCTTCAGGCAGCGGTTCAGTTCGTCGAGGCGAGTTTAGTTGGGTCGTGCTCCGACGTTCAGGTGTTGTGGTCGGGAGATCGGTTGTCGATGAGGTGTGGGTTAAAGTCGAAGTCGGGCGGGTCTTCACAGCAGGTTCACGGTCTTCGGTTGGTTCAGCGGTGTCCCTTCGGCCGAGTGCAGGCTGTGCAGCGGCTCTGGGGCAGGCGAAGGTCTAAGTCGGGTTCTGGTCCGACGAGGGGGGCGAAGTGCGACGGCTTTAGTCGAGTACAGGCGGTCCAGCATATTGATGGATCATAATCCGGTCGGTTTTGGTCGAGCGAAGGATGGCGACGATGGGAGGTGGTGGTGCTGGCTGTGAGTAGTGGTTCAGCGAGGAGGGCTCAGGCCGTAGGGTTGGGATCCGACGGTCTGCGAGGAGGGGATGGCCGAACATGGCGACTCAATGGGGTCGGGATGAAGATGAACAGGAGGGGGTCGGCTAGGTATTAGGTTTAAGGAATAGAAAAGAAAAGGATAAAGTAAAGAAAATAAGTTTATATATGAAGGGGGTTGGTTTAACCTAGAAAAGTTTGACTTTGGTCAACTCCTTGGGAAACGGGCCTTCTCATGCAGGTATTTCAAGGGCTATGATTTAAATAAATTTAAAATGAATGGCTATGATTCATTGGTTCAAGATTTGGAGGGCCATGGTTCAAGAAGGTTGATGTTGCATTGTACACTCCCAAAAAATTATAGAAAAATACAAATAAAAGAGAAAAGGGTTTATTCACGTGTCGTGTCCAATGGGATGGATACCTTAATGCACTTTTGCACAAAAGTGCCCAATAATTAGAAAATTACACAAAGTGAGGTTTATGGTTTAATTTAATTAAAATAAATACAAATGGTGTTCTAAAATTAATTAGAAGTACAAGGGACTGAAAATAAGTAGGACACAAGTGTCATGAATGAAGAAGACTTAGAGTAAAATATTATCCTAATTTGGGTTGCTCAAAATGGATCAAGATTATGTCTCCAATTTTGATTGGAACACACAAGGATACAAAGTTGGATTTATATAGAATTAAATATAGTCGTTTGCGACGAATATTATGCGACTATATGAAGCACAACAAGACATAATTATGAGTCACACAAGGATCAGAATAAAAGTCTGGCACGTCTAGGGCTATTTGATGATAAACAAAGAAGAGAAGAGGGTTTATACGAAACTTTTCTTTTTTTGCTTACAAACAAGAAAAAGAGTACAATTAATCCTATACGAGGATGTTAAGTACAATAAAAAAATAATTCTGGAAAAGTATTGCTATAGGAGTCTGATCTGCGGTCGATCACTTTGTCCCTTGGACCACACGATGATGAAGAAGTATTGTAGAAGAAGAAGAAGCTTCAAAGGTTGCAAGTGGGATTGAATTCTCGTTGCCAAAGTTGTCAACCAACACTCTTTGTCTTTGCTCTCTTTTCTCTCTAATTTTTCCTTTAATCGTCTGATCGTCTGATTACCCAATCGCCCCTTTGCCCTGTGACCATGGGTCTCTATTTATAGAGATCAATAAAAATAACTGTCCAGTTGGCGTAGAAGCCAAACTGTGAAGAAAGTTGTACCTTTTACGCGACGGTTATAATAACTGCTACCCATGTTCCAAATGTCTTCTGAATATGCGTGTGACACGTATCCCTTTATAAGGCAACGCGTATAACTGCTTCTCGAAGACCATGGCATGCAAGCCACGTAGGTAACAGCCCCTGCATAAAGATGGTTGGCGTAAAAGCCAAATAACTGTCTTGTTGGCGTAAAAGCCAAATAACTATCTCCTTGGCATAAAAGCCAAAATATGAAGAAGAAGAAGACTTCCTTTACGCTGTGGTTATGATAACTACTATCCACGTTCAAATAATCTTTTGAATCTGCGTGTGACACGTATCCCTTTATAAGGTAACACGTATAACTGCTTCTCGAAGACCATGGCATGCAAGCCACGTAGGTAATAGCCCTTGCGTAAAGATGGTTGGCATAAAACCCAAATAACTGTCTTATTGGCGTAAAAGCCAAATAGATGTCTTGTTGGCATAAAAGTCAAAGAGCTGCGTAAAACTTGATGGTTCATGAATAATAGATAACTAGCGTAAAATAGCCACTTATCCATCACGACCGAGATCTTGAGCGTATTCTGGGCTAAATAGCCTTATCATATACCTTTGCAAATGTGGCCAAGTTGGCATATTTCGAGAAGATAGCATACGACGTACTCCTATAGTTGAAAATAGCCAGGTTGGCGTAAAATGCAAGGATGGTGATGTGAACGTATTAGTCATAATTTTAGCTTTCCCAGTCATTAAAAATTAGAACAAAATCTTGTGCATTAAATGCAGAGATCTGCCTCCATCTCGTGTATTAAATACAGAGATATGCCTCGAGCTCTGTATGAGAAACAGCTTTTGACGTGGCGTCTGATTTTGTCTTTATCTTGAGCGTAAAACTCATTTCTACCCATGTAGAATAGACAGCGTATTCTTTGAATGCATAAAAATAACTTGTATCAAGAATATATCACTAAACAACAGCCTGGGTCTCTGTGCAAAATTATCATCACAGCTGTCCTCTCGATCATCGTGTAGTACTTTTGTCAGGAGTCAGGTTTACTACTTTGTCTGACAAATTCATCCGAGGAATACGAAGAGTTCCTCGTACAACTTTATGCAGCATTAAAAATAAACGTATTTTTTAAACTTTATGCAGGAGGGTAAATCAACCTTTTACGCGGAATAGCCTTGAAGCACTGCTTTACGCGGACAGCTCTGAAGCTCTACTTTATGCCAAATAACTCTGAAGCTCTGTTTTATGCGGACTATTCTGAAGTCATATTTTACGCCATACAGCTCTGAAACCCTGTTTTACGCAGACTTCATGTATGTTGGGGATTTTGACTGTATAATACGCGTACAATTCTCCAGTGTATTTTATGCTTCTACAAGACCCCCTTCGAAGTTTTTAAATTTCTCGTAATTTGAAATACTTTGAATGAAGCATGAAACGGTCAAATTTGACTCGTTCTTCGAGGTTAATTTTACGATGATATTTAAGAAGTTGTTAGGATTTTGTATGTTCTCTTCTGCCTATATAAGGGCAAGCAAATAAACTTGTTTTCCATACTTTCTTTACTAAAAAGATGGCTGCTGAAATTCATCGGGCTAAACCGAGAAAGAAGAAGATTATGCTCTTCCAACATGTAAGGAGCCGTAAAAAGAGACGTCTTTGAGCAAATATTCTCTGCAATGATGGACCTTGGAAGGATATCATAGCTTCCTTTGCTCGAGATAATCAGCAATTTTATATGGCGATTTGCCAAAGAGAGAGGAAGGGTCATATTAGACCACACAGCTTGCTAGCTGCATTTTATCCTTTTATGAAGTTGGACCCTGGTGGGCAGCTTGGCCGTGTCTTCCAGTATTGTGTTGGGTCTGAATCTCTAACACAAATCTAAGCATGGTCGTCAATGACGTATGGAGGTGGGCTTGAATAATACAAACCCAGTTCTGTATCTTCCCGCCATTAATCATTTTCTTGGCCCCCGGTCGAAGAAGTGCTATAGAAGAAGCAATAAAGATCTCCATAAGACGAGAACCTAGCGTAGTAGACTCCCGTCATATGTAATCATGATCTTGAATATTAATACAAAATCCTTGGTAAAAAAATAGATTTCCATCATATGTAATCATGATTAATAAACTTGTCTTCTTTTACGCACTATTGATTTGCCATATTACTGTGAGGAAGTCTGATAATATGCAGCTTCAATATGCTTGAGTGATTTTTATGCTGACTCTGACAAATATGCCTCCAGTCATGTCCCTACTTTTACGCATAAAGGAATATGTGTAAAAAGATCTTTAGCAATAAATTATCTTGAAGATCCAATTGTCATGCTATTTTTGACGAGGAGTCACATAAAATTCTGAACTGTTCTTTCTCCTTCGAAATGTGAAGAAGATCTATTCAGAACATCATCTTCGAAAATGGCTTCTCGAAAGATTCTCGAGACAGGGCAAGAAATATCCGCCAAATAGGCCATCCCTTAATTAGATTCTGGCTAAACTTCGAATGAACTATCAATGGCCAAGGAAGAAAAGTCCTCTTCCAGTAAAGACAGACACTTTCAGGGAACTCCTTGGCCCTTTCGTCTGATGAGGTCTTCTCGAATGAAAAAGAAGAAAAAATGCTGATAAGAAGAGCATTTCCTGCGTAAACTCTTATAACCGGCTTCTTCAAGCGTAAAATCCAGATTATCAATATATATATGCGTATTCTGCTAACTGATCCGTTTCGCGTAATTTAAGATGCGCATAAAATCATTGATCCGTAGCATTTGAGTGTAAAATCGTAGATCTGTAGCTTCTGAACGTAAAATCGTAGATCTGTAGGTTCTGAGCGTAAAATTGTAGATCTGTAGCTTCTGAGCGTAAAAGCTTTTGAGCGTAAAATCGTAGATCTGTAGCTTCTGAGCATAAAAGCTTCTGAGCGTAAAATCGTAGATCTGTAGCTTCTGAGAGTAAAATTATAGATTTGTAGCTTCTGAGCATAAAAGCTTCTGAGCGTAAAATCGTAGATCTGTAGCTTCTGAGCGTAAAAATCATAAATCCTTGCTCTGCGCGTAAAAATCTGAGCGTAAAATCAGGAATCTGTTACGCAGCGTGACTAACTGTCTTTCTTTTCAAATGATCGGCTGACGTGGTCCCAAATCATAAACGACTATTAAAAATTGGATTTGGTTAAGGATTCGGAGAGTCACTTGAACTCTATAAATAGGCCTAGGTCATGAGAGAGAAAAACCCTTCATCTTTTTCTGTAAAACCCTTCGTCTCTTTCTGAAAAAGATCTCAGACTCGCCATGGCACCAAAACAGTCCTCCATCGCTAAGGGAAAGAAAGTCGCTTCATCATCTCGCTCCACTGCTCAAGCACGAGCGAATCCTACTAGGCCAAGCGAGCCTTGTTCTGAACGAAGTGCTCCGCCGTCTAGCTGTGCACCGGGCATCACAAGTAAAACTTTGAGAGAAATAAAAACCCTCCGCACACGTTGTACGTGTATGCGCAAATATGCCCACATTCTTAATGTGTCGGCGAAAAACTCAATATTTTTGCAATCTGGCCTAAAAAAATCCAGACTGTCAAATTTTGGCTTATACTATAAACCTTGCATTTTACGCACTGGAAGTAAATTCCAGCGTAAAACTCAAATTTTGTAGTCTGACATAAAAATACAGACTGTTAGGTTTTGGCGTATACTGTAAACCTTGTGTTTTATCCACTGGAAGTAAGTTCCAGCGTAAAACTCCAATTTTTGTAGTCTGACGTAAAAACTCAGACTATCAAGTTATGGCGTATACCGCAAGAGTGTAGCACCTTACGTTTTATGCGTTGAAAGTAATTTCCAGCATAAAATTGACTTATTCTCTTGCTTTTTACAGTGGACCTACAGATCCCCCTTCTGGCTGAAGTGATGGGCTCTGCTGCTGGAATGCTGAATTCTGACTACTTGGAGGATTTGTCCCACGTGACTTTCTCCATCTCTGGAAACGAGTATCCTCAAGAAAGGGGAACTTTGATCTCGACCCAAGGAGAAAGAATGTTGTTGAGTATGATCAGTGGGGAACCCTTGACGTACATAGACAGAACTGAGTATAAGAAACCAGCTTTCTTATTTGGGGATGTTATTGATAAGCAATCGCAGACAACGCCCAAGAAGGAAGACTGGGTATTTTTTGCTGGGGGCACGGTCATGTTCCTGCCAAAGATGTCCAGAGATTACCCTATCTCTGCATTCTTTTATGCCACACATCCCAGAAGGATGTCATGGACCCTGACTCCTGATCTTCATGGCCAGCCAGGGTTGATCTTTTATAAGAAAGGATTAAACCAAGGATCTTTTGTAAGTAGTCCCTCTGGCCCTGTCATGCCCTTCAGAGGATTACTACCGGGCAGCGTCCCGAGTAAAGACTCTTCCTTGATCCAGCCATTTCAAATGGCAACTATCTGCAATAAATTCATGGGGCATGGAGGAGTATATCCCAGGGCTAACCCTCGCACGAGTGGATAGCTTACCCCCCACAATCTTCGATGGGCCGGATTAACCGCATGGGCTCTGAAGCACTTTTAAGTGGAGCTGGAAAGTATTAACTTATTTGAGGCTGTGAGTGCTACTAGTGTTGGGCTGCCTATCAACCCCAATTTGTTCTTAGCTTTGATGGAGCGATATAACTCGCTCACTGGGACTTTTGCCACTCCGATAGGTGAGTTGGGCCTAGCCCTTCATGAGATGGCAGATATCTCAAAGCTGCCAATGGGAGACATTCCTTACGAAGAATACGTCCCCACCAACAGAGAGTTGAAGGATACCAACCCTCGGGTAGTGGCAGTATACCAAGAGCTGATGAGCAACTATCTTGCATGCACCACCTTCTACAGAGAGCCCTCTGATTTAGCCCATATTAACAAATGGGTATCCTATCTCTTCTTTCATCAGACTAGAGATGCCAAGCAGGACAAGGTTGTAGATAGCAAAGACAAACCTTTGAACCCTCTGAGCATTCTTAATGACAACATAATCGATAATCTTATTGAAGATGCAGGGGCTCAAGATTATGTTCTTAATGAAGAGATAGGGGGTTATCCTGCAGGAACCAAAGCCTACAGTTATATGAGGCATTGTTGAAAGCCTTTGTCAAGAGAAGCTCAACTGGCTGGCTTCCTTTCTATTTGGCTGCGCCGATGGATGGTGCCTGGCATCGCGTCTGCGGATCGTATTCATCGTAACACCTTATGGCCCGCAGTACATTTGGTATTTGGAGCAAGATTGTGCCTGCTCCCTGCCATGGTATGCATGATACAAGCTGGCCTGAGGGCTATTACTGATGGGCTGTTGGCTGATACTACACAGCGTAAAGGATATCTATGAGTAGAATTGCCATTCTTATATCTAATGGGATGGTTAATCCTTCACAACACCAGAGTGATGTCTCCCTGATCTGCCAGAGGTTCGTACAATAACTTCTTTTTGAATTACAAGAATTCTTTTTGGAATGTGACTAGCGTCATAGATTGTCGACTAGCACTAAATTTTTCCCATAGTTAGAAATTCTTCTGTACCGTTTCCCCCGTACATATCAATCAACAGGGGACTAAACTTCAGGATGTAGGTCAGGGGAAGACTATTCTTTCTCCTGAAGCCTTTTACTGGTTGGTCTACATTAGACCTTCCCACCTGATATACAGAAGTGAGGACCACTGCTACTTGGAGCCTTATCTGCCTAGCCGTTTTGCCAGGCAATTTGGGTATGATCAGTTGCACGTGAAAAATTCCATCACCAGCTTCAAATTCAAAGGTGGGCTTATTGATGGAGCTAAAGGATGGCAATATTTCATCATAGGTTGTACTGGAGCAACCTTTGCTGTGCCCGCGACTTCTCTCTCCATGGAGTTGCGTATCCTTCATTCATACACACAGTTTTATGTGTCCATCAATACCTTCCATCGTGATTTTGATGTACATGGAAGTTTCAGAATGCCCTCCCATAAGTCCACTGGAAGAGAGGAGATATCATCTGTCTCCTCTGATGAAGGTGATGAAGCTACTGGTGCAGATAATTTTTTGTTAATTTTACCGAGAGACGTAATAGCTCCGCCAGCAGAGCCTCTCATTATTTCCAATAAATGAAAGGCTTCTACTCTGAAAGAGCCTTCCCCCGCAAGAAGAAGCAGTCTACCAGAGGTCCTAAAAAGACTTCCACCAAGGGGGGATCTTCTAGGAGTGAACCTATTATTTCCCCTACTAGGGATGATTCTTTGATTAGGGGTCCTTCGTCTTTTAAAGAAGGAGCCTCCACAGTCCCAGCTGAAAGTGCTAGAGATTCTTTGCCCGCGACTGCTGTCGCTACCACCGTTGCTGGTGATGCTTCTATATTGCCTTTAAGGCCGAGCTCGCTAATAATCTATATACCTTTTATAAGACATAATTGGACTAGCCCCTCCTTCATCTATAAGTATTTCAAGCGAGATTCCACCCGATGAACCTTGAGTAGATCTGGGTGATGACTGGGATGATGAACCTCAAGTGTTAGTTGATGTACCCTCTTTTCCAGGTATGACAGCTTGTTTAGCATCATTAAGAAATAATTTATCTATACAGGCTGCAAACGCAGTATACATACCATCGGCCATGGGTAAATGTTGTCTTCACACTTTTTTCAGGAAAATTTAACATCAAATTAATATTAACTTTCTCTTATCTTAGTTTCAGGCGAAGACATTTCGGGGGAGGGCAGAGCGAAAACAACCTCTGATTTTGTTACAGATCTAGCTAATGAAACTGCGGTGCCCACCGTCGAAGAAGCATACCTTGAAGCCGTTGATCTTTTATCCGCAACATTTTCGGATATAACCCAGCCAGCAGCAGTTCAAATAATATCAGAGGTGGATGAACCCACCATCTCGACTATGCCTCTTTCGTCAAGCATGCCAGCAACTTCAACTGTTGTTGGTGTCCCTTCTTTTGTCGTGCCATTTGTTGAAGCAACGACTGTGGCAACATCCTCTGTAGTCATTCCAGAAAGGAGATTTATCGATATTGCGGTCACTCCCAGCGTACATTCGATCTTTGCTATGCTAGTTGAACAATACACTAGCATATTCTACCTTACTTTGAAAGAATTGATATCCATATTGCTGGAGAAGAATCTAGGCTTTGATGCTCTGAAGACGTCCTCCAAGCTCATTATAGCGCCGATTAGAAATTTCAATGACACTGAAAGAGCTAATGCGCTAGAGCAAATGGTTAATAGTTTAGAACAACCCTTTAACGAATATTTGCAACTATCCCGAGGCAGCATCAACGACTTAGTTCAGGCTGAGTATGACTCACTAACTGCGAAATTTGCTCAGAAGATAGAAAATCTAAACAAATCCATCCAGGAATATCAACAAGAGATGGAGAAAGAGCAAGCAGTATTGGTGGAGAGTATTCCTCAGCTAGGTCAGTGCCGTGCATAATATGAGGGATATAAAGTGAGGGTTCAAGAATTGGAAGCTGAACTTGCTCAAACCAGAGATAGGCTTCTCAAAGCATCGCTAGTTCGTGATGTCTTGGATGGCCAAGTGAATACAGTTCAACAGAACTTGACCCGTGTGGGTGTCATTCATGCAAGTTTATTTGATTCTCTGTCCGAACTATCCCTCTTGAGCAATGATGAAGCAAGGCTGGAACTGGCTCGTACAAACATTTTAAACACCAGGAATGAGAGGATGGCTGCTTTGGCACAACAGATCAGGAATTTAATTGCTCCTCCCCAATAATGTACTTTTTTGCTTCTCCTGTAATTTCTCAGAGATAATAAAGATACATTTTCTGACTTTGTGGACCCATCACTTTAGAATATAAATGATAGGCTAAGATAAAAGTGATATCAGAGGTAATATGAATATGACATACTTTCAGTAAGGTTTAGCTGAATGTAAATCTATTCAGAGGTAATACGAACCTGATAGAATATAATCCAACTAAATTTGTATACCAAACACTATCAGAGATAATATGAACATGATAGGTTTACAAATTAGTTAAGCATATCCATTAAGAGGTCATATGAATCTGATAGAATATGATTCAGCTAATCTTTGTACGTAGTATCGCCAGAATAAGATCTTTATCATACTCCATTAAGCAAAGAAGATCAAGTATAGTACTTCTTCAAGAATTTGCTGTTGATAGGAGCCATTATCATATCTTTATTTAGGCTTGGCTAATCTGTAAGCGCCATTTGAAATCATATAAGGGCCCTCCATTTCTTTACGATTGTTTGTGCGAACTTTGGACATCGTACCAGAGATAATATGGACATAGTATAATACCGTGTTTGTTGAGAACATCCCACTGGGAGATCTTTGGTGGACTTATTATTTGTTGCGTATGTTGAGTACAAATAATAAGTTCAAAACAAGCCCAATCAGAGGAAATATGGACGTGATAGGTTTTGTGGCTAGTAAAGATATCCTGCTGGAGGATTTTTTGTGGATCCATTACTTTTTGGCGCATGTTAGTGCAAGTAATAGGTTTGAGACAAGTCCTGGCAGAGGTAATATAGACGTGACAGTTTTTGTGGACCTACTAATTTTTGCGCATGTTAGTGCAAGTAATAGGTTTGAGACAAGTCCTGCCAGAGGTAATATAGACGCGGTAAAATATAACTCTGTGGGGATATTGGAGGGATATATTCCAGCGGTAATATGAACATGAACTACCTTTTTCTCTGCTGGAAAAAATAAGGATAGTTCAGAGGTAATATGGATTTGAATAATTCGTTTCCATTGCGGGCATCCCCCCGGGGGATTTTTGGTAGACCTATTACTTCTTGTGCACGAGAGTGCAAGTAATAAGTTTAAGATGAGCCCTACTAGAGGTAATATGGACGTGGTAGTTTTCGTGGAACTAACACCACTGGCGTACTTAGAGTTAAGTACGGGTGCTAAGTTGAGATGACAACAGATATCAGAGGTAATATGGACATAAAAATCGATAGCCAAAACTCGGAAGGTTTGCTCAGAGGTAATATGAACATGATAAACTCAACCTGAGAGAAATATTATGACAGCAGTTCAGAGGTAATATGGACGTAAACTAATGTCCGAAAAAAATTTACTGAGGAGTGATTTGTTGAGTGTGGTCTATCCAAACATGAAGATAGACCAAAAGATTATTCCGCTAGGAAGATTGATGGGACGATAGCTCGGAGGTAATATAAACATGGCTAGCGTCTAACGAGATTGGTTTGAATAGTCATTACGGGAGTGTGTGAGTAGACCTAAGGATTGCTCCGCTGGGGGGATTTTGAGGATCCATTATCCTTTGCGTATCCGGGACTCTTGGATACGGATGATGGCTTTTTACAAGAATTTGTAACGAAGGAGAAAATATTGCACATAGGTACTTGCTGGGGATGCCAAATTGCTGAACATATCTATTCATAGGTCACATGAACATGATAGAATATGATTCTCGATCTTCGAAGATCGAGAAAATATTGTACATAGGCACTTGCTAGGGATGAAGAACCAAGAGTCAATTTGTAGATCTGGGTTGTGGACTTCTTACCCATGGCGTCCCTTAAGTACAGATAATAAGCTAAAACGACTAGCACTATCAAGGGTTATGCGAACGTGATAGTAGAAGGTCGAAGAGCAGAACTTCACTCATAGGTAATGTTAACATGGAAAAGTTCTAAAAATATCTTACTCAGAGGTAAGGTGGATGTGGTAAGATATGACTCAGGGGGGATAAAGAAAAATAGGGCAGTGGTAATATGGGAACGACCATTTTTTTGGTGATAGATTTACTCTATTGGAGAAAGTGGAGAGACGTAGTTCAGAGGTAATATGGACGTGAACTGATTGATAGCAACAACCTGGGAGGTTTGCTCAGAGGTCACTTGGACATGGCAAACTTAGCTGGGGGAAAAACAGTTTGGACGTGAACCCATGTCCAAAAAATTCACCGGGGAGTGATTTGCTGAATGGGCATAGACCTGAAGGTTGCTCATCCGGGGAGGTTTTAGGGACTCATTATCCGGTACTTCTTGAGGGGGCAAATTGCCACATTGGAGTGAGATCAATTTGCAGTGACCGTCTTCTTGTTTATAAATGTAAAGTGATGACTTTGACGTCGATCAACTCCTGGATTTTCCTTTTCAGTACATAGCATGTCTTTGTGGGGTGATGAATGTACCGATGAAAGAGACAATATTCTGGGTTATCGACCTTGCCAGCCTTTTCAGGGTATATAATGTTGGGTAGCCGAAGTTTGTTTTCCTTCATCAATATATTAAAGATTTCAATGATGTCATCCTCATTGAAGGAGAAAGTCCCTTTTGGCTTTCGGGCTTTTGATACCTGAGTCGTACGGTCCTCAGGAAAGATGGTCATAGTTGCTTCATCTTCGGACTCAGAGGAAATTCTACCTCCAGCTTTGGATGCTGCTCTGTTTTATCGAGGGAGACTACCCCCAGACATGTCGTCGTTTGGTTCTCCTTCCTGTAATGACGAAGAATAGTTCAATCGATCGAAAACTGACCATTTTGCTTTAGAACAGCAATGGTTAATTACAACCTCATGACCATTACAATTAGGAGATCCCCTGTCTTCGTATTTCTGGATCAAGAAATCACGCAAATCAGGGAGATTATCAGAAGAAGAAGGCTTATTCTGCCTTTTTACATCAGAGGGAATGTGTAAATTAGAGACCATAACCCTTTTCCTGCCATAGGAATACAACAGTTCATCCATGTGAGTGGCATCTGATCCATCATCTATCTGAGGAGCATATTTTCCCGAGAAACGAATCTTCTTTACGCGGACAGACCTATCCTAGCATAATTTGGATTTTGGCACAGGTTCGCGTAGAACAGGAAAAGTCCTCGTAATCTGTAAAGTGGGTACTTTCTTCCCTTGTGGGCGTAAAAGCCTAGAGGTTGGAAGATTCGCCACTTGTTTTCTCTTGATGTGATCAAAGGGTACATCTGCCTCATCATAGACGGGAGATATAATTTTACGCACATGACGTATTTAAAATTTCTTGATTGGCACTGAGGTATTGCCAGAAATTTTGTCTACCACATCACAGACGGGAGACACAGTTTTACGCACAGGGTGTGTTTGAAACTTCTGGATTGGCACTGAGGCATTGCCAGAAGTGTTGTCTACCACGTCATAGACGAAAGACGCATTTGTATGCATAGAGCGTGTTTGAAACTTCTGGATTGGCACTGAGGCATTGCCAGAAGTGTTGACTACCACGTCACGGACGGAAGGCAAATTTTATGCACAGGGCATCTTTGAAACTTCTGGATTGGCACTGAGGCATTACCCGAAGTGTTGTCTACCACGTCACAGACGGAAGACAAATTTTTACGCACAGGATGCGTTGGCTGTGTTGTCACAACCTTGTTGATCAGAGAGTGAGAGCTTGTAGGAAGGGTAGAGGACATCTTAGGCATCCATACTTTATGCAGCTTCCGGTTTTTATGGACAGAGGAGGAATAAGAGCTACCCCCTGCATGAAGCATGTCTTTATATGCAGATTGGTCGAACAGGACGACCAAAGTCTTCTTCTTCGATCCGATGGATACAGCATCGTGTTGAGCAATTGCTTTCTCATTAGATAAAAAAGTTGTCCCAAACAGAGTCGCCATTTTTGTTTGATGATAAACAAAGAAGAGAAGAGGGTTTATACGAAATCTTTCTTTTTTTGCTTACAAACAAGAAAAAGAGTATAATTAATCCTATACGAGGATGTTAAGTACAATAAAAAAATAATTCTGGGGAAGTTTTGCTATAGGAGTCTGATCTGCGGTCGATCACTTTGTCCCTTGGACCACACGATGATGAAGAAGTGCTGTAGAAGAAGAAGAAGAAGAAGAAGAAGAAGAAGAAGAAGAAGCTTCAAAGGTTGCAAGTGGGATTGAATTCTCGTTGCCAAAGTTGTCAACCAACACTCTCTATCTTTGCTCTCTTTTCTCTCGGATCGATCCTTTGATCGCCTGATCGTCTGATTGTCTGATTGCCCAATCACTCCTTTATCCTATGACCAGGGGTCTCTATTTATAGAGATCAATAAAAATAACTGTCCAGTTGGCGTAGAAGCCAAACTGTGAAGAAAGTTGCACCTTTTACGCGGCGGTTATAATAACTGCTACCCACGTTCCAAATATCTTCTGAATATGCGTGTGACACGTATCCCTTTAAAAGGTAACGCGTATAACTGCTTCTCGAAGACCATGGTATGCAAGCCACGTAGGTAACAGCCCCTGCGTAAAGATGGTTGGCGTAAAAGCCAAATAACTGTCTTGTTGGAGTAAAACCAAATAATTGTCTGCTTGGCGTAAAAGCCAAACTGTGAAGAAGAAGATTTCCTTTACGCTGTGGTTATGATAACTGCTATCCACGTTCAAATAATCTTCTGAATCTGCGTGTGACACGTATCCCTTTATAAGGTAACGCGTATAACTGCTTCTCGAAGACCATGGCATGCAAGCCACGTAGGTAACAGCCCCTGCATTAAGATGGTTGGCGTAAAAGCCAAATAACTGTCTTGTTGGCGTAAAAGCCAAATAGATGTCTTGTTGGCGTAAAAGTCAAAGAGCTGCGTAAAACTTGATGGTTCATGATTAATAGATAACTAGCTTAAAATAGTCACTTATCCATCATGACCGAGATCTTGAGCGTATTCTGGGCTAAATAGCCTTATCACATACCTTTGAAAATATGACCGAGTTGGCGTATTTCGAGGAGATAGCATACGGCGTACTCCTATAGTTGAAAATAGCCTGGTTGGCGTAAATTGCAAGGATGGTAATATGAGCTTATTAGGCACAGTTTTAGCTTACCTAGTCATTAAAAATTAGAACAAAATCTCGTGCATTAAATGCAAAGATCTGCCTCCATCTTGTGTATTAAATGCAGAGATATGCCTCGAGCTCTGTATGAGAAACAGCTTTTGACGTGGCATCTAATTTTGTCTTTATCTTGAGCGTAAAACTCATTTCTACACATGTAGAATAGGCAGCGTATTCTTTGAATGCGTAAAAATGACTTATATCAAGAATATGTCACTAAACGACAGCCTGGGTCTCTGTGCAAAATTATCATCACAGCCGTCCTCACGATCAACGTGAAGTACTTTTATTAGGAGTCAGGTTCACTGCTTTGTCTGACAAATTCATTCGAGGAATACGAAGAGTTCCTCGTACAACTTTATATTGTATTAAAAATAAACGTATTTTTTAAACTTTACGCAGGAGGGTAAAGCAACCTTTTATGCGGAACAGCCTTGAAGCGCTGCTTTACGCGGACAGCTCTGAAGCTCTACTTTACGCCAAACAGCTCTGAAGCTCTGTTTTACGTGGACTGTTCTGAAGTTATATTTTATGCCACACTGCTCTGAAATCCTATTTTATGCAGACTTCATGAATGTTAGAGGTTTTGACTGTATAATACGCGTACAATTCTCCAGCATATTTTATGCTTCTACAAGGGCAAGGGTGTAAAATCTGTTGGAAGACAATGGCAAGTGTGGCGCTCTAATTATCGAAGCAACGGTAAAGTACAACAATCAAATAAATCATAGCAATTTAAATATAATTAATTATTATGTAATTATTTACACATTAATTATGAAAAGACAAAAATACCCCTAATCTGAAATATGGGGGTGACAAGTCTGATTAATTATAATCGTGTAAAGGAAACTAAATATCCAGATCTTACGGTTAACAAGTGCCGATAGTTAAACACCAAAATAAGTAAAGTGAGCAATAACGATCAGGAAAGAAGAAATCCACTCGTTCCCTTCAACAGCCATCCGCCTGGTGTGTGTTATTGTTCAGGGAAAGTACACTTGATCCTCGGGTGCTGGATCTTAACCTGGCTATGTAAAACCAATAGAATTAGACCCCAAATAGCAAGTTCCATAAAGGAAGGACGAATGAAAAAATAAAACCAGGTTATGAACTAGATACATATATATATTTCTGTCTTATAGTTTCAGTTCATAGCCTATCGTGACACAATAATCTAACCCTACAACCAAACAAGGACAAGGATTCGACCATCGCACCATGATAGTCCACGTCTCTAGACTATTTGACAGCAGGTACAATACACAAACAAGCTCAGTTACATATAGGAATCCTCATATCTAACCAGGTACTAGCAGGGTTAGTCGAGCCATAAATTATCGTATAACACAAAGTATTGTGCACCGGTCCCTCGTAAGGCCACCGTGCTAAGATCGCATATAACACATAGTATAGTATAATAGTCGGATATTGCCATCCACTATTGATGATTTAAACAATATCCATTAGGACTAGCCTGCACACCCCAATTCAGATGATTGGAGGTGGCTAGTTAGGCACGATCTCGAGATTCCATTCCCTCCCAATGCTGTACAAGTTAAGTTGCCTAGTTAACCCTATTCTTAACCAGAATCACATGGCATGGTTACATATTACTCCTCTTATATGATATACCATAGTACTGCCCCGCTAGTTACGAATCCACTTTGTCACTTGATAGTTAATTTTGGATTCACCCCAGCGTGATACAATAATCAACAGATCCTAACCACGCTTGGTCATTGACTAACCCTTATGTCCATGCTGAAGATTAAGTCATCACATTTCACAAAGCTTATAGGTACACCGTAGTGTAAACATATATTATAATCGTGTAGAAACACTTAGCACGTAGGAACATATATCACGTAGTAAGTGTATCAGCACGAAAACAAGTGGTCGGGTGATGGAGCATAGATGGGTCTAATACTCTTGTGGTCATCAAAGTCGCACATACATCGCATAAAGTCCAAAGGAATATTCAACAAAACTAGTCCAATAAAGCTTGTGCAAGGGGCCGCATGCACACATAAGAATCAAGGCTGCATGAGTTCACTTGCCGCATATGGGTTAAGGCAACATATGATCTGTTGTTGCATAGGAAATTGGGCCGCATAGCAGCATGGGTCGCAGGGTTGCTGACCGTAGAGGTCGCATGAGCTCAAAGCCGCATGACCGCATGAGTTCAGGCCACATGGCTGTATAGCCGCATGGATTCAGTTCACATAGTCGCATGATCGCTGACCGAATGGCCGCATGGTCTTTGAACGCAGAGGTCGTATAAGCTCAAAGCCACATTAGTTTACTTGTAGCATATGGGTCAAGGCCGCATATGATCAGTTGCCACATAGGGAGTCATCTTCTCCAAGCAGCAAGTTCAGCTATAGCGATAACTCCAAAAAATTAAAAATTTATTTTCTTCATAAAAACTTTATTTTAACTCTGAATTGAGTGAACCAAAAGCCAAAATGCTTGAAATAAAGTGCTACATCCATCCCAACAACTATTTTTTGAAAATACTATATTTTAGTAGAACAAAACTACCAAAAATTAAGAAACCCATGAAAACCCTGAACTTAGAATGTAGATCTACTCAATTTCATCCATTAAAACCGAAAACCCCAAGTACTAAAATTATTAAAATAATCATGAGCACATAATAGACTAATAAAATTTAAGAAAAAAACAAGAAATTGAAAATTAAGAGATTTATCCATGTGGCACAAGGTGTACTTGCCTAAATGAAGGAAGAAGAGAAAATGGAGAGAATGAGGTAAAAGAGAGAAAGATGTTGGATTTTATAGTTAAGGTTTATAGTTTAGACCATGGTCTCAACTCATGACCAAATTAATCCAACAATTAAACTATGGGTCTAATTGAACCAAAGAAAGGGTCTAGTCTCCATGCATGCAACCTAATTAATCATGCAAGTAACATATAATATAAACAGGAAAACTAATATGCTCCAAATACGTATATCTGGAACTGGGAGTGATATCAATTATTGGAACGTCTATTAGGGTTGTACTTTCCTCCATCATGATTGGATATATTTTTCAGATGATTCATTAGATGACTGGTATCCAACGCCTTAGGGACCGCAGGAGTTTGAGCTGGTTGATCTCATTGAGCCTATAGCCATAGAGCCTCATATTGTAGTACCTCTAGTTCTAGACACTTAGACCATTTATATTAGATATATTTGATTCTAGTAGACATTTGGCATGCATATTCTCTTAAAATTTATGTTGACATTAGACTTGCAGCATAGGCTTGTATTAATACTCTTGTACTCTCTTTTATTTCTATTTCATATCGTGTCATTCTTCCTTTAGTTTTGTTATGATGATTGAGTATTGATTATATTATCATGTCATTATATTGTTTATCTAATTGGAGTTGAGATAACATGACAGGTACCTTATAGGCACACACACACACACACACACACACACACACACACACACACACACACACACACATATATATATATATTGTATTAGTTGTGTAGATAGTTATGTTGACCCAGACAACGTTCTACAGTCGATGTTGTAGTGTAGGCTGGGCGTTGTTCACCACTTGTGCCATTATTCCGGGTGTACATCGGGACATGGTGTAAACCCCCAGATTTTTTAGATTTTTAAAAATAAATTTTCGAGAATTTTTTGTGATTTTTAACTAATTAAAATAAATGTTTTTCAAAAATTAAATAATTTTATGATTTTACTAAATATTAAAATATTATGAAAATAATATTTTTGGATGTAAAATAAATTAATTAGACATAGTATAATTTTTCTGGAATTTATTGGACCCCAGAACTATTTTTAAAGACCTAAAAATTAATATTTTAATTAAACCAAAATAAACCGAGTTGAACCAACCGGTTTATCCCTGAACCGGATCAACCCTGAACAGACCCAGCCCTAGCAGGTCCGATTCAGATTTGAACCAACTAACCCGACCCGCTAAAGACCCGACCCATTAACTCATTTGGAGTTACTGTAGCAATTTGAAAACCAACCGCCGCCGGCCACCTATTCAATCCCCAACCGCCCCGGCCGATTTGCCTCCCCGCGCCTCTCCTCCTCCCCACCAGCCGGCCGCCCTTCTCCCTCCCCGCAACGGCCGATCGACCACCTCCCTCTCCTCCTATATAAACCCCCCAGCCGACCCATCTCCATCCAACCACTACCACATTCACCACAGCCACCGCCACCCTCTCTACCCGATCTCCGCCGCACCGAGCAGAAATCTGTCTCTACCGAGTTCCCCTGCCACCGCTAATACCGACGAACTCCGCCGCCGCCATCAGCCACAGCAGCCGAGCACCGCCGTAGCCGCGTCGCGCCATCGCTAAAACGTAATTTTCAGTCGTCTCCAACACACTGTTCAGGTAAAAATTTCTCTCTCCTCTCTGCCTCATTTTCTGTTCTGTCAAATCGTTAGCCTAACCTACGTGACCCTCTCTAACCTCGTGTAACTCGTTCGGTGTATCGCATTCTGTGTCGATCGTAAATCGCGACGCAAAAATAGGAAAATAAACCCAAATTTCTGAAAATCAAAAATTATCCCGAACTCCCCAGTCCACGACCGTTTTTGACCAACCTGATAAATGTTTTCAAAATTGGCTTGAACAGTTAATTAGACAACATAACAAAGTTTTAAATCCTATTTTTAGTTTAATTT